>CM066583.1:11027500-11590000 GCA_033816785.1 Picus viridis
TTATCACTCACTTGCTGAGACTGGGGAGGTTGGAGTAGATGATCTCTAAGGTCCCTTCAAACCTAAGCCTAAGGATTCAATTATCAGATCTACTTATGTGGCACAAATAGTTGAGTTTCAAAAGAGTCAGTGAATCACAACTTCTGAAGTTTGCTACTGACCATAAACAGGAATACATTTCTCGTAGTAGCGCCACAATACCACAAAACTCAACCAAAATCAAGCTCTTGTTTGTTGTACAAACAACAGAGAGCCAATTACAGTGTGAAATGACAAAGTGAATTAGAAAGCCATTCCTTTCACTAGATCCAGCTGAACACACCTGCCCATGTAACAATCCACTACTTTCCACCCCATTTTGCAGCTTACCTTGCTTAAGGACTGCAGCATGTCCTCTGCACATTTGGTAGCGGACTTCATGCTCTCCTCTTTCACTTGCATCTGGATGAGCTGATGTTGAGCACAGATATATGCTGTCTGGAGCCTGGCTATCTCTTGCCTCTCTTCAGCAACTTCATCCATCTCATGACAAGCGGCTTGGTTGCTTAGAGCTGCAAGCTGACAGCTGCCTTTGGGGGAGTTTTCAAGCCATTCAGAAACACATTGACAAAAATGTTTTTTTACATAAGAGGTGATCGCTGCAGTGCATTGTTCTTCCTCAGCCAAATACCCATCCAAAGAAAGTTGGGAAAAAAATACTGGACGCACACCTGCCCTTTGCTCTGCGTCCGGAGCAGTGAAGAAAGAGACAAATTTCTTAGCTGCTTCCATAAGCGACAGCAGTTCACTATTAAGCTTCTTACTTGCTACAGTAAACGCATTCAGTTCTCCTTGCAAATCTTTGTGTGCTTCTTCCTCTTTGCTTTTTAACGTTTGTAACAAATGGTTGTTTGCAGAACTCATAACCTGAAGCTTATTATGCCGATAAATTTGAAGGTTTTTTAACTTCTGAAGTGTTTGAAGCTCTTCTTCCAATTCCTTCATTTCCCCATCTTTCTCCTCCTGCCTCCTGCTCTTTGAATCCACGGGATTCAAGGTTTTAAGGACTTCATCCAGTGCATTTCCTTCCAAAATGGGCTTCCCAGACTTCAGAAGGTTATCACAATCTTGCAGTTCTTTTTCAGAGACCACATACTGCTCATTTACACTGCCACAAAACCACTCCACAAAGGCTCTGTCTTCCAAAGACTCAAAAAGCCAATCAAAATCTCCTCCATTAAGTGAATCAGCGTCTGGATATCCAATTCTCTTAAGAGTTTCCACAAAATCTTTCCCACAGCTCATGATTCAATTTTTTTTTTTTTTGTAAGCAGAAAAGACCCAGACAGATTAAAAAAAGATAATTTGGTGTACTATGTCCATTATATATTTTCCCTTTTTTGTCATTTAAAGTGAATATTTAGCATTTTAATTAAAAAAAATAAAGAAAGTCTCAGATCACAGCAAAGAAAAGAATGCTGTTCTGGATTTGAGTGGCTATTCCAAGACTAGAAATCAATTTTTATTTCAGGGATAGCTTAATATGTTTTGTCCATCAAACCAGGACACATTTTTACTTCAATTAAGTCCCTGGTCCTTGCAAGCACTTATGTTTTTCCTTAATCCACACAAATTTATTATTAAAATAGAACACTATCATCAATTAGAAATCAACAGATGTAAATACTGAGTAATTTTCCTCACATTAATTAAAGAAAAATTTTAAAAAATCAACCACCCACAAACATTTTGACTCTTCCAAAATGACAGAAGCTTTCAGCTTGCCCTAAAAACAAAACTAAAGTGATGTTTCACTGCACTCCAAGATCTTGCTCATAAAACGCTTTTTTCCTACTTCAGCAGCAAGCAGAAACTTGTCTTCAGAACCTTCATTTAAAAGTTCCCTCTGGAAATGGAACAAGAAATCCTTTAGCATAAAAATATCTCAACAGAGTAACTGGCCTGAAGCCTGCAGTGACTTCAGATCAGTGTAAACACTCTTGTGAAAACAGGGAAAAGAAAAGCAAGTAAAAAAAGTAAGAAAAGTAAGTTTGCTCTTTCCCAGGAAACAAACCATCAGGTTTGAGATCTTACCAGGAGCTCAACAGAGAGCAAAAAGTAGGATAAACTACTAATAAAATCAGGAGTCCTTGTCTGCAATGCTCTAGCAATATCCAGAGCGTTTTTTTCCCCCGAGTTTGACATTAGTTAATACTTTGCTTTCAGAACATACTCCACTAGGAAACGCCACTTTGCCAGCCGGCCTGGAGGACGTCAGCGCTGAACATGAAAAAGCATCCCGTTAGAATACTGCGCGTATCTAAGTTATCTGAAGAGCTGCAGGCTATATAGGAAATAATTTGTTGTTTCACACCACAGGGCAGCCTTCCAACTGACCTCTGCCTTCTACGCTTAAACGAGGCCCGTTGTCAAAAGGAAGCAAGGAAAAGCACAGAGCCGTATGTCGGTTTATGCAGACCGTGAGGCCTGCCGACGCTGTGGCTCAAGCCGCCACCACAAACACCCCTTCGGAAACTGCCCGCGATCCCCGTCCCCAGCCTGGGAAAGCCAAAGCGCCACGACTGGGACCCTCAGGGGCTTTCTACCAGCATACATAAGCTCGAAGAGCCGCCGGCTGCCTACAGCCCCAAGGGGATCGTGGCTAGGAGCCGTGCCGCAGCGCGACGGGGCAGAAGGAGAAAAGGAAGCGGAATGGGGGTGCTGCGGCGGCTAGTCCCCTCCCGGTGCAAGCAAGCCACGACCCCACACCGCCCGGTACTCACCGCAGCGCTCCGCCTCAGCCACTGCGCGGAGGAGAGAAGGGAGAGAGCGACACAGAAAATGGCGGGAAGGCTGAGGAAAGGCTAAGGGAACGCTGACGGGGAAGGCTGGGAAAAAGGTAGTGTGGGGGAAGGATAAGAGAAGGCTTGGGGGGTGAGGAAGGAGGACGGGAGCAGAGGAAGAAGGCGTGAAGGAAGGCAGAAGCAGGGTTGCCAGGCGGGGCAGAAGCACAGGGAGCAGGAGCAGAGCGGCGGCCAGAGGGGGCAGGACCAGCGCCGAGATCAGGGCTCGAAACGCCCGCCACGCGCCAGTCTCGCGCGGCTTCCCGCCCTCTCCTTCCGGCTGGCAGTCCGCGCATGCGCGCCTCGCCGGCTCGGGCCGGGGGCGGAGGGGGCAGTGACGTCAGGGGGTCATGGCCCGTCTCTCCTCAGCGAGCAGGAGCGGAATTGTCCCGCTCCTCACGGCGGTTGCTGAGCCCAGCTGCTGCGCTCCCCGTTTTAACCTGTGGCGAGGGAGAGGTCAGAGAAGATGTGACTGCGATTTGATGCTGCTCAGCTTTGGCCGGGCCCCAGAGGCGTGTCCCAGGCCGCTGCCCAGTAGCCCAGAGGCAAGGCTCATGGTGGCCGCCACCCTTCTGCACGCAGCTGCTGTATCAGCAAATCACCCCTGCCTAGGTCTCCTGGGATCCTTCTTCGTGGACTTTATGCCCGTTGATTTGTGTCAGCCCATTTTTGCATCTGCCAATAAACCCAGAACTTCACAAAGAGCAAATTTCAGAACTCTACTACTGCTTTAAAACAAAACAAAACAAAAAACAGCCCACACAAAATACTTCCTTAACTCTTTAACCCACCTCCACTTGAAATGGCCCTTAGCAATGGCGCTGTGGCGCTGCAGGATTTGTTGACTACCACCTCTGCATTTACCTTATTTATGGGGTTTGAATCAATTTAGAAACCAGCAGTACATTTCCTTTCCATAGCCTGGAGAAGGGGAGCCTCAGGGGAGACCTTACTGCTGTCTACAGCTACCTGAAGGGAGGTTGTAGACAGGTGGGGGTTGGTCTCTTCTCCCAGGCAACCAGCACCAGAACAAGAGGACACAGCCTCAAGCTGTGCCAGGGGACGTTTAGGCTGGATGTTAGGAAGAAATTCTTCCCAGCAAGAGAGATTGACCATTGGAATGTGCTGCCCAGGGAGGTGGCGGAGTCACCATCACTGGAGGTGTTTAGGAGGAGATGATGGTGTGCTTGGTGCCATGGTTTAGTTGATTAGATGGTGTTGGATGATAGGTTGGACACGATGATCTTGAAAGTCTCTTCCAACCTGGTTAATTCTATTCGATTCAATTCGATTCGATTCGATTCTATTTTTCAGGCCTGCCCCTCTCAAATACTTGCACTGTAAAGCAAGTCTCCATTTCCTCCATTTTTCACACTTCTTCGCCTCTTACAGCATGACTGCACCTTGCTGAAGGTGCAGAGACAAGACTGCACCTGCACACAAATCCTCAAGGCTGCACTAAGGCTTTCTATGAAGTCCTTGTTTCCAACACCATTCCTGACCATGCTCTCTGTCTGCTTGGCTTTTGAGCTGCTGCTGGCTATGGAGCCACCAGAAAGCTCCCAGCAGTGACTGTAGGACCTCTTCTGCATTGTGAGGGCTGGAGCTGAGTCGACTCGGATCATGTAAACTCTTCACTAGCACTTTGAGCATCCTTCATCAGCCACTCCTCCCATTTAGCTGTCTTTTCTTTCTGTTTACTCTGCACATGCCACATCTTTCTGGGCTTCCCTGCTTGCCTCAGCAGAGCCTCCTTTCTCACTGAGCCATGCCAGGGGAACATCTGGGCCATGGTTTTCTGTTTGTGTCAGACATTTTACCTGGGTTTCTACTGCACTGTTTTTAAAGCCTTCTGGGTGTTTGTGGGCTGCTTGCTTTCAGAACACTCTTGTAGAGTTTCCTGGCTTTTCCCCCCTATTTTTCCACAGGTCATTTTCTTAGAATTGAGCACCATTTGCTTGATTTGACTTGCTCTCTTCTTACAATATTAAGCTTAATTATATTGTGGTTGCTACTATGGAGCAGCTTACCTACTAATGGCTCTTGAATTAGGTCCTCTACACTGCTAAAGACTGAATTCAGAGTGGAGTGGTGGTGGTGTTTGTTTGGTTGGTGTTGTTTTGGTTTGTCTTGTTGTTTGTCTGTTCTTTCCTGGTGGTTTCTAAGACCACTCATTTTTAAGTCACTTACTGCATCCATAAATGTTGTCTCAGCATTTCACCCTGGTGAGGCACTGACCCGCTCTGTGGGTGGCTGAGCCCTCCCACTACAAGTCCTAAATGTGCAGCTTCCCTAATCTGACTTAATGCAATTGTTGAAATGAGTCAACACAGGGAAAGGAGCAGCCTCACACCTCAGCATGGCCAAGACTAACTCCCATGAGGTGTTCTAGATCAAAACCAGCACTTCTATGGCCTGCAAAGTGTAGTGTGCTAATCACTGGTATAGCGTGGTCTGTGCAAGGCATTTTTCAATTAAACCCTGAGCTGGCAGTGAGTTCTCATGGGTAAAAAGAGCTGTAGAGCTGAATTCCTCCCCATCAGATTACAGCCTGATATGCAGCTGCAATTCAGCCTAGCTCAAGTTTTCAAATCATCTAGCAGATAGGGTTCACTGCGCCTTGCTGACGGGGAAGGAACAAAAGCATTCACTAACTGATTTCAGAAGTCAGTTCCTTCAGTCAGTTCCTTGCACTAAAATCAGCTTGTCCTACAGGGGTATTTTGGAGACTTGTGTGTCAGTTCCTTGCACTAAAATCTGCTTGTCTTACAGGGGTATTTTGGAGACTTGTGTGTCAGTTCCTTGCACTAATATCAGCTGGTCCTAAAGGGGTATTTTGGAGGCTTGTGTTTCACAATATTGTTTTCAGTTTCCTAAATATCAGTGTTACTCATGTAAGGACCACCTGAGTAAAAGCACATTTGGACACCTAGAAAACTTCCAAACACTCTTCTGTCCTGAGAGAGCTGAGGTCTGTAACTGAAGTCCACATCTGAGATGAAAGAAGACACATCTGATAAAAGATTGTTTAGCTTTTGTCTATCCAATCAGCTATCTGGATTGTTGGAACTAACACTTTCCATTCCCTGCATGGTCACTTCCTCTCCCTCTGTCACACACACACACACATATGCAATGTCCCACCTCCTTCATGGCCTTCCACAAAAATGACATCCCCATCTGAGGCCCTCAGCAACGTAGTCTAGTGCCAATGCCAAGGGGGTTGGAAATAGATTATCTTCCAGGTCCCTTCCAACCCAAACCACTCTAGGATTCTATGATCTGCTTAGCTGGGCTGTAGCTGGTTTAGAGCTACATGTGTGCTGGACAGTAGCCACTTCTCCAAAGAGTGAAGAGCTCAACTGTGCCAGCCTTGGGGCATGATCAGTACAGGAAACAATTCATTCCTCTTTCTACCCAGACATGGAATGTTCCTGGAAGTTTTCACTGTGGATTAGATTGCAGCCTCTCTGCTTTATCAAATTTGGTGAAAATTAGCCTGAAGGTTCAAAAGTTATCAAGGAAAGGAGGGGAGGAACAAATGGACAAAAGAGGAGATGGCAGACAGCATGATCTCATAACCCCCACTGGCATCGGAATTCAGGCTAGAACCGAAATGTTGTAGGTCAGAACATCGTGCCCCTAAATTTCTCATTTTGAAAGAACAAGCCTCTAATGTGGAACAAATTTTCATTTGCTAGAACATGGACCAGTTTTTAGGGTAGAGATTAAACACCAGCCTTCCCCTGCACATGTTACAGACACATCTTCAACATTTCTTATGGTCCCTTTCCCCACCCAGCCACAGCCCTGTGTGTCAGTGTTTGCTTTTGCACCTCCCTACGGGTCAAGATTGTTTTTCTCTGATTCATTTTTTCTTGGTTGTGTTCAGTCAAAACATAATTACAGGCTTACCTTACCCTTTTTTTCCATCCTGGGAGCAGTTGTGTCCGAAAACCAGCGAGGCTGCTTAGATAGTATATTGCTTTTACAAGCCATTTTATGGTGGATTCCAGCAGATTAAAGACACGGACATTTCTGGAAGGATGTCTGCAAGCTCTGCACTGCTCCATGAAGGCCACGTTGCCTTTGTCCCACTGCAAAACATGACATTGTTGAGCCTGATACCTCAGAGGGAAGCTACCTCAGTTACCCATTGGCAAAGGCTGGGGGAAATAGCCACAGAGTGCAGCTGCTAACATGTAGGCACCACAGCTAGCCAGGATCACCCCTCCCTCTGGGACGCATCTGCCTGATGAAAAACTCTCAGTTCTGAAAGTGGTTTGCTTATCACTGCTGCAGGGTTTGGGTCGGTTTTGTTGTGTGAAAAAAGAAAACCACACAGAGAAGAAACAAGGGTTTTAGCTGATAAAGTGTGACGGTGTAGAGGCTTTTTGCATCACGCTGCACATCTGCAAACAGCAGCAGGATGTTGAGGTCCCTGCTGCAAGCTGCTGGAGTAGCACCCACTGTCTGGAAGCACCCTAAGGAGTAACTCACTGCCTTAAGCAAACTTCAAGGTTGGGCCAGATGTTCCTTGGGGTCCCTTCCAACCTGGCATCCTGTGAGTCTGAACTAAGCACAGCTATTGAGGTGCTGTGTGAACTTCTATGACAACAAAGTCAGAAGACAGAAATTTGGCACTAGTTTGCTTCCTCTCACCAGCACATCTATCTTCTCTCCAGAGGAACAGTAGATTTCATTCTGGGCTCTTGTATCCCCAGAAAAGCAGGTCAAAGGGATTTGTTTTCTTCAGCTTTGTTGTATTCAATGCCATAAATATAACAGAGGCACCTAAACATTTGGGTGAACTCATGCATCAAGGCACGTGATGGAAAAAAGCACTTTTTATGCTAGAAAATTGTTTGCTTACTCTTCTGACCCTGTTCTGGAACTGCTACACACACAAAAAAAAAACCAACCCCAAACTATGAAGAAGTTAAAAGAAGTGAAAACCACAACAAAAAGGTATCAAAAGTTGTGTTTATATTATGAGGAGATGATGCTCCAACACAATGCACTGTGAAGTATTGCTCCAGTACTGTCAGAAATACTCACAGGAGGTTCCACCTCAATGTGATGAGAAACTTCTTTGGTGTGAGGGTGCCAGAGCCCTGGAGCAGGCTGCCCAGGGAGGTTGTGGAGTCGCCTTCTCTGGAGACACTCAAAACCCACTTGGATGTGTTCCTGTGTGACCTGCCCTGGGTGATCTGGCTCTGGCACAGGGGTTGGACTGGATGATTTCCAGAGGTCCCTTCCAGCCCCTCCTGTTCTGTGGCTCTGTGTGCCACAGAATGCAGCAGGCATGACGTGCATGTGTAAAAAGGAATCTACACACCTCACAGGCTCCCACCCATTCCTCTGGCCCTGGCACCCAGTGGCTCTGGCACAGAACACCCTCACTGACACCTTCAGCTAACAATTTGCCCAGCAAGCAGCAGGCTTCCTGTCAGTGCCTCATGTGCACCAAAATCCCATCAAAAGTCCCTACTGCACAGACCCTTTCAGTGACATGAGTCATCCAAAACCACATTCTATGCTTACATTTTCTGATTCATAGCTCTGGCTCATGGCAGTGACATTGGAGTGAGAAGCTCTCTTAAAATAAGGCAGAAGGAAAGCCAGAGGTAACTGGTGAGGATGAGCAGCAGGACTCCAAACTAAGGGAGCTGCTACCAATAAATTACTTCAGGGTTGCACAGTTCCTTCTGTCCAAAGAGTTTCTGCTGACTAATATTCATGAATGATTCCTAATAGGAGCTGGATTTACTCCAGGTCATCCTGCTCTAACAGGGGTGGTTGGACTGGATGATCCGCAGAGGTCCCTTTCAACCCCTGCCACTGTGAGATTCTGTGAGAAAATGCAAAGTAGAAGCTCTGAGACTGGAGCACCTGGACTCTGCTTTGCCATCAGGTGAATCTCTCCCTGGATGTGCCTCCCCAGGAAGACTTTGCTGGGGTTAACTCACAGTTCAGGTAGAGATAGCAGTCAAGGTGACCCAATGGTTTCTGCTTTACTCTGGTTCATGCATTCCCTGCATTTTCCTTCCAGGTGGCTGTGACACACTTGGGTTTGTGGGGGTTTTGGTTGGTTGGTTTGAGTTTTATTTTGGTTTGGTTTTTTAAAGCTACCAATGAACAACAGTGCATTTACTCAGTCCTTAAAGGAACTTCAGGCTCCTTTCATTGCTGGTGAAATTAATTTCTAATGTTTTTGCTGCACCAGTATTTGTAGGCAGTGCAGCTCCCCTTCTAGAGCATCTAAAAAGATTCAGAGAGTCCTTGAATCACAGAATCTCTAAAGAGCATCTAAAGAGATTCATAGAATCCCTGAATCCCAGCTGGTGGGGGTTGGAAGGGACCTTTGGAGATAATGCAGTCCAGCTGCCCTGCTCCAGCAGGGTCACCCACAGCAGGTTGCCCAGGATCTCAATGTCCAGGTGGGTTTGGAATCTCTCCAGAGACAGGAGACTCCACAACCTTGCTGGGCAGCCTGCTCCAGGACTCAATTCTCCTTCCATTCTGGAAAGTGGAAGTTAGTGGATTATGTATCAACACTGATGGGCTCTAACCACACACAACCAATGGCCTCTAGTAGTTAAGAAAAAATTAAGAGGTTTCTGAAAGAAAAAAACTATTTTGCAGACATTCTCTTATCAACACCATCAGAAAATGAAGTGCATGACATTAATCTGACTCGATTAAATGATGATGTGGTTCCTTTCCAAAATGTGTTTCTTTTCCAAAGGGCTCATTTGCAAGGATGAAAAATGTCACTGCTAATTACCAGTCTGGTAGAAAGTTGGTAACATGGTGAAATAATCACTTGTCCAAGAAAAGCAGAGGAACATCCTGCAGCTAAACACACCCCGGGGCTTGGAACGGGAGCAGGTCTGCGGGCGGAGCTCAGGCACACGCAGCTTCACCTCTTCCTGTTTCCCACTTCTGCTGGCATTGCAATTCATCCTCTGGAAGGGGTCATGCAGAGCGCACACCCAGGTGCTCAGAATGCTGCCACCTCGCACAGTCCTTTTGATGTAGATCAAGAGAGTTAACTTCTTTCTGAACACAGAATCACTTCAGGCTCTGTGTGGTACAGCTGAACTCACACCCAGCTGTGCAAAGGGCAGAATTCTGACCATCTGAGGGCAGAAAAAGTCTTAATTCTGTAAGTTAGATGCAAGCTGTATTTGGTTTGAAGGGTTGATTTTCCACTGCAGTTCTTCCATCAAGAATTTAGGCTAGAAACTCATCTATAAACACCGGATAAAAAACTGTTCTCATGGATTTTTTGGAAGCCTTTTTATTTTGGCTTTCATCTGGTAGAACTCACTCTGAACTGAGTTTGCTTTTGCACAGGACAATGCAGGAACCAGGCCCTGGGTAGCCTGGAGTAGTATTGGAGAGTTTCTGCTGGCCAAACTCTGCCCTTTTCAGAAGATAGATAAATCAGCTGGTGGGCCCAGAGGTACCAGTTGGGCCTAGAGATGATGGGTGTAGGGAGGATCCCAAATGCAGCACAGAATCTGCAGCAACCGCTGGCAGCTTTAGGCTGTGTGCTTGTGCCTCTCCCGGGTGGTGACAATGCACTCATGGAGCTGGAAGAAGAGCTCACCCAGGAGCAGTGCAGGGGCCTGTGCCCTCCCAGCACCTGCCTGCTGCAAGGGAAAGTCCTTCCTCTCTTCTCCCACCAGGAAACAGGCCAGACTTCTACAGCTCCATAAAAAGAACTTCTCGATGACTTCATCTCTGCGGAGCCTTTTCCACAGAGGAAGGGACCTGGCAGCCCTGTCATTTTGTCCCTACTCCTTCTTTTCCTCTATGGTAACTGCAGAAAAAATAGCCTGAGAGCAGCAGCATCTCCTCAGATGCTAAAAGCATGGGCATGACAAAGCTGGCACAGCTGGCAGGCACTGGCAGGATTGCATCTCGCAGCAGGCAGGATGCTCTCTGCAGCCACCTGGTCATGATGGGTGCAGACGGATGCACCACGGAGCACACCCACGGAGCACACCCACGGAACACACACCCATGGAGCACACACATGAGGCACACTGACCAGTATCCAGCTTTTAAAAATGAATAAAAATAGAGCACTGAGCCATTTCCTCTCATCCTGCTTACTAAGGAGAAGAGACCCCCACCTATCTCCAGCCTCACCCAACCCAGCTGCCAAAGTGAGGCTCGGAACAGTTGTGCTGCCTTCAACTGGGCTGCTCCTGGCCCAGCTGTGCAACAGGGGCTGTGTCTAAAACCCACCTTCAAGTGGGCTGCAGTTGTTGGGAGGCCATAAAATCGAGACTTCACAGTATCGCAGTATCACCAAGGTTGGAAGAGACCTCGAAGATCATCGAGTCCAACCTGTAACCACAAACCCCACAACTAGACCATGGCACCAAGTGCCACATCCAGTCCCCTCTTGAACGCCTCCAGGGACGGCAACTCCACCACCTCCCCGGGCAGCCCATTCCAATGACAAATCACTCTCTCGGTGAAGAACTTTCTCCTCACCTCGAGCCTAAACTTCCCCTGGTGCAGCTTGAGACTGTGTCCCCTTGTTCTGGTGCTGGTTGCTAGGGAGAAGAGGCCAACCCCTTCCTGGCTACAACCACCTTTCAGGTAGTTGTAGAGAGCAATGAGGTCGCCCCTGAGCCTCCTCTTCTCCAGGCTAAACAACCCCAGCTCCCTCAGCCTCTCCTCATAGGACTTCTCCCCCTCCCCCACCCCTTTATCAGCATAACAAGAACTGTATCAGCAGTAAAAACTGAAGAAGCAACACCAAATAAAGCCTTTTGATTTCCACTCAAGATTATTCGAGTAATTTTTATTGAAAATATAAGATCTACAAAGCCATGGATACCCAGCGTGGAAGAACTCATTAAGTTAGCACATTCATCTTTCAAAGGAAAATTTCAGGTCGACCTAAGGTACAAGAATGCTCAACTTCAAATCTCGGTTTGGTTTGGTTTTTCTTCCTGTGTGTTTTTCAAATCTCTTTTCATTAGGAGGTTCTGTGCAAGAGCTGCTTGTCATGAAAGGAAACACCTCTGACAATTCACGAGCGCGTTCATTAGAGAATAAATGAACAGCGAGAGACGAAGCCTGGTTTTGTGTCTGTTGGGTTGGGTTTGGTTTTGTTTCCCCCTGTTAACAGTCATGTGTTAAAGTAAACTCTTCACTTTTTTTGTGTGTGTTGTTTTTCTATTTATTTTTTTCCTTGTTTTCCATGATTTGGAAATTAGTTACATATGCACCAAAGGAGCGAGTAATTTCTGCTGCTTGTCAGCTACACACAAGGAGTATATTGCTGTGTGCTTTCCCCAACAATGAGGAGTTTAGTAAAATGCAAGGTGTACAGAACGTAATACCAAAACCTGCATCACAGAAACAAACAAAAGAAAAACCAGGGAAAAAAAAAAAAAGAAAGAAAGAAAGAAAGAAAGAAAGAAAGGTTAATTCGATGTTTTCTTATTCAGCTGCCAGAGTTTATAACCTTGGGCCTGTCCCCAGAGCCAAAGCAGGGGTGGCCGTCCACTAGGTTATGTAAATTAAATGTCTACGTTCTCCTTGTTGGCAAATTCCAAGCAGTAAGCGAGAGTGCAAACAAGGATCTGTAAGCTGCCACAAAATGGATTCATGTTTCTACTCTGTGTTGTAAGAGCCAAAGGGAGGACACGAATGTCAGATGTTGAAAGAACAACTGAACCTTTGTTTTTGATCGTCATGGTCAGTCTGTCATGAGGTCTTGTATCCCAGTGCTAAAAACGGCACCGCACTTGGACATCCCATAGCCTTACACAGCACGATTGTGTTTCCCTAGCCACTGAGCGCTGGTCTCACAGAGACCCTGACTTGATAAGCTAACAAAATAGAGATTTGGGTGCTGAAGAATCCAAGAGAGGGTTTGCACAGAGACGATTCACCCTCGCGCCAAAACCTAATCGTATGCTGTGACTTAAAGCCACGCTGACTCAGCTGTGAGAGGGTGAAGGTACAGATGCACCTCTCTGCTTCATCCCTAAGGAAGTGGACAACTGACCATTCCAAAAGAGGGGGTCTAGAAACAAAGCTTAGTTGTCCTTTAAACAATGGAAAGGAGAGGCATACATAAATGGTCACCAAGGCACAATATGACAAAGGTGAAGAGTCCCTGAGACTCTGGTCTGGGTCTGTACCATTCCCCTCCCTATACAAGTAAATGAGAACATTTAGGAAAATATAATACAAAATCTCTTACAGGAAATATAGACTACACTTGCTAAAATCACTTCCCTAAAAGTGTTTAGAGCTTTTTTTTTTTTTTTGCTTTTCTTTTCTTTTTCTCTTTTTTTTTTTCATTTTTTTTTTCTTTTTTTTTCCATTTTCTTTTTTTCCCTTTTTTTTTTTTAAAGTTTTTTTGTATTTTTTTTCTCTTTTTTATTTAGTTTTGTCGTGTTTTGTTTTGTTTTTTTTTTTTTTTTTTAAAAGACCTTCTTTAAACAGAGAATGCAAAGAACTGGTCCAATTGTTTTTCTTACCCGGCAAGCCAAGCTCTAAATGACCTCACTAAGCAGAAGTTGTATTAAAATACATCTTCAGAGTATTGCTACAATTTGGGTAAATATGTTCTGAACAGCTTGATGAGGACTAAATAAACTTTGCTGTTTTACAGCTTACATTTATAATTTTTTTTTCTCTTTTTTCCTTTTTTTCCTCTTTTTTTCCCTCTTTTTTCTTTTTTTCCTCTTTTTTTCCCTCTTTTTTTCTTTTTTTCCTCTTTTTTTCCCTCTTTTATCTTTTTTCTTTTTTTCCTATTTTGCTCTTTTTTTCTTTTTTTCCCCTCTTTCCTTTCCTTTTTCCCCTCTTTTTTTTCTTCTTTTTTTCCCTTTTTTCCCCCCCTTTTCTTTCCTTTTTTTCCTCTTTTTCTTTTTTTTTTATCTTTTTTCCCCTCTTTTTTTCCTTTTTTTTTCTTTTTTTTCTTTTTTTCCTTTTTTTTTTTTTTTTTTCCTTTTTTTCCTTTTTTTTCCTTTTTTTTTCCTTTTTTTTTCTTTTTCCTTTTTTTTTCTGCACTTTTTTTTTTTTTTTTTTTAACAATAGAAAATGCAATTATAGTGTGCAAAAAGAAAACAAACTTAAGTCTCTCCTATCTGAATACTGTAATTGTAAGCCATGCCCTGCATAAAAATGTATCGACGTGTGTAAATAAAAGGAAAGAAATGGAAAAAAAAAACCACCACAAAACCCAGAAATACAAGCAAACAGAGATTTGGGTTCCTTGCAAGGAAAAGATTAACTATCGCCAAGTGGAGCACTGGAGTTCTGTGTTCTTCAGCCAAAGAAATGAAAGGAACAACCCAAAAGAAAAAAAAAGCCACTGAAATGCTTCAGATGTCATCAGTTCCACAGTAACAGGTTAAACTCGCGGTGCTGCTCCCGTTAACGTGGAGAAGATGATTTGCTGCTGGTCGGATACTGGATACAAGAAAGCAAAAGACAGTTGAGATCATCCCACATGAAGTCATTACTAGAGCTGGCTTTTCCCCCGTGTTGAAGTACAGCAGTGACTTGTAAATACGACCTTTGCTAAAGATCAGCTGAGATTTGAAGACTGATCCGCCTCGCTTCACCCAAACAACAAACTGCTGAAAGGATTTACCCTGGGGAGCCCTCTACACAACGGTCTCAAAGTTTGAGCTGGCTTGATTTTTATTGTTTTTTTCATGAAAAAAAAAACAACAAACAAACAGAAAAAAGTAGTTTGGGGTTTGGGTTTGTTTTTTTTTTTTTTTTGTATCTCTGAATCGCTAACACACTGTAGATTCCATTTATCCTTCCATGGCTGAAAATGGATTCTGCAAAAATCAAAATAACTGTCAGACTCCCCTTACACCTTGCTTCCAACAGGTTGAATTTAATACTTCTTGAATGGAATGACATCATTTATTATTTTTTTGTTGGTTTTTTTGTGGTTTTTTTTCCCCCTCTTTAAATTTGCAGTATGGCTACATCAAGCTAGCTTTTAAGTCACAACTGTACCTAACCACAGTTCTCTGCAGCAAACCCAGGATTTACAAGATCTAATATCGTGGTTACAGTGCAGGGAACCGTGGGTAAGAAACCTCCAGGTCAGAGTACTGTGGTTGGGGTTTCCCGGAAGAGTGGCAGTTGACACCTCTGGAATATTCATAGTTAAGTGCTTCAGTCAGATGGTCCTGAGCTGGGTGGGTACCTCAGGCACTAGGAGAGCCTGGCGTTCAGTCTGCGGGAATGTGTGTACCCTCCGTCGCTCGAGCCGCTTTGCAAACTGTAGTGGTCTTCGGCGTCGCTGGCACTCCCAACACTGTCCATTTCCCCTGGGGTGAACTCCATCCCTTCAATGTCTACTTCTACAGGAAAGACAAGAAGGCATGTTTTCAGAAAGGCAGCAGTGGTGACCCACTCTCAAGCACTCTTCACCCGAATCCTAGCTCATTTTCAATCACAGAATGGCTCAGGTTGTAAGGGACCCCAGGGATTAGGTAGGAAAGGACCTCAAGAGATCATCTACTCCAACCTCCCTGCCATGGCAGGGACACCTCTCAACGAGACTTGGCTGCTCAAGGCCTCATCCAACCTGGCCTTCAACACCTGCAGGGAGGAAGCATCCACAGCCTCCCTGGGCAGTCTATTCCAGAGCCTCACCTCTTTTGTAATCAAGTACTTCTTTCTAGGATCTAGTCTAACCCTGCTCTCCCTCAGCTTCAAACCATTCCCTCTTGTCCTGTCTCTAGACACACTTATGAAAAGTCCCTCTGCAGCCTTCCTGTAGGATCCCTTCAAGTATTGGAAGACAGCTCTAAGGTCCCCCTGGAATCTCCTCTTCTCTATGCTGCACCAAGCCCAGCTCCCTCAGCCTATCCTTATTTTATGTAATTAAAACCCAAGAACTGGCACAGTAGCTCCTGAGGAAAGGATCATCTTGTCCACCTGAGAATTCAAATCCCTTCTGTCCTCATCCACATAAATATACTGCATGACATCAATACCAAATGCTGGCCCAGAACTGTTCCAACCTGCTCACAGACACTGACTGTAAAAGTCCTCTAGCCCTCCAAGGCTGCAGGACTGCTCCTGGTAGTTCCAGCCCATATGGGTGTCGGCTGGTGGCCCCCACGGTGTCGCCATCTGGCCCCCAGAAACTGCTGACCACCAGCTCAGCTTCCCCAGGCCCTGACAGAGGCAGCCTGTGCCAGTATTCAGGCACAGGGAGACTTTAGGTGGGAAAATAAGGCACAGTGAGAGGCAGCCTGAGGAGCTCTGCCTTGGTTGAGAATGGATTTTTAACAAATACGTGACAGTTTCACAAGAAGTGCTGCAGAGTTTATTTAGTCTCACAAATTAACACCAGCAAGACCTCTTCTTTTTTTCACTGCCTTACCAGTAATTACACTAAAAATGCAGGACATGAAATGGTGATTGTTTAAAAAAAAGAAGCAAAACCACTGGCAGTGTACATAGCTTTAAAACCACCTGCAGCATCAATGGCTTCCAAAGCTGATTTTAGACAAAAGAACCTTTTCCCAACCACGTGCCAAAGATGCACTTGGGGTTTTTGTCCTGCAAATCACAAAATGGAGCAATTCTCACAGAATCACAGAATGGTGGGGGTTAGAAGGGACCTCTAGAGGTCATCGAGTCCAACCCCCTGCCAAAGCAGGGTCACCTAGGGCAGGTCACACAGGAACATGTCCAGATGGGTCTTGAAAGTCTCCAGAGAAGGAGACTCCACAACCTCTCTGGGCAGCCTGCTCCAGAGCTCCAGCACCCTCATAGCAAAGCTTTTCCTGATGTTGAAGTGGAACTTCCTTCTATTGCCCCTTGTATCACAGGACACCACTGGAAAGAGCCTGGCCCCTTCTTCTCGACTCCCAGGTGCTGATCAGCATTCATTAAGATCCCCTTTCAGGCCTTCAGTTTTCCAGACTAAACAGTCCCAGGTCTGTCAGTCCTAAATTTGCCAAAAGCTTGCTTTTAGCCCCAAATCCCAAGTGTTTTGTTGCTGCCCTGCTGGAGCAGCTGCTGTGGGCAGGGCTGGTGCAGTTACCTTGCTCAGAATCAGTGGATATTGTTGATCCCATGCTGTCGGTGCGGATCCGCTCCATGCCCTGCACGGAGAGCTGCTCCAGCCGGCGCTTGAGGTAGCGGTGCTCCCGCTGCAATTGTTCTTTAATGTTCAGAGCTTTCCGGTCCTGCTCTTCCAATTTCTTAAAGGAGACAGACAGACAGTAAGCTGGCAGGTCCTCCTCACCCTAAAACATGTGTAACTTTGGAATTCAGTGTAGAACCATAGAACTGTTTCTGTTGGAAAAGACCTGAGTCTGACCATCAACCCAACACCACCATGGCCATTGAACCATGTCCCAAAGTGCCATGTCCACAGGTTTCTTGAACACCTCCAGGGATGGTGACTCCACCACCTCCCTGGGCAGCCATGCTCCATGGCCTTGCCATTGTAAAGCACTTAAAATACTTTAATTAACACAGAACAAAAATTGAAATAACTTGAATTTGTTGCTTGTTGGCTTACAAACAAGCCTTGACTGTCTTTACCATCTCTTTCAGTTGCAGAGGTCATAGAATCATAGAACAGTAGGGGTTAGAAGGGACCTCTGGAGATCAGGCCAGCACAGTTTGAGCAGACAAGGCCAAAGCTATCAGTAGTAGTCATTTAAAAATAGTGACTTGATAATTAGGGAAGAAAGTGTTAGAAGTATGCTGGCATCAAAGAAGGACACACAAATCCAAACACCTGACATTGTTTTATGTCTTACAGTATTTTATATATTATGAGCCAGGCTATGCTCAGGTAGCCAAGCAGGCCAACAGCATCCTGGTCTGGGTCAGCAAAAGTGTGACTAGCAGGACCAGGGCAGTGATTGACCCCCTGTGCCTAGCACTAGTCAGGACAGACCCTGAGCACCAGGTTCAGTTTTGGACCCCTCACTACAAGAAGAAGGAGACTGTTCAGTGAAGGGCAGTGAAGCTGGTGAAGGGTCTGGAGAACAGGTCTGCTTAGGAGCAGCTGATGGAACTGGGTTTAACATAGAGAAAAGGAAGCTGAAGGGAGACCTTCTGGCTCTCTGGTTGGAGCCAGGTGGGGGTTGCTCTCTTCTCCCTAGTACCAAGTAATAGGATGAGAGGAAATGACCTCAAATTGCACCAGCTTTAGGTTGGACATTAGAAGAAACTTCTTCACTGAAAGAAGTCTCAAAGACTGGAACAAGCTGCCCAGGGAGGTGGTTGAATCCCCATCCCTGGAGGTGTTTCAAAGAGGCAGAGATGTGGTGCTGTGGGACATGGTTAGAAACAGACCTGGTAGAGTTAGAGAATGGTTGAACTGGATGATCTTAAAGGGCTTTTCCAAACAAAACAATTCTATGACTTACAAACCCCTAAGTGATGCAGTAAATTACAGACTGCAGCAGTAAAAGCTCTGATAAGCAAGGCCAGATTTCCCTGTTTACACCACCACTGAGAGTCAGGAGACGTGCAGGGAGCGAGCACAGCTGCTGACCCTTCCCCCTGCCATCTGAGAGACCCTAGGCTGGGTTTTCAGAGGAGAGCAGCCTGGGGCAGCATAGCAAACCAGAAGCCAAATCATTTGAGGGATTTTGCTGTTCAATGCAAGCCTGAGAGCAGAAGTTTTTATCTTTGATACAGTAATGAGCGCTATGAACAGAGCAGTCTCCCAGCTGAAGGGAACTGAACCTCTGCAGCTTCATGTCCAGGCAGCACACCACGTAGATGCACGTCATAGGTGGATACCCAGTGTTATAACACGCAAAGGGTTTGGCACATCCATGTACACAACAGACCAAAATGTGCCCAATTGATCAGATTTCCTTTTCCTCTCTTTTCCTGGCTGCAGTCCCAAACTCTTAGCAACTATTTTAGGAATGAACTCAGTGATTCATATCCAGGAGACTCAAAAACGTCCAATCCTTCAGTGCAAGTTTCAATATGTAGCCTCTTGGAATCACAGAACAGTCTGGATTGGAAGGGACCCTCAAGATCATCTAGTTCTAACCCCAGGCACTGGGCAAGGGACACCTCCAACTAGGCCAGGTTGCTCAAGGCACCATCCAACCTGGCTTGGTTGAATGGCAAACTTGAAAGTTCAGAGGTATTGACAGTGTTAGATGTGTCAAGACAGGCACTGGCATGCTCTGGCTGACCTGATGAAGGGCAGTAATTAAGTGGCAACCCAGTTAGGGCAGGTTGAGATTTTAAGAAGTTAATCTTCAGTTTCAGCTCTCCAAAGATGAGAAACATGCATGATGGACATGGAAAGTATCTGTCCCTTGCTGGTTTTTATCAGCAGCTGAAATGGGAGCCCCACAGCTGATCTCTCACACTTGCCACTTGTAAAACCAGGTTTGCAGTTTGGATGCGTAAGACCATGCCATGGGAGCAGCCCAGCACCAAACCCCCACACAGTGCTTTAACACTTAGCCTGAACTAGACATGAGAAGCCCAAATCTCCAGTGGTTAACCCAGGGGTTGCCCAGATGGAGTAAAGGTGCTTAGAATAGCTGAGGATCCTTACAAATGTGTGGGAGGTGGGTGCCAGGAAGATGGGGCCAGACTCTTCTCAGTGGTCCCCGGTGACAGGACAAGAGATAATGAGCATAAACTTGAACATGGGGAGTTCCATCAAAATATGAAAAGGAACTTCTTAACTTGGAGGGTGGCAGAGCACTGGAGCAGGCTGCCCAGAGAGGTTGTGCAGAGTCTCCTTCACTGGAGACTTTTAAGACCCATCTCAATGCGTTCCTGTGACCTGCCCTAGGTGATCCTGCTCTGGCAGGGGGTTGGACTTGATGATCTCTGGAGGTCCCTTCCAACCCCCAATGTTCTGTGATTCTATGACCCTGTGAAAGTAGCTTGGTAAACTTGTCCAGAGAATGGATTTGCTTAAACTGATCTTTAATTGCTGTGAATTACAGCCATTTCTGCCAGCACAGTGAATCTTAGAGCTGTACAACAGCAGGCTGCTCTCCAAAACATTCCAAGATTACTGGCAATATACAGCCTCTCCTGACACCTTTCTTGACCTGTTTCCTTACAACACTGAAAAAATGCCAGAGGATTAATTACAGTCCTGACACAGCAGCAGAAACCTGCTCTTTCTCTTGCACATTGGAATATCTGCTTGTCTGATTTCTGTGTCTAACCCTGAAAATACAGCAGTGAAAGTCTCTTTGGAGAGAGGAGGCCTGAGACAGTCATTCCCTTGGAATCACCTGTGCACATCACAGGATATTAGGGGTTGGAAGGGACCCCTGGAGATCATTGAGTCCAACCCCCCTGCCAGAGCAGGATCACCTGGGGCAGATCACACAGAAATGCATCCAGATGGGTTTTGAATATCTCCAGAGAAGGAGACTCCACAACCTCTCTGGGCAGCCTGTTGCAGGGCTCCAGCACCCTCACCATAAAGAAGTTTCTCATGTTGAGGTGGAACCTCCTGTGTTCCAACTTATACCCAATGTTCCTTGTCCTATCACTGGGCACCACTGAAAAGAGCCTGGCACCTTCATCTTGACACCCACTCCTCAGGTATTTGTAGACATTGATCAGATCCCCTCTCAGCCTTCTCTTCTCCAGACCAAACAGCCCCAGGTCCCTCAATCTCTATTCATGGCAGAGATGTCCAAATCCTTTCATCAACTGTGTGCAAAGGCACAAGCTGCACTGCTGCAGGACCGCAGGTGGGCTGGTTTGTGTTTTCAACTTGTTCCACCCTTGAAACACACACAGGGAGCAGCAACTAACAGGAGATGGCACTTTGTTTGGGGTCAGTGCTTCAGGGTCTGCGCATCAAGGGGATAGGCTTGCTGATAGCTGCAACCCCTTTGATTCCATTAGGGAATCAGGAATGGCTCTGATTTTTCACTTTGAAATCAAGGCAAGTGAGACCTTACAGCTGCATTTCAGTATCTGAAAGGGACCTACAGGATGGCTGGGGAGGGAATGTTTAGAATTCTAGGGTTTGTAGGAAGAGAGGCAATGGTTTGAAACTAGAGCAGGGTGGCTTTAGGTTGGACATGAGGAAAAAGTTCTTTACTATGAGGGTGGGGAAACACTGGAACAGGTTTCCCAGGGAGGTGGTGAGGCTCTGTTCCTGGAGACATTCAAGATCAGACTTGATGCAGCCTGATCTAGTTGGAGGTGTCCCTGTTGACTGCAGGGGGGTTGGACAAGATGACCTTTGAGGGTTCCTTGCAACCTGATGCAATCTGTGAATCAGTACAGTGCCACTTTGCTCAGTCCTTATGTACATATATTAATCCAAGAATAGCTTTGATGCATATATATATATATAACACATGTGTGTGTATATTTAAGTCCCATGTAAAGCATTAGTAATTAAGCAGAGATCACAAAACCCACCACTTATGTATCTGAGATTTCAGGGTAAATTGCAAACCGCAAAACCTTGACACTGTGACTGAAATCCTTGCAACTAATAAAGGTCAACATACACAGAAGATTGGCTATCTGGATTTGGTGTGAGAATTCCTTTCCTCTCTCTGGACACACATTCTGGAAGATTCTGCTTTAAAAAGAAAGAGAAACAGGGATGTTTTTACCTTGATGTGCATCTTGGCTCTTTTCAACAGACTTAGAGTGGTGTGCCTGGTGCTGTCTGGCCCAAGAGGCACGAGCTGCTTGAGCTGTTCCAAATATAGCCGGAGTTTAGCCCGCCTGAAAGAGTCCAAACCAAGAGCCTTGTAGTAAAGTTGCACCCCAGCAGCACATCCTCTATGCAAACACCATCTGTCTGCAGGATCTCTCTGCAGAACTCCATTCAATGGTGGCTTCCTTTCCCCTCCCTTTGGCAAGGTTTCAGACCCAAAGGTCACTTGAAACGCAGTAAGGCTGCTTGGCACATCCAGGCAGTCGGCTCACACTGATATTCCACAGCAGCTTGCTCAGCCTGGTGAGTCCCATCTTAACCTAGAGGGGGATCTGAGGAATCCAGGAAGGGCTGCACACAGGATCCATGGCTGGGTAAGGAAGTAAATATGGGACTTCACTCCAACCCAGCGATTTCTGCAGGCAGAGAGGGACCTGTGTGAGGGCACAGGGCTGCAGACCCCAGCTCCCATCTCCCCCTTAGCCTGATGGGATAGGACACACTCCTGCTACACAAGGCAGGGGCATCCCTGCAGCCTGCACAGCCCAGAGCTGCTTCCAGACAGGGTTTACCAATATATTCTAACAGGGAGGTCCTGATGCCCCTTCTTCTTTCATCTGCTGACCCAGAGTATCCTCAGGTATCCCAGCAGTCCTGCACAGCTCAGAGCTGCTTCCAGCCATGACTTATCAATATAGTTTAACAAGGAGGTCCTGATGCCCCTTCTCCTCTCATCTACTGGCCTACAGTCCCCCCAACTAAGGAGGAGACACTCCTCCTCCCACTGTACAGCCAGGACAACCTGTATTAACAAAGACACATGAGAAAATGCTTCCAGCCATACTGTTACTCCTTTGCTGCTCTCCCTTCTTTCCTGTACCAACACCATTAAATCTGTCAGTAAAAAGAGCATACACAAAGTGGCATTTCTACAGCAATTTGGTTTCCAAACTTTGTCTGTCTTTGAGAAAGAAGCTGCCTATACGAGAGTGCAGGCAATGGTTGCTTCAGTTACTCAACGCAAGGGCTGGCAAAGCAAGGGACAGTGTGTGAGCGTGTCTCAGCAGTTCAGTCCAAAAATCTCTCCTGGTTTTAATGCAGAGTTACTGAGCAGGAATCCATCCAGGCTAGCAGTAAGATAGAAATGGCTGCAGAAGCCCTCACGTGAGCAGCTCCTCTAATACTTTCCTTTCTGCCAGCCTGCTACAGACTGAACAAAGCCATGACCTAGACCATGCCAAGATCCCCCACGCAGCAGCAGTTAAAAGCAAAGCGGATCCCAAGTGTGAGATCTTCCCCAGATCTGCTCCACACTGCAAGAAGGAGGCAAACTTTGCAGGAAATGTAACACTTCTGGTCAACTGAACCATCAGTTGAGAAGCAGAATTCAGCATCAGCTGAAGAGACTTTGCTGTGCACCAAATGCCAAATCACACGTGTGCCATCGGAAGGATTAGTGTCACGTGAGAACAGCCTGAGAAATGGGGGAAAAAACCACACCAAGGCAAAATAGAAGTACAGTACAGTGACTACACACTCACACATTTAGTTCTGGCTGCCCATAAATGAGCAGTGTCTTAGGCAGGAAGTCAAAGAATATTCCTATTAAATTGTTCTTTCTTCCTTCAAAGCCACTCAGAGAAAAAGAAATACTGGTGAGAGTGTGACTCGCGAGAGAAAACTGAGGACAAGTTTTTGTTGTTGCTGCTGTTTAGGCCTGGGGCTTGTTTTTAAGTACCAGATTGCAAACTTAACCACCTAAATGCTTTTATTTAAACAGCAGCAACCAAGACTGGGGTGAATATGCACTGAAAGAGCCCCAGCAGATCACAGAGTGCCCCTGCAGTGGGACTGGAATTAGGGACTGCTGGTATTTAGACAGAAAATATTCATCAGGTGGATTTTTCTTTCTGTGTCTGTCTCCTCTAACAATTACCTGGGGGGTTAAATTTATAAACCCAAACCTGCTTCAGGGCCTATATTCAAAAAAATCTTTTTGGTCTTGAAATGTCCTCTAAACACACACAGCCATCTGTGTCACCCAGCACAACCTGGATACAACTCTATTTAGACAGCTGACAAGAAAGGGACTGAAGAGAAAGGGGGATGTGGCAGGGAAGAGGACAAGAACAGTATCCAAGTAGTAATTGACGTGGAATGATCAATGCACTTGGAGTAATTAAAAGTCTGATAAGGAACAAACAGAACTGTTGATCTGGGAGCTACTTGATATCAATCCTGGAAAGTGTTTGTGAAACCCAACTACACTCTGGATGACTCTGCTGCTTGGCTACTTGAAGGAAGTCTGCTGACCACAGGGAAAGAGTAACCAGGGAGTGGTTGAGGCCCAGTCCCTGGAGGTGTTTAAGACCAGGCTGGACGAGGCTCTGGCCAGCGTGATCTAGTGTAGGGTGTCCCTGCCCATGGCAGGGGGTTGGAACTAGATGATCCTTGTGGTCCCTTCCAACCCTGACTGATTCTATGATTCTATGATTCTATGATTTAGTGCACTGCCTACCATCAGCTGCAGAGTTTACAGAAATATAACCCAACTCCAGAGTGTCTTTTTAAAGCACTAATTCTTTTATGTCAGCTGCCAACCAGGTAAAGCAGGACTTTACACTAAAGTGCTGTGAAGAGCACAGGGCTGCAGAGCACAGGGCTTTACACTAAAGTGCTGTGAAGAGCACAGGGCTGCAGAGCACAGGGCTTTACACAAGAGCTGTGAAGAGCACAGGGCTGCAGAGCACAGGGCTTTACACTAAAGTGCTGTGAAGAGCACAGGGCTGCAGAACACAGGGCTTTACACAAGAGCTGTGAAGAGCACAGGGCTGCAGAACACAGGGCTTTACACTGAAGTGCTGTGAAGAGCACAGGGCTGCAGAACACAGGGCTTTACACTGAAGTGCTGTAAAGAGCACAGGGCTGCAGAGCACAGGGCTTTACACTAAAGTGCTGTGAAGAGCACAGGGCTGCAGAGCACAGGGCTTTACACTAAAGTGCTGTGAAGAGCACAGGGCTGCAGAACACAGGGCTTTACACTAAAGTGCTGTGAAGAGCACAGGGCTGCAGAGCACAGGGCTTTACACTAAAGTGCTGTGAAGAGCACAGGGCTGCAGAGCACAGGGCTTTACACTAAAGTGCTGTGAAGAGCACAGGGCTGCAGAACACAGGGCTTTACACAAGAGCTGTAAAGAGCACAGGGCTGCAGAACACAGGGCTTTACACTGAAGTGCTGTGAAGAGCACAGGGCTGCAGAACACAGGGCTTTACACAAGAGCTGTGAAGAGCACAGGGCTGCAGAACACAGGGCTTTACACTGAAGTGCTGTAAAGAGCACAGGGCTGCAGAACACAGGGCTTTACACTAAAGTGCTGTGAAGAGCACAGGGCTTTACACAAGAGCTGTGAAGAGCACAGGGCTGCAGAACACAGGGCTTTACACTGAAGTGCTGTAAAGAGCACAGGGCTGCAGAACACAGGGCTTTACACTAAAGTGCTGTGAAGAGCACAGGGCTGCAGAGCACAGGGCTTTACACTAAAGTGCTGTGAAGAGCACAGGGCTGCAGAGCACAGGGCTTTACACTAAAGTGCTGTGAAGAGCACAGGGCTGCAGAGCACAGGGCTTTACACAAGAGCTGTGAAGAGCACAGGGCTGCAGAGCACAGGGCTTTACACTAAAGTGCTGTGAAGAGCACAGGGCTGCAGAGCACAGGGCTTTACACTAAAGTGCTGTGAAGAGCACAGGGCTGCAGAACACAGGGCTTTACACTAAAGTGCTGTGAAGAGCACAGGGCTGCAGAGCACAGGGCTTTACACTAAAGTGCTGTGAAGAGCACAGGGCTGCAGAGCACAGGGCTTTACACTAAAGTGCTGTGAAGAGCACAGGGCTGCAGAACACAGGGCTTTACACAAGAGCTGTAAAGAGCACAGGGCTGCAGAACACAGGGCTTTACACAAGAGCTGTGAAGAGCACAGGGCTGCAGAACACAGGGCTTTACACTGAAGTGCTGTGAAGAGCACAGGGCTGCAGAACACAGGGCTTTACACAAGAGCTGTGAAGAGCACAGGGCTGCAGAACACAGGGCTTTACACTGAAGTGCTGTAAAGAGCACAGGGCTGCAGAACACAGGGCTTTACACTAAAGTGCTGTGAAGAGCACAGGGCTTTACACAAGAGCTGTGAAGAGCACAGGGCTGCAGAACACAGGGCTTTACACTGAAGTGCTGTAAAGAGCACAGGGCTGCAGAACACAGGGCTTTACACTAAAGTGCTGTGAAGAGCACAGGGCTGCAGAGCACAGGGCTTTACACTAAAGTGCTGTGAAGAGCACAGGGCTGCAGAACACAGGGCTTTACACAAGAGCTGTAAAGAGCACAGGGCTGCAGAACACAGGGCTTTACACTGAAGTGCTGTGAAGAGCACAGGGCTGCAGAACACAGGGCTTTACACAAGAGCTGTGAAGAGCACAGGGCTGCAGAACACAGGGCTTTACACTGAAGTGCTGTAAAGAGCACAGGGCTGCAGAACACAGGGCTTTACACTAAAGTGCTGTGAAGAGCACAGGGCTTTACACAAGAGCTGTGAAGAGCACAGGGCTGCAGAACACAGGGCTTTACACTGAAGTGCTGTAAAGAGCACAGGGCTGCAGAACACAGGGCTTTACACTAAAGTGCTGTGAAGAGCACAGGGCTGCAGAGCACAGGGCTTTACACAAGAGCTGTGAAGAGCACAGGGCTGCACAACACAGGGCTTTACACAAGAGCTGTGAAGAGCACAGGGCTGAAGCTGAGTAATTCAGCTGAACTCAATGATCTCCTGAGGTCCCATCCAAGCCCTAACATCCTGTGATCCTGTGAGAAGAATTTTAATAGTACAAAAAATAACTATGCTTTAAGGCATTCTCAGAACTAGCACTTTTCCTAGAGGTAACAAAAACACTTGCTAAAGAACCTGCTTTAACTTCACCTTTACGTTTTTCTTCAAGGGAGTTTTCTTTCATTTAGTTACTCAGCAGTTAGGAAGCCATTAAAGATTTTTAGAGCATAAGCTTTATGTAGATCCTTACAGCAATGCTGATGTGTATATGGGGGCTTATTTGTGTATCATAACACAGCAGCATAATCCATGGCATGGATTGTGAAGGTAAGAAGCCCAGCCCAGCACTATTCCTATGCTTCTGGAGTAAATATCCCCACGTCTTTCATCTGAGCAAAAAAAACCACCCCAACACACAAACCCTCTAAGAATGCAAGAAAACATCTCAGGCATGTTATGGTAACAGATCACACCAGCAGGAACAAGGGACTCCAACTTCACAGCAGAGAAGCTGTCACGTACAGACTCTGCCAGCACTAATTTCCCTCATTTTCTGCTGGGACCTGACAGCTTTCGCTTCTCCTCGTCTGACTGTGACACTGGAGGAGGGAAAGGCACTCACAGAGGTGATCACAGCCAGAGCTGCTTTCTGTTTTGCAGCTCACACCTTAAATTCCACCTAGAAAATAAGCAAAAAGCCCAAACAACAAATCAAAACCAAAAAGCAAAGCAGCCTGGTCTGGGAGTAAGGAGGTAACAGTCTCCATGCATGAACTGTGGTTGAAGCTGGGTAATTCTGCTCTGCTCCAGCTTCCAAACCCAGCTGTGACACCTTTGCCCACACAAAGCATGGTGTCAGGTCAGGATACTGCTGCCTACAGACAGGGACACTTTTCTCACCTCATGTGGATGCAAAGAAACAACCCCTCGTCACTGGTGCTGCATTTATCAGGGAAGGTAAGGATCTGAAAATAAAGCCATCCAAAATCTGAGTCCTCAAGCCTCTAGATCTCCATTGGGGGTACAGCCATATGCATGGAGAGAGGTACAAGGGTGACTCATCTCCGACTACCACATTTTCCTTTGTGCCAGATGATTATGGGGCTCCAGATGTTACAAGACTTCAGTGTTTCTCCACAAGCAAGCTCACAACATGGTCCTACAAATCTGCATTATGGCTCCTCTAAAAGGCCACAGGCTTGGTTGCTGTCCCTGGCAGCGGCCATATCTAGGAGCAGTCAGGTGGTTCATGATGTTCACACAAAGGAGAAAGCACCTAGCTGACAACTAATGCAATGGCAACCAGCTGGGACTGCCTTGAAGTGGTCTGGAATCCATGCAAGCCATGATGAGCAATAGTGGCAGATCTTACAGCAAAAGGAGCCCTGGAGCTGTACACCCTGGAGGGACAAAGCAGCAAAATGGTGTTCTCAAGAATGTCCTTGTAGTATGAGGACATCCACCAGAAGCTCATTTGAAGGCCACTCACTGAGTGTATTTCTCAGAAGCTCCAGTTTGCTCCAGTGCTCAGCTATGAAAAGGCAGGAGCAATGCTGGCCAGAGGAGCTACAGTTCACCCAAAGGACCTCTTCTCACCACACTGGAGCATGTGTGGGCATGAACCGGTGCTTGCTTCACAAGAAGGTCCTAACTGTGCTTCTGCAAGATGCTTTAATGCTATAAATGCTTGTGTGGTTGAACATGTGCCTCTATTGCAGAGGTCCCAAATTTAGTCTACGGAACCAGCTCTGTGGACAGGAGGCTGACATACTCTCAACTGCTAAATATACTTGCTTGGTGCTGTTCTGGAAAGAAAAGGACACTGTAGATCAAACAACATTGCAAATGGAATCACTGAAAGCCACAGGAGTGAGAGCAATAGAAATGGATATAAAAATTAAAGATTTCTCTTTTCTGTGTGTCAACCCTTTCAATCCAAACCCCAGACAGCTTCAGACCCTATCACAAGGCAAATTCAGTACAAGGTGAACACAAACAGAAGCCCTACCTCAAGGAATATAAAGCTCCAGAAGACATTACAAAATGGACAGAGCTACTGGAACATTTCAGCTTCCTTCTCTCACATTTCACCTTTTTTTTTTCTACATTCAAACCTAGCCTGGTGCTGTGCAATGAATTTAATACACAAATGTTTAAATATAGAGCACTTGCTGAATTTTTCATTGTTGCATAATGTACATAGAATGAAGTCAGAGAAGATTTCCTGCAGCAAAAAATTCACTTCAGGAGTCAAATGTTCTTTAGGTACATGGTGAACCAAAGTGCAGTGTGGGCTGTGCACTCTGGGTCAGAGAAGTAATGGATGTCTTTTCTCCCTGAAGAAAGGTGACTGATCTCCCCATCAGCCATGAAATTCAGCACATGACACTGAAGTGAGCTCACTGCAGTTGTAAAATACTGACGGGTTTACAGGAAGACTCTTCACAGTTTATTCATGAGATGCAAATACCTGCACACAGGTAGTGCTCCAGTTTTAGAATCAGCAAACACAGCAGCTCAGGACCCCTTGTGACATGCATTAGTCAGGATCAATCATAGAATGGCCTGGTTGGAGGGGATCTCCAAAGGTCATCTAGTCCAACACCCCTGCACTCAGCAGGGACATCCTCCACTACATCAGGTTGCTCAGAGCCTTGTTGAACCTGACCTTAAATATCTCCAGGGATGGGGCCTCAACTACCTCCCTGGGCAGTCCTCATGGTGCAGAATTTGTTCCTAACATTCAATCTAAATCTGCTCTTCTCTCATTACAAACCAATGCTCCTTGTCCTATCACTGCAGGCCTTTGGAAACAGTCCCTCCACAGCCTTCTTGTAGCTCACATCAGGCACTGGAAGCCTGCTCTAAGGTCTCTCTAGAGCCTTCTCTTCTCCAGGCTGAACAACCCCAGCTCCCACAAGCCTGTCCTCATAGGAGTGGAAGACAACAGCATAAACTTCCCTGTTGCAGCTTCAGGATTCCCCTGCCACTGAGGTGAAACCAGAGAGTGGACCACTGCCTGCCCTGTGACTCCTGCATCAACTTTTTCTTTGCAGAGCCTGCCACAAGCAAGTCAAGATCTCTTAAGGGCTCCAGCTCCTTTTACTCTATGCACAGTCACACATGAGCAGTGACACATTTTTGCTGGTACTGGCTACTCAATGCCTTCAGATCCTATTGTGTATTCCTGGCTATTATTGCCATACAGATGAAGTAGGTGAAGATGTAATTGTCTTAAACCAGGACACCCACTCTGCTCACTCTAAGTTGGTCCTCAAACATAGCTGTCTCACTCCTTCTTAAGATAACACCTCTATGTGTCAGCAGTGATGAATCTACAGCTGCACAATACTTTTGTAAGCTCCTGAAGAAGACTCTGCACTCATTAAAACACACTTGCTTACAAGGGCATTTTAAAAGATTGTGCATGATTCCATCTTAAAAAAAAAAACCAACACAGAAATTTAGTCATGCACAAATGGTTCTAGAGCAACCTGTTTATTAATGGTCCAGACAGGAGTGAGAGCTCTTCAGCAAAATATTAAATACAACAGAAGATAACAACAACCCTCTGCTGAAGTATTAAATCCTGTCCCTTCCCTATTTCTTTCAGTCAGAAACACTTTCAATACCTTCTGCTCTACAAAGGACACCTCAAATAGATTTTCTTTCCCAAAGAGGCTCCAGCTCATCCTTGAATGGCACAACCTATTTCAGCTACACCACAGATTCACTTTAGTGAAAAGGCAAGAAAACCTCTTAGTATGAAAGCACTGTACCATAGCAAGGCACCCAGTGTGCTGATTGCTACGAGATGTGTGAAATGCTTGCTCACAGCTGAGTGCCTCAGAGCCAAAGCCACAACATTGAGGAGCACCCTTACAAAGAACCTCTTGACTTTTTATTGCCAAAGAATCACAGAATGGCTCAGGTTGGAAGGGACCTCAGAGACCATCTACTCCAACCTCCCCACCATGGGCAGCGACACCTCTCATCTAGACTTGGCCTTGAACAGCCCCCAAGGAGGAGGCATCTACAACCTCCCAGGGCAACTTGTTTCTTCAAAGTCAAAGCCAAGCACAAATTCTTACACCTAGAGAACAAGTCTCAGAGGAGCTGCTGAGGGAACTGGGGTTGTTTAGTCTGGAGAAGGCTGAGAGGAAACTTCATTGCTCTCCCTGAAAGGAGGTGGGAGCCAGGTGGGGGTTGATCACTTCTCCCAAGTATCAGGTGTTAGAGGAAATGGCCTGAAACTGTGCCAGAGGAGGTTTAGATTGGAGATTAGGAAAAAATCATTGACTGCAAGCGTGGTCAGGAATTGGAACAGGCTGCCCAGAGAGGTGGTGGAGTCATCATCCCCGGAGGTGTTCAGGAAACCTGTGGACATGGCACTTTGGGACATGGTTTAACGGCCACGGTGGTGTTAGGTCAATGGTTGAACTCAATGATCTTGGAAGTCTTTTCCAACCAAAACATCCTATGGAGAAGGAATTTGTTTCAGGTGCCTTCTGGTTTTAGCCCTCTTATTTCCTTATTGTCTTTGAACATTCACCTGTCAAATGTTTTTAAGCAATAGCAAGAGAGGTAGCACCAGCTCAACAGCACGCAATACCCACCTCACACTGGGAGATGAACAGCAGTCCCTCATGGGGAAGTACACGAGTGATGGAACTACCCTTGGACACACTTGAAAACATGAGTCCACAAAAAAATAATCAGCCATGCTCTTAAAAAACTTACTTGATTCACCCAGCCTTCCACCTATTTGTTTCACACATTAAAATGAAGACACTGCAACTTAGCAGTCCTCCTAAATTAGACCTCTTAAACCCATCTGTATCACTGGCACTCATGCTTCTTAGATTAGACTTAAGGCTTCGTCTGTTAGCTCAGAATGGTGTCAGACCCAATTTGATAAGGAAAATGCCATTTCAGGATCACACTGTCCCAGCACCGAGCAGTCTTAATTCCCACTTGGAGTTAGATGGGTGTGGACACATGCTTGTACACTGCCCACTGAAAGCCAGGAGTGGGTTAGGAGCCCTCCCTGCTGAGATGGGTGCAGGAAGGCTCAGGTCCTTGCTGCTGGTGGAACACTGCAAAGCAAAACTGCACAGTGAATCCAAAGCCACACTACCTGTCTGCAGTTCTGCAATCAGAGTGTTTTCCTTCACCACTCCCCTGGAACTCCTGCAAGTAGTTTGGTGAGGGCTGCAGAGTGCAGGGCAAAGTGAAGTGTATTTACTAAACAAGGAAAAGCTGCCTCACAATGACAGGTTTGTGCTGGGTTTACCTGTAGAAGGGACCAGGGCTGGAGCACCTCTGCTATCAGGATAGGCTGAGGGAGCTGGGGCTGTTTGGCTCAGAGAAAAGAAGACTGAGGGGGACCTAATAGTGGCCTTCCAGTATCTGAAGGGAGCCTACAAGATGGCTGCAGAGGGACTTTTCTTAAAGGTGTCTAGCAATAGGACAAAGGGGAACGGTTTGAAGCTGAGGGAGAGCAGACTTAGACTGGATCTTAGGAAGACGTTTTTCAATATGTGGGTGGTGAGACACTGCAATAGGCTGCCCAGGGAGGTTGTGGATGCCTCCTTCCTGGAGGTGTTCAGGGCCAAGTTGGATGGGTCTGTGAGCAACCAAGTCCAGCTAAGAGGTCTTGCTGCCTGTGGCGGTGAGGGGGTTGCAGTAGGATGATCTCGTCCAACTTCAACCATTCTACGATTTTCCACAACTTAACCATTCCCTGAAAGGTGGTTAAAAAGGATGCAGTCACTCTGCCCCACAAGTAGCTCCAGGGAGTGTAGATGTCCCTCTCACGTGGTGCTTCAGGCACAAGGTGCAGCAGGGCTCTGCACCTGCACACACACACACACACACACTCCCCATTTATCGTCTGACAACACCCCAGAGTAAGCCACTGCTCACAAACCAGCCCAGGGCTTGAAACCAGCTCTAATTATCAGACTGTTTCCCCACATCAAAATGCTAAGCAAGAACATCATGTCTCAGGACAGCTGCCAACAGGAAGGATCTTTAAAAAAAAAAAAAGGGGGGGAAGAAGACTACAATGCTTAGAGAAGCCTAGAGAGGTGCTGTAGCACAGCACTGAGTGAAGAGAGCATGGCACAAGCCTAGCGAGTTTTTTTCTGCCTAATTTTAAACCTCCCTGCAGACCCCAGCTATTTTATACATCTGTCAGATGAGGGGTGAAGTGGGTTCAAGATGTTTGTTGTTTGGTTGGTTTTTACACCACTGTATGATGTCAAATTAAAGGAGAGGCAAGTCAAGCTGAATTATTTTAGCTAAATTAAAACCATGCACTGCTGTCACACACGGAGTGCGACGGCAGACGGCTGGAACGCAGCAGCCTTTTCCTGCAGCAGGTTACATGAGGAGGGTGAGCTATGAATAGCTGCCACACTGGAGAGCTGGCACTGAGGTTTTATTGCCTATTGTACCCCTGCATCCAAATGACAAGTAAATGCCATGCAGCCAAGAGGATCAGAGGGCTGGAGCACCTCCCTTATGAGGACTAGCTGGGAGAGTTGAGGCTGTTCAGCCTCTGGGAACACCTTAAAGTAGCCTTCCAGTACTTGAAGGGGCCCACAAGAAATCTGGGGAGGGATTTTTGACAAGGGCTTGTAGTGACAGGACAAGAAGAAACTGATTGAAGCTTCAGGAGGGCAGACTGGGGATTAGGAAGAAGTTCTTCACAGTGCAGGTGGTGAGACACTGGAACAGGTTGCCCAGGAAGGCCGTGGATGCCCCCACCCTGGTGGTGTTCAAGGCCAGGTTGGATGAGGCCTTGAGCAGCCTGGTCTAGTGGGAGGTGTCCCTGCTCACGGCAGATGGGGTGGAACTAAATGATCTTTAAGGTCCTTTCCAATCCATTCCATGACTCTATGAATCCAAATTACTCAAATGCTGGAGGGACTCCACATTCCCAGGTACATAAAGCACCAGAAGAAACAAGTTTTAAACCCTAATCAGAGTTAAGACAACACTGTCTCCGGTTCAGCACCTTACAATCACTTTCTCATTCTCAGAGGCCGGAAGTTTTAAGCTCTGACTGGGCAATCAGGTATCAGAAAGGGATGTTCAGTGCTACATCTTACTTCTGGCTTAGCTTCTGCTAGTACTTCCTCAGCACCTGTACCTATCGACCATTTGTGGCTATCTTAGAGGGAGCAGCTAATGGTGGCACCTTGAGCATGCACCAATGAAGTTAGCTGGCTTTGAGGGGAAGGAGGTGATGGGTGCTGCTGTTTTTTACCACTGTGGACACTTGAGATGTCCTCCAACAGGGCAGCTGGGGTATTCTGGGATGACAGCAGGGTGCCTGCTCCAGCCAACCAAAATCTGTTTCAGATCACAAGTGAGAACACGAAAGAGAAGAAAAACAGAAATCACCCTTGAAGTAATTAAGAACCCATGTCCCCAAATGTCTTGCTGTATGTCTAACTCCAGCACTGAAACCTTGTAATTAGAGGTGCATAAAAAAGACTGAGTGAGGTGTATATATAAACAAATTTAGGGGCAGGATTAAATGCACTGAATGTAATTACAGATGGTCTCTTCCAAGGCTAGCAAGGGCACTCTTACTTTCTCATAAAATCAAAGCTAAGGAACACTTGTGTAATATTCTGCCCCAAACAGTGACAAAATCTGGCATCAGGGGCCAGTGGAGAGCAGGAGATATCTCAGAGTTCTGCCTCCAAGTTTAGGTTTAGCTTGCCACAGCACAGATAGTGCCTTGTTTGTAATTTAATTTCCGTCCCATTTCCCTTTCCACTGAGCAGTACAAAGCTGGTTGTCTCTGTGCCAGACAGGGTGCAGGAGAGCACAATCTGCAAAGGATCCATTTGGGGACCATAAGGTATGGAACAACTTTTTAAAACTCTCCTCCTTTTTCCTCCTTTCTTCCCTGCATCCCACATTTCTTAGATGCACTGTCCTGAGGTTATCTGGCAATGGAAGCAAGAGCTAGAAGTTTGGACCCACTTGCCATGTGAGTATGTAAAGTCAGGCAGTGGGAACTGAGACACCTGACAGCCTGTTTCAAATACCTGTTAGCACATAGCCCCAATAACTGCTTCTAGCCAAACACACACAACAAGCTCCCAAATTTCCCTAGCAGAAAATAATTTGCTCCACCCATGCAGTTCATTTCAGCAGGCAGCACAAGAGCACTTCCCAACGGGGATTAAGTCAGCTTTCTTGGGGGAATTACAGGGCTTGCTACGTTTATGTTTGTTAAATGCCACCTAATGTGGTCTGTGAGGCACAAGGGTGTCTGTGCAGCCCACATTTGCAAACTCTGAGGAGACTCCCAACTTCAATAGCAGCTGCTGACTTGTGGCAGCAATTAGATGCCAAGTAGGCCCCTTATTTAGCACCTCATAGCTTCACTTAGTTACCTAAATTGAAACATCAATGAAAGAAAGGCAGATATAAATTTGTTAGGCACTAATCCCAAGGTGGCAGTTGGGAGAAGATGACTCCCAAGTACTTCTCCAGCTTTTCAGAGATATTTTACCACATTCAGATAGAGACTTTGTTCCCCAATTCTTCTGCTGCCTTGCTCTAAGGTGGAATCTACAATAAAATGGGCTTTCTTAATGTAGGGCATGTAGCCTGTAACTGGAGTTACTAGTTTCCAAGTTAGAAGCGCTGCAACAGATGACCTCATGCACATGCAGTCAAGCCCACACCTCTCTGTGCTGGCTCTGCCAATCTCCATGCACTGCACAATTAGTTACGCTAATTGGTAGAGAGAGAAAATAAACTACAACCGTAAACTAGACTCAAACACCAGTATTAGCACTTGAGATCCTCTGACAAGCATGGAGAAGGCTCCAGGGAGACTTTAGAGCAGCCTTCCAGTACCTGAAGGGGGCTAAAGAAGGCTGCAGAGCAACTGTTTCTAAAGGCCTGCAGTGACAGGACAAGGAGCAATGGTTTGAAATGAGAGAAGAGCACATTTAGATTGGCTGTTAGGAACATGTTCTGCACCATGAGGGTGGTGGAACACTGCAACAGGTTGCCCAGGGAGGTAGTTGAGGCCCCAGCCCTGGAGATATTCAAGGCCAGGCTTGACAAGGCTCTGAGCAACCGGATGTAGTGGAGGATGTCCCTGCTGACTGCAGGGGGTGGGACTAGATGACCTTTGGAGATCCCTTCCAACCCAAACCATTCTGTGATTCTAGGTCCTGTCACTCTGCTCTGTCCTAGCAGGATGTGTACATAGCTCAGTAAAGACATTTCAGTTTCCAGCCACTCATAGGATCGTAGAACCATTGAACTGCTGAGGTTGGAAGGGACCGAAAGTCCTACTGCTCACCTGGAGCTTACAATCCTACCACTGCTGCTAAGCCACTGCCACTAAACCTCAGCACCACATCCACACATCTTCTAAGCCCCTCTAGGGATGTTGACTCCACCACTTCCCTAGGCAGCCTGTCCCAATGCCCGAGAAGAAATTGTCCCAATATCCAACCTATTTTTTCCTAGTAACACTTGACCTGTGAAGGAACCATGTGTAGCAAATCTAAGCACAAGTGTCACGAAGGGGAAAACAGGCAAGTACACATTGTTCCATCCAGAAAGAGACATTTTGAGTCTGAGACCAAGCCATGGTATCTCCAGTACTCAAAAGGTAAGCAGCCCGTGGAAAGGCAAGCTCAGCATAAAGCTGGAGATGGAAACACAGGATGGAGGCAGGGAGAGCAGAGGACAGGTCAAGCAACCCGTGGATTATAGTTCCCTCTCTCAGTCTACACTGATCCCTTAGTGTCTGCTCCAACCAGGGACACTTGGTCTTCAAAATGTTGTGCTCATGACATACCTGGGAGAAAACAACCCAGGCTCCTGCAGATCTCAGAGAATGCTGAGTGCAGAGTCAAGGCTTCCAGTAACAGCTGGTGCTGCACTGCTCATTTTCAGCTGCATCTGCACTTCTTCAAACCATGGCAGGTACCCACTTCTGCACACCCCATTTTCTTCTGTGGGCTTCCACAACAGACTTGACTGGTTAGGATTCAGCCAAGAATTCCTATCACGTTATGTAAGCCTCCTTTCAGAAACCAGCTTCTTAAAGCCCATTAGCTGCCTTAAATGCCTTAAAAAAAAAACACAATCAAGTTGCAGCTCACTCGCTCAGATGTAGCTAAGCAAGCTTAAAATTAAAACATTCATTTTTAATACCTAACTCAACAAATCTTTTTCTCCTCCAACCAACGGAGCAGCCACCACCAGGGATCTCTTCCTTTATTTGCAGGGAATCAGCACCTAGCTGTTGTCCATATGGTGCTGAAAGCACCTGGAAGGCCGGCCCATCTACCTCCATTTCGCACAAAACCAGCTCAGTTTTTTATCATGGTGGATAAGAATTGGCCAGGTCAGTTAGCATATGCTGAAAACATAAACCACCTTTCACATAGTCCATCAGGGGCCAACACACAATGGACTTGTGTTTGGAGAGAGGGATGAACACATCCAAGTGGAAAAAAAGGCAGGCGCTTGGGTCCTCGCCCATCTGCTTTCTGCTGGCTGCGTGGCTGGCCAGCAAGCACAAGGCCTTCTGCAGCCCAGACCCAAGACTGCACTTAGGTCCTGCACTTCAAAGCAGGCCTCAGCAGGAAAAAGGACATCATGACTTCGTCAAGGCTGTACTTTAGTCCATTTTTCATTGCTGAATAAAAGCTTTGTCCAAAGCACAGGGATGTGTACAGCTCTGACACCTGGAATTTAACTTCCTGAGCAGATGAAATTCGCAGCTTCATCTGCTGAGTACAGTCCAGCAGTCTAGGTGGGAGGAGACTTGTGTTAGGAGTGCATGGCCAGGTGAGCTGCTGTGAACACTGAGAAGACCCAAGTTCATTGCAGGGACATTTACAGTAGCTACTGCAGCAGGTAGAACAGGACAAGCCACAGGTCCAGACCCCTTCTGACTGCCTGGAGGTGGGAAACAGATGAGCAAAGAGATGATCCAATGACTGGAGCACCTGTTCTGTGACAACAGGCTGAGGGAGCTGGGCTTGTGCAGCCTAGAGAAGACTCTGGGGTACCTTAGAGCTGCCTTCCAATGCCTGAAGGGATCCTACAGGAAGGCTGGAGGGGGACTTTTCATAAAGGTGTCTAGAGACAGGACAAGGAGGGGTGGTTTGAAGCTGAGGGAGAGCAGAGTTAGACTGAATCTCAGGAAGAAATTCTTCAGTACAAGAGTGGTGAGACTCTGGAACAGACTGCCCAAGGAGGTTGTGGATGCCTCCCCGCTGGCCTTGAACACCTCCAGGCTGGATGAGGTCTTGAGCAGCTGAATTTAGTTGAGAGGTGTCCCTGTCCATGGCAGGGAGGTTGGAATAGATATCTCTGAAGTCCCTTCCAACCTGAGCCATTCTAGGATTCACAGATTGCACAGGTCATCTTGTCCAGCACCACTGCTGTTAGCAGGGACATCTCCAACTAGATCAGGCTGCACAGGGCCACAGCAAGTCTGATCTTGACTGTCTCCAAGGATGAGGCCTCAACCACATCCTTGGGCAGCCCGTTCCAGTGTTTCACCACTCTCATTGTGAAGAACTTACTGCTGATATGCAACCTAAATCTACCCTGCTCCAGTCTCAAACCATTGCCCCCTGTCCTACCACTACAGGCCCTTCTAAGGAGTCCCTCCCCAGCCTTCCTGCAGGGCCCTTTTCGATATTGAAACACAGCTCTAAGGTCTCCCTGGAGCATTCCTCCAGAATGAACAGCCCCAATTCTTTCTGCCTGCCTTCGCAGCAGAGGTGCTCCAGCCCCCTGATCATCTTTGTGGCCCTCCTCTGGACCTGCCCCACAGGTCCATGTCTCTGTTGTGCTGGGGGCCCCACAGCTGGACACAGCACTCCAGGTGAAGTCTCACCTGAGTAGAGCAGAATCACCTCTCTGAGTGGTTGTTGTCTACCTCTCACAGCGGTTGTCTACCTCCTATAGTGGCTGTCAGCTCACAAAACCAAGGCAGCCTCTTAAGAGGCTCAAGTAGTGCAAAGGTGTGTTTATTGCAAGTCACTTGGATGCAATAAACCACTTCACACCAAGCAGCTGCTGTAAAAGGTTCCTTACTTGATGAGAAAACCAGAAGCAGCAGCTGTAACACAGAGGTTAGGTTCTGCTCGCAGGAGGAGGTGGTTCCCTCATTCCAGCCACCTTATCTAGGTGGTTTCTGTCTTATCTGGACATATCCTAGAAATGGCAGCAGCTTTTCAAGACCCATCATAGCAACGAGATCTGCACTAGTCAGCAAGACCCATCAGCACAGCACTCTCCACGCAGCAGCAGCAGCCAGAGCTGGATGCTTAGAAGTATTAAACTGACAGAGGAGAGAACTGTACTGGACTATACTGGAAATTAATACTGACACTCACAGAAGTGATCCCATTTTCTCCCTGTACCAGTGAGCTGGGTCAGGAAATAAACTGGCTGGAGACACAAGCTTTACCCCTCCCTCCTGTGCCAGCAGGAAGCAGGACCCAGCAGCATGCAAGCAGGCTGGGTTAAAGTCCTGATGGAAGCACAGCAACGAGACACACGCTGGGTCATCCTTCCCTGAGAGTAGTCTACCTCCAGCACCAGTCACAGGGTTTTTCCTCAGCTCCTGGTGGCACTGTAGCCATTCAGATCAATGCAGCTAGATCTTGTTGCTGCACCACAGTGCTAACTGCAATGGCAATGTGTCATTTTGAAAAGGCAGCTCAGAATCATAACAAACATTGAGCATTGTTTTGCCACTCTGTTATTTCAATGACCTTTCAGTTCTGTTTCAAAACTTCCAAGTTTATCAGCAACTGGCAGCTACCTGCTTTCCATTAACCCTGCAATTTACTAACCAGAAAGAGAATTTCAAGGCATCCACCTAGGCACTCTCTCAGCTTCCATAAACTTGAAACTCCATCTAAGTCTGATGGGGGGAATTAATGTACCAATGAATGGGACTGTGCTGCTGGCACCTGCACTTCCCTCGGGAGAAAACTATCTGTTGGTAGTTAACCTGCTCAATTTACTTCATCAGTTAACCTTGTACACCATAATGCTTCCATCAAAAGATCTAGTTTTCGTCAGAATCTACATTTCTGTACAGATACCCACTTCATACACATCATGATGCAATTTAACAGCCTTTTCCTGGCAGGATTGTAGATTTAAGGACTACACAAAGCACTACCCAACCTTACGGCAGCATCACAGAATGACAGAATGGTGGGAGTTGGAAGTGGCTTCTGAAGATCAAGTCCACCCCCTGCCAAGGCAGGTTCACTTAGAGAAGGTCACACAGGAACATGTCTGGGTGGGTTTGAAATGTCTCCAGAGAAGGAGACTCCACCACCTCTCTGGGCAGCCTGCTCCAGTGTACATTACCCCTTGTCCTGTCACTGGGCACCGCTGAAAAAAGCCTGGACCCATCCTCCTGCCACCCACCCTTTAAGTATTGATCAGCATTGATGAGATTCCCCTCAGTCTGCTCTTCTCCAGACTGAAAAACAAAACAATTCTCTCATCTTATCCTCCTAAGAGAGATGTTCCAGTCTCCTCAGCACAGAATCACAGAACTGTTGAAGGTGGAAGAGACCTTTGAGATCACCAAGTCCAACCATTCACCCAGAGCTCACAATTCCACCACTGCTGATAAGCCACTGCCACTGAACCACCTCCCTCAGTACCACATCCATGCAGCTTTTAAACATGGTGACTCCACCACCTCCCTAGGCAACCTGTTCCAATGCTCTGAGAACCCTTCCTGTGAAATAACTTTTCCTAATATCCAACCTGAACCCTCATTTCATGAATCTGTCTTTGTCACTAGTTACATCTTAGTGCCATTCTGCTTGACCTGCCTGTAATTACTCAAGTATCTTCTAGAAGCTTGTCTGTCCTTAGGACAGAAAATTTCCTGCCTCCATGCTTTAAGGGGTTTACTGTTTCATGGCTCAGAGATGAGAACCTTAATCAGACAGGCCCAAAGCAGGACTGCCATTAGAGGCATGAGTCCTTACAGAGTTTCACTATAATGAACACGCACCGCAGTTCTGAGCAGGGTATTCTGGGGAGACTTGAAAAAGCAGAGGAAAAAAGGAATTCTCTGTATGAATTGCTGACAAACACTTCACCATAATTGTAGGCTGAATTATCTCATGTAACAGGAGGTTTTGCTGGAATTATGTCTCTGCTTCCGTCTGTCTCCCTCTGAGCATCCCCTCAAGAGCACACAGAAAAGAGATCCCCCAGCAGAAAATGCCAATTAAAGTGGTGGTGCCAAAGAGCTGAGTCTGCACACCCTGGGAGACCAACCACTGCCGTTCCCACCCGTGTCAAAGCCAGGGAGAAAACCTCTGATGTGAAGCACCAATGCTGCAGCTGAAACAGCCCCGTGCATGCAGCTCCCCTCACTTTCTGCTTAGCGGCAGCTCTGGCCACCCTCATCCAGAACACGAAAGTCCTGCAAATGAGGAAGCCATTTCCCTGCCCTCCAGTGCTCAGATCAGCCCACAGACACCACGTGAGGGACTGGGCAAGGAGGAGGATGTGAGCAGCCATCTCCTCTCTTCCTCCTTGAGGAGCTCCTGTGAGATAACCAAGTGTGCCTCAGCCAGAAGCATCACGGCAGTGGTGAGTCAAAGGCACTGGTCCTGGAAAGGATAAACCTCCAAAATCAACACCCAGTGCTTCACAGCTGGCAGGGCAGGGGCTGCTGTGGGGAGTGGCTGTGCTGCAAGGACCAGCTGCCACAGGGACACTGCTGCGAATCTCCCATCAAACTTGGCAAGGTGCTCGGTGGATTTTAACTCAATTTTAGTACAACAGGGTGAAACAGGAGCATGGGTTTTATCAGCTCATCCACCCACACTGCTGGAGAAGGGAGTTGTCAAATGCAAATTAAAATTCCAAGAGGCCTTTGCACCAATACATCAGGTAACTAGAACTGTACACACCTCACCTAGCTCTTGTGAGCACCTGCTTGCACATGTGAGGATCCTGCACCAATCTGCAGATTCTCACTAGGATTAGTTAAAAACCTGGCTTCAAGTCCAGTCTAACTGTAGGAGGTGCAGCAAGCAGCAGCTACAAACACTGGTTGTATAACAAGACATACCTTGCAGTTTACCTATTTTGACCTTGAGATGGCAGAGGGAAAAGGTAGCAAGGCAAATACTCTATGGTCCAGCTACTACAAAGATACAACACAGAACTGGAAGTGAAAACAGGGATTGAACACTTCATAGACCCTTCCTCTGCCCCTGCACCTGCTGCAAGTGCTGCTGTGCCTCCTTTTCTGGGCTTCTTAAACATGTGAAGGCAGAGCAGAGGGAATAAGAGGCAACTCCATCCTTGGGCTATAACAATGACTGTAAGGAAAGAATAAAAATGGAATGTACAGTTTGGATGTCAACAAGTCAGCAGTGATGGAGTAGGGGAAAAGGAAGAAATGGAACTATCTAGAAGGAGGATGGGGAAAAAAAATGAGAGTGAGAAAGAAACACAATTGGGGCCAAAGATTCTTTTTTGGTTTTCCTTTGAAAGAAGGGTGACCAAGGGACAGAATTTTCACTAATTTCTTTTCCTGAACACTCTGTCAGCAGAACACACGCCAGCTGAATCCACTGCCTTAGCCAATGCACCACGTCCTGCAGCCCAGTTTGTGAGCTTGAGCCTACCCCAGTTCCTCTCATCTCTAGGATGACCACGTGGCTGTTGAGGCAGGGCTATAATTTACTCAGGTTACAATTCAACTGCAGGAAAGCATGTAGGCATGCAAGGGAAGTGATGGTCTAGCTGCCACACAACTTCAGCCACAGAACAACACATAAGAAAACACCCCAGAGAGTTCAATCATCTGCCATCAACCACCTTTCACATATTTAGGAGCATGCAAATAAATCTAACTCATGTTCATACACAACCCCTTGCTTTCTTTGGGTGCATGAAACCCAAAAGACCACAAGCTACACAAAAAGCCCCAAAAAACTACCCAAAAGAGAATTTGTCCTGCTGCCTGAATGGCAAGGGAAAGATGGTGGTTCTGCAGTGAGGGTGCCATAGCTGCATTCAGCTGGGGAACCAAGAGCCAGAGTGAGGACAGGCACCTTCTGCCCTCAGCAGCTCTCTGTATGCACCTTCTGAGCAGGGTACCCCAAGAGACTGCCTACAGAGAAAAACCCATCTGCAAACAAACTCTGACAAGGTACAACAGAGGGTAAACACTACCTCCAAAACTGTCCAAGCAGGGCTTCTTTCAAAACTCAGGTCTTCAGCCTCCCATCAATGTCCTTGCTAAGGAAGCAGAACTTTACACAGCACTGGCTACACAGAACCTGCAGCTCAGGAGGTGCTGATTTCTAGCCCACACACAGCTCTTTGGACAAGAGAGGTACCAGCAAGGAAGGACATGGAGGGGAAAATGGATCTGTAGGTACTTACATGCAAGATGGAAAATAACTGCACTTTAGGCATACTTTAAAAACACACCAACAAACAAAACACAGAATACCCCTGTGTGACACACTGCACCCCAAAAATCATCCACCTTAACCACAAAACGTCCATGCAAAGATGTGCCTGCTGAGTGCAGGGGTCTGGACTAGCTGGCCTTTAAAGCTTCCCTCCAACTCAAAGCATTCTGTGCATTCTGTATGCTTCCAGCAAACAAGCGCTGCAATCAGTCTTCATTAGTGACACTGTGGCTACAGGATTAATCAACCCAAAGCTAATTATCAGATGTGTTTCAAAACCAGCATGCCAAACAACAGGAAAAAAAGGCCAAATAATGTTAGACCTGTTAGATCTGAGTTGATAACCACCCCACCCCCCTTTCAACTTTCATCAACCAATCAGTGCAGAAGGAAAATAATGGGGACAAAACTGTGTTCAATAAGCATGGGTAGTTCTGATGTCAGGCACACATCTTTTCATTTGCTTTTCTCTCTTATAGACTTACCTATGCTTTTCTAGTTCGTTGTGTGATGACCTAATAAAACAAAACAGAGAGAGAGAAAAAGAAATATTAGAGATAAGGGAAAAAAATACACCAAGATTTTAGAACCTTTAAAAGCCACTTTTGCTTAAGTTGCAAAAGAGCTCTCTGAAACAAGTATTTATAAGGATTATGAAACAGCTTCTCTGTTAAATTAGTTCACTTTTACATCCCTTAGATACTTCAAGGTATCAACTTAATTTCCATGAGTAAACCGTGGGTTTGGGGGAGAATTATAATACATTTGCATTTATTAGCATTCAACAGATTCAGAGACAGAATTGGACATTAAAAGGCTGAGCAGGTTAGTAATAAAAACAGCCCACAGGATTTTTTAATCTGTGAAGGAAAATTCTGAGGGGGCAGAAAGCGTTAGAAGATCTAAATGGTAACAGGTACAAGTAAAAAGCACCACCCCCAACAAAAAAAAACAGCTTTCAAGAAAGCCCACGGAGAAGCAGAAAGAGAAACCAGCAGCTAACCACCGCTGCCGCTGTTGACATCCTGGTGGCAAAAAGGGAGAGGAATCCTCTGAGTTCTTCCGAGTCTACAAGCAGGCAAAAAATAAATCACAGCCCCTGAACTGACCACATCAGCATGTTACTGTCTTCCAACCTTTTTTCCTGCCCAAGTGATGCCTCAGGTTTGTTTTTGCCATGTGAAGGCAGCCCCAGCTTCTTGGCGGATTCCGCCACCCACCCCCTTTTTTAATTATTCAGCTGGAAGTATTAATTTTATTTATTTATACAGCTGAGATTAAAAACATTCCTAAAATGGGAGTTATTGTCACCACTTCAAAACCAGCCACTTCCCGGACTTTTAGTTTTATCCCACTGAAAACATGCCCAGTACATGAGGATCAAAAGACACAGAGGCGGGGGCAGCTTTTACAACCGGCAGATTACGTCAAAGCAGCTCTGCTCCGACGTGCTGTAACCCCTGCCTGCATCTGGGCATGACGTGCCGGCCCAGGTGGCTTTCTGGAGCTGTCAGTGCACAGAGAGAGCACAGGCATCACAGGGTGAGAAAGTCTCCTGCACAAATGCAGGACCTGCCTGGTGGCAAAGCCTCCTGCCTCTCCACACGCACACGGCTGGATGCTGCGGCGTACCTAGGTGTTGTTGCTGCGTACCTAGGTGCTGCTGCTGCTGAAAGCATCTCTCCAGCCAGGGAGAGGGGGAAAGGGAAGCAAAGCTCCTGCAGAAAAAGATCGTGTGACTCTGTAAACAGCTGCAACCTGTGAACCCAATCAACAAACCCACAACAATTGCTTTCAGGCTGGTGCAGCTCCTGATCCTGCAAGGATCAGTGACAGAACAAGCGGTGATGGTTTCAAACTGGAAGAAGCTGGGTTTAGACGAGACATGAGGAAGAAATTTTTCCCCAGGAAGGTGGTGAGGCACTGGGACAGGTTGCCAAGAGAAGCTGTGGAGGGTCCAAGCCTGGCAGTGTTCAACAGCAGGTTGGATGGGGCCTGGAGCAAGCTGGTCTGGTAGGAGGTGTCCCTGCCCATGGCAGGGGATTGGAACTGGATGCTTGAAGGTCCCTTCCAACCCAAACCATTCTAGGACCATGTGATTCTATGAGTTACGCAAACTGCCCACCTGCAGGAAGAGGAAAACTCAAATGCTTACAAGGTTCAGCACTGCTACTAAGCCACTTTCACCAGACAGCATCTCAGAGTTGTTACCAAGATATCAACTATGTCGACCATTACCAGGTATTTGTTTCCTGCAGAGCCTATGAATTCTTTCTTTATCTGTTTGCTCAACTTCTTGTATCAAGTGAGTCCAAATCTGGTAAAATCTATATTCATACAGTGCCACAGCAGTGCTCCTGACCAGTGCAGCAGGTGGGCTTGGGTTTGCTGTCATTTACTGCCTTTTACCATTTGCCCTTAATCAGGGGATATTTATTTTCTACTCCTACACACAGAGAAAGAGATCAAACTTTTTCTCTACAAACATTTCTCCACAGCAATATTCACACAAAGTGACAAACACTATGCCAAGTCCACCAACATTTACAAAAACAAGCAGGAAAGTTCAGGAGGGAACCATTCTCCCCACACCTCCCCTGTGGGCTTGTCCAAGGCACAAAGCCACTCTGTAAGAAAGGAGATGCTGTCTGCTCTGGATTCATCCCTGCCTGATCACCTCCTGGATATTTATGGCAATTATATGATTGCTGTGAGTAGCCAGTTCTCAGCAGCCTTCTGCAGTAGAGCTCACAGCCAGCTCTGGTGAGCATACATAGTGGCCATGGAAGTGACCACAGCAGTGACCACTGCACAAGCAGCAGAAGGACTGGCCAAGCAATGCAGCATATGGTGTATTTTGCAGGGTTGGGAGAGGATGCAGTGAGCAGCTGGAAGTCCTTCTGCACACAGCACAACCACAAGCAGCTCTAGTTCATGGAAGTGATCCTGGGATATGTCCTGCCAGACCACCTCTGGAGGGGCAGAGCTGCCCACCCTTGCAATGCCAGCTACCAAATAGAGCAGCGGCAAACCTGTGCCAGTTTGCAGAGATCCTCAAGACACAACAGCCTGACTGACACCTGCAGTGTGCAAACATGGGCACCAGCCACACATTTTGAGAGGAGCAAGGAGGCTGAGCAATGTCTCAACTCTCAGGCCTTATCCAGGAACCCACATGGGGAGTTTTGCCATTGACCTGACCATGACTCCAGCTACAGAACAAGTTAAATGCACTACTAATAGCATGATGGGTTTTTTCAGTTGGGCTTGCTTTCAGCAGAGATGAACCTCTCTCTAAGTATTGTTTATTCTCTCTTTCACCATCTACAGCACAGTATATTGCAAGAATGTTCACCACCTTCTGCTCTTCATGCAACCTGAAGTGAGGATAAGAATCACCAACACTGGTCTGCACACACACCTGTACACCAAGCACTACCTCTGCTTCAAAATGGAGTCTTTTATTACTTCAGGGAAAGATGACATGTAGGCTAAGACTAATAAGACAGAACGGCTTAGGTTGGAAAGGACCTCAGACATGATTTACTCCAACCTCCCTGCCATGGGCAGGGTTGCCTCTCAACTAGACTCAGCTGCTCAAGGCCTCTTCCGACCTGGCCTTCAACACTTTCAGGAAGAGACATCTACAACTCCCCTGGGCAACCTATTCCAGAGTCTCACCACCCTTCTACTGAAGAACTTCTTCCTAAGATACATTCTAAACCTTCAAACCATTCCCCCTTGTCTGCTTGCAAGACACCCTTCTGAAAAGTCCCTCTGCAGCCTTCCTGTAGGATCCCTTCAGGTATTGGAAGGCAGCTCTAAGGTCCCCCTGGAGTCTTCTCCAGACTGAACAACCCCAGCTCCCTCAGCCTATCCTCATAGTAGAGGTGTTCCAGCCCTTGGATCAACCTTGTGGCCCCCTCCTCTGGACTCACTCCAACATCTGTGTCCTTCTTATGATGACAATGCCAGAACTGGACGCAGTACTGGAGGTGGGGTCTCAGCAGAGCAAAGGGGAAGAATCACCTCTCCCAACCTGCTGGCCACAGCTATATATTGATATGCAAAAGACAGATGTACAGCTGTGCTTTGCAGACAAATGATCAAAAGCAGCCTGCAAGAGAAGCAAGACTTTTAGTGTTTAGCTTCACTTCACTATATCTGGTTCTGCATCTCCAGCAAAATTTGGGGAACTTGGGGGTAGCAGTCACAAAGGAAAGGTATAATTAAAAAGGTTCAGATAAAAATAAAGGGAATAAAGCCAATAATACAGAAATTATCAGCAAAATCATAGATTCAGGAGATCAGGAATGCTTCTGCTTAGACTACACTGTTGACGTGAGACGGCTCTAATATCCCTTTAGCAAATGCTGAGCAGTTCGTCAGCTACCAAGGAGCAGTCAGATTTTCTCTGTGAATACACTGTCAAAAGAAGACTTGAAAAAAGGGGGAGAAGCCAAAAAATGCTTATGTTGGTTTGCAAGATGCTGTACCGCTTCAAACAGCACGTCCCCTGAGCTTCCACCACCCTCCCTGCCTTCAGCAAGAATTCTAGCTATTGGATTGAGCATTTGGTTGATGTGACATTCAGCTGACACACCTAAGCAATCAGGATGAGTGCTAATTGAGATGATAAGAATAACAGAGAAAAGACACATCCCCTCAAAGCCTGCTTACTACCAGTTTATATGGGAAAGGCAGGAAGTTCCCATCATCATTTCCTAACCTCCAGCAGATCAATGCTCCCTCCCTGCTTGGTGTTGCCTGCCAACTTACTGAGGATGCCCCAATCCCTTTGTCCAGATCATTGATGAAGATTAAAGAGAACTGTCCCCAGCACTGAGCCCTATGGAACAACACTTTCGACTGGCTGCCAAATGGATTTAAGTCCAATATCCACCACTTTTGGGCTCAGCCATCAGCCAGTTTTTCTACCCTCTGAAGTGTCCACCCATCCAAGCCATGAGCAGCCAGTTTCTCTTGTGGGACACGGTGTCAAATTCTTTAATAAAGTCCAGTTAGACACACCCACAGCCTTCCTCTCATCTACTAGGCAAGGTCAGCTTGCCATAAACAACTTGCCCATGCAAGGCTTGCTGGTGCAGGCAAGGCTGGCAAGGTGTCGTACAACCCACGTGCAAAGGACACAACTCCACCTAAGGCTGCACAGCACTTGGAGGGCCACCTGCAAACTACACGGCCTGCACTTCACCTCTTGTCTGGACTGAAAGAGAAAGAACAAACAGAGCAAGAAGTTTTAAAAGGTGCTACAGGCTGAGTGTCTGCATCCAGTTCCCATTCCCCAGCCTGTCAGTGTGCAAGAGCAGGCAGCTCACACACCCGCAGTCTGGCCTGGACGTGGCTGCTGCACAGCGTTTTGCTTGAGAGGATCCTGATTTGCTTCCAGGGAATTCCCTCTCCAGATCTATAATCTGTTGTGGGATGCACGTGAAAACATTACAGCCCACCACCTGAATCACCAGAGATGAGGAGTGGTGCAACACAGAACCTGAACGTAAGCATGCGTCCTGCCCAGTGCTCCCTGCTCCTGGGTGGAAAAAAAATGGCTTTTTCCATCTGTTTTAAACTCGAAGCATCACTTACAGCCTGTCAAAGAAACGTCTTGGATGGAATCAATCCACTAGAAATCACTTTTGCATTCACCTCATAGCAAAAACTGAACCAGCCCTGCAGATTCAACTGGGACCTGGGAACCAGGCATCCTGGCCTGGCCTCGATGCACAGCTCTGGCTCCCAGTTACCTCGGTTCAAGTTTGAGCTGCCACACGTTTGCGGTGGTGAGGTCCAGACACGCTTCTAACACGGTGGCAATTTGTTTTCCTCAATTGCATGAGCACTGCAGCTCCCAGGCAGTGCAGACCTACTGCAGTTCCTCAGGAGTGACAGACTCAGTTGGTGAGATCTCTTATACTAGGACCAAAATGCATCAGATTTAAAAACAAGGGTGGTGGCAACAGTTGCTTTAGGAAAGCAAGCCCAGAGGAATCAGAAAGCCAGGCAGAAAAGCAGAGGAGCCATGTCTGTCTGCACAGTCTGGTGTGCAACGTTTCCGTCTTGGCCTCCCCCAAACAAAACAAAACAAAACAAGGCAAAAATAAAAGAAAAATTAGGCCCTGATCCCTAAGCTGCTCCGTGTGGGCACAAAGTAACATCTGCGGAGAGCAAGGGGCTTGTTCTGCAGGCCACAGGTTGACCCTCACCGTGAGCCAACATTAACAGAGGAACTCGGACGTTAAGCTCTGTTTTTATTTGAAATGCCAAATGCAGCTTTCATCTTTTTGCTGGATAGAACCTTTTGTCAGAACACAGCACAATGCACAAGTCTATTTATATAACATACGAGCAAAAAGTATTAATTAATAGATACAGAAGACACATTTCAGAACTGGCATTTATTTTGCTCCCTCCTCCTTCCATAAACAGCTCCTAAATGAACAGGCCAAACACACGGCACCACTAACATCCAGTTCCCTTCTCTGCAAGGAAATTTAAACGTGACCTCAGGAGACTGGCATCTAACGCCGAAATTTTGCTTTTGGGTTTATTTTATTCCTGCCCCTTTCGTGGCAAAGCAGCTGCCCGAGCTCCCCGTGGACGGCCAAAACCTACACCTCACACCCCACACGCAGCTTGAGCCACCCCACACCCGGGAAGGGCCAGAAGCGAGCCAGCTCTCCGCAGGCTAGCTGCTTTCCTGCCAAAGCACCCTGCCTCACGAACAAACGTCACCCAGTTCCAGGTTTGTGTCGTATTCCTCCTCAGCACATCGCACACGTGTCGCCTACCCGTTGCTTCGGATCAAACAGCAAGCTTGGGGGCACTTTGCACTGTTATTATTATCGTTATTAACATGTCCAAGGCACAACTGCACTAAATCCAGCTGGTTTATGTCTTTAATTCCAGCTATTATCTAGACTACACAACCACCACTCTGTCCAGAGAGGACATCTGTAATACTGTGGTTGAGTACCCGATCAGTAACAAAAAGGTATGACCTAGGTTTACCTCCCCTCAAAAGACAACCTTGTGCCTTTCTCCAGTCTCTCTCCTCTTCACAAAATAAGAATCCAGTTTCATCCATCAAAGGATTTTGGTCAAGACTACTGCAGGGGAACAAGTCTGAATCTCAGCTGAGGAGCTGGTACAAACAGCAAAGCAGAAAGAGAGAAAACAAAGCAGTTTGGTTTGTGTGACACAGGAAAGGGCCCATCATAGGACACTGAGTGAGGAGAAAACACCTCAAATCAAGCCATTTTTCATGTAGAAGTGAAAAAGAAATAGCTAAAAATGTTGTCTGGTTGCTACTAATAACCTCAAGAATATAATTTAGCAGCAAACTGCTAGTGACCACTTCCAATTCTGATCCAAAGCAAAGCAGTGGACAAAGCAAAACCACGAAAACTATTGTGGTGGATGGAAGATTTCTGGATTTCAGTTAATTAAATATAATTCTGCTGGTGGTTTTGCCTGCATGAATCCGTACCTGTCAAAATTACTTCTCACCTAACTGCAATCATGAAACCAGCAAGCTTTTAGCCCAGACCCAAGTATCCTGGCCAAAGGGTGGGCAGCCTTCCACCCCCCTTCTTCTCCTGTGGGTCTGGCCCTCACCAGTCTTCAGTGAGAGAGGATGGAGGTCTCAAGATGCCATTTCTTACATGAACACCACCACCATCACGGCAGAGCAAGGAGGTGTCCATCAGTGCCCTCGCTGAATAACAGGGCAGCTGTAAGCCACCCCTGCCTGGTCCTCCAGCCTGCAGTGGCCAGTCAGCACGTCTGTACTGGGTATACTGGGACATGCCCATCCCCTTCACCAGGCAGGCTACACTGGGGAGAGAATACAGAACAAAGAAGGGTACAGCACACCAGGCTTCCTCACATCTGACAGTTTTTCTCCTCCCCTCTTTTCTGATTTTCCAAGAATGAGGAAGATGTTTTTCATGCTTTTCTGTATCTATAGCTCATAAAACATGGAAAAAAAAACCCAAACCAAAAAGCTACCAAACATACATATATAAATGTGTCACTTTTTAATCTGATCAGATACTGCAAGCAGCAGGATACAAAAATAGATAATGGAAACAACAACAAAGCCACTGCAGTTCTGAAACGTGCAGTTATCCGCTCCTTCCCTGCTCCTCCATCCTTAAAATGCCTATTTTTATATGCAAGCAAAATGAACCCAATAATAAGGTGCACATTTCAGGCACGGGTGCAATCACGCCTGCCTGCATACGATGCTCCAATCCCGGCACGTCTGGAAAATGGTTGAAGTGGAACAACACGGACAAACACTTTGGCCGGTGGCTCACATCACCCACGACCACTCCAGATCCTCCGAACTTTGGCCAGTCGTCTCCCTCTGTTAATCTTTGAGTTGCTCAGGGAGATTCAACTGTGTTATCAAAAATTCAGGCTCCAGTCTGGGGCTCGGACTGTAGAGCCTGTAAGCTCTGAATAATAATAATAAAAAACGGGTGCCAGTGCACCTTCCTGCATTTTGGATTGGATTTTCAAGTGTAAGGAGAATTTCTCCTCCTCAGATCTGAGCTTGCAGGCAGACTTGAGCAGTGATGGCTAGGTATGGGCATGGAGTACCTGGTAGGTACCATGCAGAGGTGCCCACAGGGCCCTGCTGCACCTCTGTCCTCATGAAAGAGCAGGGTGCTGCAATAGAGCAATGCGCCTGTTTTCCACCTCAGCCAGCAAGCCCAGTGTCCCTACTGAAGCAGGCAGAACACCATCCCGATGGTGGCCACGGCCACCCTCGAAAACGTTTCTTCACAAGCATTATCCTGTCCCACAACACAAAGGACTCACCCGTAACCTAATCACTGCAACTAGAGAAAAAGAAATTGTGAGTAAAAGTAAAGATTGCCTGCTGCAGGATGGCAGTTTGGGAGGTTGCTACTGCTACAGAGTAGGAATGAGAGGACACAACTGAGCAGGTAAACACAAATCCAGGCAGAAGCAGAGCAGCAAGGTAACTGCAGAGCAGACCTGTATGCCTCAGCTTTAATAATGCCAGCAAATCTGTGACCAGAAATCTTTTAATTCTGCTGTATTTGATAGGTTACAAATCCTCTCCTCAAAACTCCTGAAAGCAGCTTACAGTTCAGACAAATAACTATTTTGCAGCGGATGACAAGAGACCTAAGAACGGAAACGATGGAATAATAGCTCTGTAAGTAACATGGATTTCTTGAATGAAAGAGACAGAAAAGAAGAAATCCATACAATTCCATGAGCAGTTTACAGCTGGAAATCCTCCCAGACCTGCTTAGGTTCACGGTGGATATTTTGTCAAAGGCAGCAAGCATACTTTGCAAGAAAACCACTAAAAATCTTCAGGAGCAAAGTGTCTTGGGAAACAAAACATCCCCCAGCTCCTGATTACTTTCCTTTTAAAAGTGAACTGTCTTCTCTATGCTCCAAGCTGAGACAAAGAACTCAACTAACCCCCCCCCAAAATGTAGCAGTACTGCAATTAACCACCCCCCTTCCCCTCCCAGCCTCAAATGGTTGCCCTGCCTGGAGCAGGGCCATAGGGGAACAATTTGTTCCCTCTCAGTTATCTTCAAGACGTAGTGCTCGGCCATGTAGGCATGAGCAGGGTGCTTGTGTTTTTCTCAAGGAGCTCGCTCGCCAGCTTTTCATTTCTGTTTGCACCTCTACTGCCCCATGAGCAGCACTCTGTCCCACACCTCCCCAGTGCCAGCAGTCCCAGCTGCCCACTGGAGAAGCGAGAGCAGAGACTCCCTGCTCCTTTGGAAAACAAGTCACGTGCAAGCCGAGTTCATTTTAGGCTATTCTACAGGAGCCACCATCCACCACCACCATGCACAGCATCGCTGCTCCGGGCAGACGCAAGCCCGGTCCCTGGCTCCTCTTAAACAGCCATGGAAGAGCAAAGCAGAGCACTGTAGGAGCTCCAGGCAGGGGCCGGCACTGTCCCTGTAAGACAGCCTCCTGCACGTACACAGCCGCTGCCCCAGCAGCAAACAAAGCTGCAGAGAGCCTGCGCACAGCAGCTCCGCTCATGCCATCGCTGCACAGGTAGCGGCTGCGGGGAAAACAACCAAACCACCGCCACCACCGCCACAAACAGGCGGATGATGATCGCGATAAGTAACAACCGAGTCATGCACTTGGATGGAGCTGCATGCGGCGGGCGGGAGCACGGGCTGGCCGGCAACACAGCGGTGCAGCAGAAGCCCCTGAGAGGTCAAGTTCACTCCGGCACCTTCTTAATACCTTCAGGAGAAGTTCAAGTGCTCGGGTGGGTCGCCCCACCACCACCCCACATGCTTCCCCTCCCAGAACCTAGCGCCTGGCTGCAACCGGAGGCTGCATCTGCTGGGGCTGCGATGGGGGAGGCGGGCGGATCGCTGCCTGCGGTTTATAAATAAATGCTTGGGAGGGGTGTGTGGGGGGTGGAAATTAGTGCCATGCAAAGAGAAGTCTGAGTGGCGATGATGGTGTTGAGATCTGCGGGAAAAGCCGCCGTCGGTGAGCGCCGAGCAGAGGGAGCGATGAGGGCGGATGGTTTAGAAGTGCAGTGAGTACTAAGGAGATGGTGTACGCGTGGCAGTGTTTATGTGAGAGATCAAAACAGAGCCAAGCCCATCCAGGGGAAAAAATGGCGACTACCGGGATGGAGGAAACTAAGAGACTGGATTAGTTATTATTTTTAATAAATGTATGCACTGCACATAAGCTAGACAGGCTGGAAAAGCTGCCGATTCATTCTGAAAAAGCGGTGCGTCTATTACCTGTTATTCTGGGATTTTCTGGCCATGGTGCCTGCCTTTGTTTTCTTTCTGGAATAGTCACTATCGAAGGGTAACACTGATGCATAGCCATGTTCTGCTTCTAGGGACAAAGTCAGCATTAGTGGCAATATATTTTTTCCATGCATTTTTTTTTCCTCCTTTGCAGGAACGCTAGGGTAAAGAACAGAATTTTTTTTCCGGTTGATTTGTTTGGATTTTATTCTGGCATCTCTTAAAAAGAAGCGAGACCAAAAAAAACCAAACCAAAACAAAACAAAAAAAAACACCAAAACCAGCACAACTTCATAAACCAAAAGAAAAAAAAAAAAAAAAAAAGGGAGGAGGGAAGTGCCTAAATTAGGAGGATTATTTGAGTGCACATTAAAAACGAGGTGGATCATGCAAACCCTTGTCACGCTGCACTGGGGGGAAGGGGGGTGGGGGGCACTGCCATACAATTAGCGACTGCCACACACAGAGAAGTGTGAGGTACCCTGAGCGCTGCCACACACACACGCCATCCCCAGCCACAGCTTGACAGAAAAAAATAACCCATTATGGGGCATTTGTTATCAAAAACAGGCCAAGAGACGAGCACTGTTCCTCCCCAGCGCGGTGCCTCTGGAGGAGGCCGGGTGAAGCCCGCACTGCCCGGGCAGGTAGGTGAGGGGCTCAGGGCTGGTCCCCTCCGGCCCAGCCTGGGCCGCCCGCCGCTGCCGCCGCCGCCTCCACACAACAAAGGCCGAGAGCGGCTGGGAGCGCCTGCGGGTGACTGAGTGACTGCCCGCCTGCGCCCAGTACCTCGGTCTCTTCTCTCCAAGTACTCGGCCGCTTCCAGGAGAATTAACAGAGAGTTCAATTCCATGACTGCCTGTGCAGAGCTGAGCCCTGAGCCCCCGTCGCCCCGCGTCGCGCACCGCGCCGACTTCACGCGCGGGGGACTTCCAAGCCCCCGGTTATAAGGCACCTCGCTCTCAACCTACATTTGACACACAGGCGACGGGCAGCCGGCTCCACCAATAGGGAATCTCTTCGGCGGGGGCGGGAAGCAGAGATGCAGCCGAGCCAATCGACAGCCAGAGGACACCCCGCACACCCCCCTTTTCCTCTGGCTGGGGCAGGGAATGTTGACAGATCCGCATCGCCGCCTCCGATTGGCTGGCCACTATAGTAACAATTTAGAAGCCGAAGCTTAGCAACAGCACGTGGTGGCCCGGCCCCCGCGCTCGCTGATTGGCAGGATTCTTGCATGTTAAGCAGGGAGCGGCCGCCGATTGGTGCGCCGAGCGGTATGCAAATGGAGGCGGGGAAGGGACCAATGGGGTAGGAAGCGCGTGCCGGGCAGCAAGGGGCAGGGTAGCAGAGAGGTGCGAGCCAATGGGCGGGCGGAGGTGCGGCGTCGCCGTGAGGAAGAGGCAGGCGGAGGGGCGGAGCGGCCCGGAGCTCAGCCCCCACACGCCGCCGTGCGGGACACGCTGCCGGGTCCAGCCCCGCAGCGGCCCGGACCGCCGGTACCGAACTCAACAGCAAACTGCGGGCTAGCGAACCGGGAAATAAAGAGGAGAAACAGCCCAACAATAAAAGGAAAAAGGGGGCCGCGGGGAGGGGGAAGTGGAGGAGCCCTACAACCAGGCCTTGGGAGCAGAAAAGCAGTTTCCGCCATAACCGCGCCTCCTCAGGGCGGCTGCAGGCACCGGCCCAAGCGCTCTGCTGTATCCCTGCCCGGCCTGGTGTGTCCCCGGGCGCAGGGCGCTGCCCTCCCTCCTTCGTCATTACCGACCCGGGTCAGACCTCCACCCCCGCGGCCTCCCCCTCGTTGGGCACAGGTGCTTGCTGCAGCTCCCTCCCGGGGCACTGCACCCTGGACCGCTCGCTAACGCTGCCGGGCCAGACGGGAGGACGACGAGGTCCCGCCTCTACCGGGCGGACCGGACATGCGCGGGGGCGGTTGGGCCGGCCCTGCCTAGCCCACGGCTGGCGAAGGGTCACGGTCCCGATTCACCGGAAACGAAACCGACCTGGCGATAGCGGCGGCGGTGCCGTTGTGGCACGGTAGCGCCGCCCCTCGCTCCCTCCATCCTCGAGCAGGGCCTGCGCCGCAGCGCCTGCTGTGCCCTCAGCGTCGGGCAGTTTGCTCCTGAGTAGGAGCACGCTGTTCAGTGCAGACCGGGGGAGGGAAGCGGTGCTCGGGGTCCCTGCTAGCCCCGGAGGGGAGCAGGGCAAGCAGTGACTTCTCAGACAGCTTAGAGGTGTTTTCCAACAAAAGATACTCTAATATCATCCAGTCCAAGCATTCTCTCTACCAAGTCTGGTGTTAAACCACATCCCTGAGCACCGCATCTCTGCCTGTTACAAACACCTCTAAGGATGGTGACTCCATGACCTCCCTGGCCAGCTTGTTCCCATGCCTGACCACACTTGCAGCAAAGAAATTTTTCCTAATAGCCTAAACCTCACTTGCTGCAACTTGTGCCCATTTCTTCTTGTCCTATTACATCTTCCTTTGGAGAAAAGAGCAGCCCTCACCTGCTTCCAACCTTCTTTCAAAAAGCGGTACGGAGAAAGTCTCCCATCAGCCTCCTCCAAACGAAACAACTGCAGTTCCCTCATCTGGTCCTCACCAGACCTGTTCTCCAGACCCTTCACCACACTTCGTTGCCCTTCTCTGGACCTCAGCACCTCAGACTCTCTCTTGTAGTGAGGGCCCCAAAACTGAACCCAGTCCTCAAAGTGTGACTTTGACAGCACCCAGTGTGCTTGACATGCATCAAGGGGGAAAAAACCCAACCTCCTTCCCAGACATCAGCAAATCTCCATGCCCATGGGCATCACCAGACCAGGGCCCTTGTGCATCTTACAGCAAGAAAGGGGCTCCTGGTGGTGTGCCCACTGTGGCATTTCTCACCAGCACCAGAATGTGAGGAGTTTCCTAAACCTAGCTGACATTTCAAGCAGATTTCAATTCTGTTTCTTCTTGCCATCAGGCCTATAATCAGAAGAATGCTGGCATATGACTACAACCAAAGGAAAAGCCTCCTGCTCGCGTGTGAGGTATGGCAACAAAATGAAACTGAGTGAAAGGAGCGATACAAATGGGATGCCAGAGATGCTGTTAAAAATGTGTCTGGCACAGACCACTGCGCCCCTTTACAGCACACAGGCAAGACAGGGAGACAGCAGTGTTGTAAAGACAGACACAGAGGTTTAGAAGTGTTACTGAACTCTACACAATAGTCCAACCTGATTAAAAAAAAAAAAAAAAAAGAGAGAGAAAAAAGAGCAGTGGAAAGCCCTCAGAAATGCAGTCAGTTACTGCCAGCTTTCCAACCCCTGCCAGCAAATTCAAGCTGCCTTTCGTCATCTGGATACACAGAAGCCATCCACCAGAATAGCCTGGCTCCTGGCACTCGGGCTGAACAGGAAGGAGCTCAGCACCTTTCCTGTCCACACCATCCTATTTGCTCTGCTAACTTTGCATCCTTATCTCAGAGAGCTGCTGCACAGCTGTTGCCTGAAACTGGTTGGTTTTGACACCAGCAAGCCATTTTAAAATAGGCACATTTGAAGCTGTGCTGTGATCACACATTGGCATATCTTCAGGCCAAAAGTGCTGAAGTCTGTAATCAGTCCCTGCAGAGCAGCACTTGGGCACACAAGTGGTCCCATTGATTTTAATTGAACTGCTTGAGTAAGAGCTGTTCAGCATATAGGAAGGCAGCAGAATAGTGTCCTGTGGCAGAAGACTATAGACTCATAGAATCATTTAGCTTGGAAAAGACCTTAGGATCATCAAGTCCAACCATTCTCTAACTCTACCAAGGCTGGTGCTCAACCATGTTCCCCAATGCCACATCTCTGCCTCTTTCCAACACCTCCAGGGATGGATTTTAACCACCTCCCTGGGCAGCCTGTTCCAGTCTTTGAGAACCCTTTCAGAAAAGAAGTTTCTTCTAATATCCAATCTAAACCTCCCCTGGTGCAATTTGAGGACATTTCATCTTGCCCTATCACTTGTTACTAGGGAGAAGGAACCAACACCTACCTTTCTCCAGTCTTGTTTGAGGTAGTTGCCTCCAGGATTATGTCAGCTACCGTTTCTTTTAACAAGGATAATAGCAATTCAGACTAAAATAAGGATTATGCTTTACTCCTTTTACAAGATTATGGTAAAACTACATAGACATTATACCTGATAGTTTATTAGTCTGTATCTTGTTGCCTCAGGTACACAGGTGTGTGGTGGCTCTTGAACATTGCTCACACACAGATCACATTTTACTGCCATTTGGCCCAGAGGCAAGGCAAAATACAGTGCTTTAAAGAAATCATAGAATACCAGGTTGGAAAGGACATCAAGGAATCAAGAAAGCAGTCTTGTGATTGTAATTGAATGCAATTTTCTATCTGCTTGGAAAAAAGGCTGACTCCAGGAATCACAAGGCAGAAAGATTTTCTATGTGGATTGCAAGGGTGAAAAAAATTGCTGTTAACATTTTCCACTTGCTGCTTGAACTGTTGAAGTTCTGCTGCAGGTGGGTGAGACAGTGCAGTTCTCACTGCAAACCCGTGGAAATTTGTGGCAGTTGTGCTGTGGACTTAATTGGAAGCCGGTTTAGACACTCCTTTGACGTTGCTTTCTGTTACGAAATAGCCTGAAACCATCTTTGCATGTGGCTGTGTTGTCCACACAGAAATAAAGTTCCCTTCACCTGATCATGTGTGTAGGGCTGGTAGTAAAGAAAGACATTTACAGATCAGGCAGCACCGTTCTCTGCTGTGGCCCCAGTGATCTAGCAGCACCTGAGATTTTCAGAGCACCTGTATTGCTTTGGAGATGTGCCTGAATGTACCTTCAGCTGTTTTGTACACATGCTGTGGAATCCAGCCTTCTCAGCAGGCTTTTAAAATACCTGGAGTGAATTGTTCTGGATCTGTTTTGAGTTGTGCCAGTGAACCACGGTTAGCTTTGGTGGTAGTGGCGTGGGTGCAGAGGTGTAAAATGGGTGTGAGAGAAGATCATCCAAATTACTCTTAAGAACTGAAGGTCTGGCTCTCAGATACACGTGCTCAGAGGCTTTGCAGATTTGCATCTCTAAATAGCCTTGTTTTCCATTTCTACCAGCAAGCAGCAGGAACAGCTGAGTGCTAAAGAAACAGCTGGCCTTCAGTGATAAGGGGGTCACTGTCACTTCATGGTGAAGTTTGAAAAAACTTTATATTTAGAAGCAGAAGGGAGAGCCATCAGCAGCCACACCCCAAAACCTGAGCTGTTTGCGGTTTCTCCGCTGCCTGCACTTTTGTGATTGGAGTGGTAACGTTTGCGTTCTCCGATGTTATGATGCCTTGCTGTTCCAAAATCCGTCCCGTGGCGTGACGTAGCCCGTGAGATCTGTGACACCAGGAGTGCTGACTGCCCTGAGCTGTGAGGAGGGCAGAGCTCTGCAGCTGAGGATCCATAATTCAGGCAGCTTCATTCACTATTCCCCATGTACAGCCCTCAAGAAATAATTAGGCCTTCCATGTTTTTCGCTCTTGGCGGCTACTGCATGTTTCTTTCTTCCATCTTTTTTAATCCCTTGCTTTGTCTTATCCCTATGTCCAGAAATAGCCTCTTTCACTGTGCCATGGAACCCCTCTCCCTGTTTCCTTGGGTGTTGCAAGGCTTCAGTAATTTGCAAAGAGTCTTCCCACACAGAAGGGGATCTGCTCTCAGAGCTGGCACTGACATGTTTCAGTATCTCAAATCCCCTTTAATGTCTCATCTCACCTGTCATTCAGGCCACTAACTCTGTTTCCTAGATGCAGGAAGCCAAACACCTGAGAGCTGAATAAAAAGAAGTTTCAGAAGTAACAATTTTGGCAGTGCCCAAGCCCAAGTGAGCCAAAAACAAGTAGGGCCAAAAACCATTCTCCATCTCTGATCTCAAATGGCAGATGACACTGCAGCCACCTGGCCCTGCATCTCCTCTGGGCTGTTCCTGGTGCACACGTGGCTTTTAGTCATCCCTTTATGTGTGGTTTACAGGTTGGGGTGGGAGTGCCTGAAGATGTGTAACAGCCCACCAGAGAGCTGCTGTCAGAGTTTACAGCTGAGGTTATGTGACATGAAGGTATGTAGGGTTGCTGCCTCAGTGTTTGAAGGACTGTGTAGTGTGGGGGACTAATGTCTATGAGATCTTGAGTCCTGTGTCCAGTTCTGGGCCCCTCAGTTTAGGAAAGATGTTGAGTTGCTGGAAAGTGTCCAGAGAAGGGCAACAAAGCTGGGGAGGGGTCTGAAGCACAAGCCCTACAAGGAGAGGCTGAGGGAGCTGGGGTTGCTTAGCCTGGAGAAGAGGAGGCTCAGGGCAGACCTTATTGCTCTCTACAACTACCTGAAAGGAGGTTGTAGCCAGGTGGGTGTTGGTCTCTTCTCCCAGGCAAGCAGCACCAGAACAAGAGGACACAGTCTCAAGCTGCACCAGAGGAGGTTTAGGCTGGATGTTAGGAAGAAATTCTTCATAGAAAGAGAGATTGGCCATTGGAATGTGCTGCCCAGGGAGGTGGTGGAGTCACCATCACTGGAGGTGTTTAGGAAGAGACTGGATGGGGTGCTTGGTGCCATGGTTTAGTTGATTAGTCTTGGGTGATAGCTTGGACTCGATGATCTCAAAGGTCTTTTCCAACCTGGTTAATTCTATTCTATTCTATCCTATCCTGTCTCATCCAGTGTGCCTTCTGGATTTCTCCTCAACTTCTCATACCTCTCCAACTCCACTCATACATAGGCTTGGAGAGTGGCTTTATCCCAGGGCCACAACAATGTTTAAACAGCAGAGATACTGTAGAGTCCCATAGACTTGAGTGACTCCCACACATCTGGCTTGGTGGGCTCTCTACATGATGCTTGCTAACCCAGCTTGCTGCCTGCTCTTGAACAGGTGTCTGCTGCACTTTTTGCATCACTGGCCTTCCCTAAACAATTTAATTTCTCCTGGTGTTGTTTGGGATTTAGGGAGCGCTTGTGACATGCTATGGAACAGATATGTTTGGAAGCCAGCTGTGAAATAAGCAGTGCTTCAAACAGAACCTCAGTCCCTTGTAACATTCATTCTGGTTAATTGCTGTGTTATGAAAGACCACACTTGTATCTCAGCGTCCTTGAGAGTTTGGCTGCAGAGACCTCGAATGCCCCTCTCTGCCAGCACTCCCCAGCCAGCCAGACATGCAGTACCCTGCTGCCAGGCCCTGCAGCCATTGCTGTGATCAGGCATGAAATTATTCTTAACAGACTGAAGGGAGGCATAGACTGAAAAGCTTGAGGGACACTGATTTACTCCATCATCCTGCTCTGACTCAGCTCTGTTTCACCTAAACCCTGGCTGGCAGTTTTGATAGAATCAGAGAATGGCTTGAGTTGGAAGGGACCTTCAAGACTATCTAGGTTCAGCACCCCTGCCATGGGCAAGGACACCTCCCACTAGAGCAGATTGGTCAAAGCCTCATCCTGCCTCACCTTAAACACTTCCAGGGATGAGGTGCCCACAATTTCTCTGGGTGACCCATTCCAGTGCCTCACCACCCTTAAAGTAAAGAACTTAATGTATAAGACAGCTGAAATCATAGAATCACAGAATCATTAAGGTTGGAAAAGATCTTAAGATCATCAAGTTCTACTATCAACCTAGCACCACCATGCCTACTAAACCACGTCCTAAGGTGCCGTGTCTACATTTCATCCAAATGCCTTCAGGGATGATGACTTCACCTCCTCCTTGGACAGCCTGTTCCAATGCTTGCCTGCCTTTGGCAAACAGAATGTCCACTTGAAGAGGACAGGGAGGCAACTGTGGGCTTTATGAATAATACAGTCAGTGATAACACAATCTCAATGGCATCTGTCCCCTGCACACACCAAAAAAAGGAACATTTTCTTACCAAGGTGCATGCTTCCTGTGTACTTGTGAATCACATCTGCTGAGTTTGTAGGAAGAAGCTCCAAGGAATTTGTATTGCTCTTTGGTCTGAACATCCATCTAGATACGGAGCAATGAGTTGATGCGTCCTATGGAGACCAAGAAAGTATTTAATGGCCATGAGTGTAGAGAGCATTTATTACAGATGAGGAACCAAGAAAGAAAAAGATCTATTTGCAAACATAAGCATGGAGATTGTTCATCTTGGTCCTTGGACATCCAAAATCAGCTGGAACTTAGAAGTGGACTCCTGATGCCTTTTCATGCAGCCACTCTTCAGGAGCCAAGCTGGAGAGCAGGTTTTTGTTTACCGAAGAGTGGATGTCTATAACATATTTCTAGGCCTGCAGTGTGTAAGCAGATGAGTTCTGTGCCAAGCATGGAAAAATTAATGCCTAACGTGGCTGATGGAAATCCACTGCCAGCCACAGGACCCTGTGTCACTCACTTGTATTAGCCATGGTGGATCCAAGTGCCTCTGTGATGGGGAGATCGTACATGTAGCCCATACCGGACAGAGGTGATAATGCTCTGCACTTCCATGGAACATCCAACTCACCCCTTTAGACTGCTTAGTGAAGATTTGCCAGCTCAGCCCCTTAATAACTATTAGTAATTAGGTAAATAAATTGCTGTTCAGCTGAATGAGGGAGGAATTGGTATTGATCCTGAACCCAGGATAGGTTGTATAGTTGGGCCAGTGTTGCTAGTAGAGTTGGGCCACTATTGCTGGGTGAATTGGGCCGGTATTAGCCTGAGAGAGATAAGAGGACTTGTACATCAATACACATGTCCATGAGAAGATCAGAAGAACCCAGGTGGTAAATAACCTGGACAATTGCCTGCAGGACCTAAAATTAGAGATCAGCACAAAGACTTGGCAGGTGACTAGTCGGCAGATGCTGGCTTATCTCTCTATTTGCTTTGGAAGATTGGGTCTGACCCAAAACATGTTGAAATCAATTTGAATCTTCTCCTTTATTTCGACAGGCTATGCACCAGGCTCTAATCAGTTGTGGGCCTAATTAAATGATTTTCCTCATTGTGTGCTAATTACTCCTATGGAGAACTGAAACTGAACATTAAATGAGCACTCTATAGGAACTGTATCTGTAATGTATGGCTCAGAAAAAAAAATTGTGGGCTTGATTTCCCACTGTCTTACACAGTCTCTTATTTCACATCAGGCAAGTACAATTTCCCACTCTCTTATCGGAATGAGCACGGAAACTGAGTGAAGAGTCAAGCAGAAGGACTGCAACAAGCTCCCTGCCTTATGCAAAAACCCAGTGTGCCCCGCTGCAAGCAGGAAATCATCAGCTTTCAGCATCCAAGAGAGGAAGCAGCAATGCATTTGAATTGCAGAAAGGAGGTCAGATATCAGCAAAGTGTTCTGACAGTGAGGAGAGCTAGGCAGTGGGCAGGGTTACCTGAGGAGCCTTTGGCACCTCCAGAATGAGAATCATAGACTCACAGAATGTGAGGGGTTGGAAGGGACCTCTGGAGACCATCAAGCCCAACTTCCTTGCCAAAGCAGGGTCACCCAGGGCAGGTCACACAGGAACACATCCAGTCAGGTCTTGAAAGTCTCTAGAGAAGCCTGCAAGAGATTTGGCTCAAATTTCATGCAGGGGATGAAGCACCCAGAGACCTCTTGGTGCTGGTTGGAGTTCTGCACCAAACTGGTAGAAAATGCAAGACACAAAATGGAGACAAATGTATTGCCATCAGCTTGTGGTGACAGGCCATTTGCTGTTCTTGAACAAATGGCAAAGCAGGTAACGTGAAAATCTGATATCTGCAGTAATTATTCAGATAATGGGAAATCAATCATGCTAATGAGGTTGTGAGTGTTGGCAGACTCCAGCTATCACTGTGTGGAGGGAACTGAGTTAGTGAATCCTTCTTGTCAGGGATCGTGAGTGGGAGGCTGCGTAGGTCTGGCCAACAATGATCATATGTGGGACTTCCCTATGTTACCTCCCAGCTAAACCTTCCAGCTAAGCGTAGGGTTTCATGCTTTGTGTGAGGCACTGAGTTCCAGCAAAGGGAAGAGCTTTGCTCAACACCCCCAGAACACTTCTGCAATGATGTGGAGGGGGAGAAGAGGAATGGCCACCAAAAGGCACAACTGACTCAAAGCCACTTGGCATGCAATAAGAAAAAATATTGTTTAGGCTGCTCTCTTTGGGGATCAGAATCTAAGATGTTGTAGCACCCAGGGGATGGGACCCAGCCTTATGGGAGCCACAGGGCACTGTTTGCTAAATATGGTGTCCACAGAAATTGCAAAGGACAATCTTCATGCTCAGGCAGATGTCTACCATGCAACTTGGGGTGACACGTCCTTTGTGTTGATGCAGTGATTTTAGCACTGGAGGAGATTCCAGTATCAAGGTACAAGTGAGGTGGAAGAAACTAGGGGCCAGGGTGGAGAATTTCACTTTCTTGGTTTGGTTGTTTTCCTTCCAGTTTTCCACAGGTCTATGGTGTTTTTAAAATGTCTTGTACTTGGCTCAGTGTCTCTGATCCCGTCTGTCCTGGTTTTGTTTGCCTGCCTTTGTTGCTGAAGGCTTCATGCTGTTTCTATTCCTCTCCCTTTGTGAGACACAGATTCTCCTCCTGAGCCACATCCAAGGTGTTGGACTCCCTGCGGTCACAGCGCAGAGACTCGATGGTGAGGACACAAGTTCCTGCTTCACTGACAGTGTCTGCATTGTGTAAGTGAGCACATCTCACCAGCCCACAGAAAACAAGTTTCAGGGCATTGCTTCATGGATTCTCCATTTTCCAACTTGTCAGGACACTGGAAGTTCTTAGCTTCTTCACTGTTGTTGGTCTATTGGTATCTACAGGAGATAGAATCGAGATGATCTACGCACAGTGAGGGGCTTTTTTGATGTGAAGATCCTAGTCAACATGGACAGAGCAGACAAAGGTATGAGAAAGTTGTTATGAATAAATCTTCCCTAGCCAGAGGGAAGTAGAAACAGAGAAATCCCTGGATCTCATTAGCAGGGGTAATGACATACCTGTAGTAACTTGGATACCTTGAGTCCAGTTCAGGGCTTTCACCACAAAATGGCCCTCCTCTTCACTGGGACCAGAGTAACAAAGGGGTGGATTTTCACTTTTTGTTCCCATTTGTATGTGCCATGGATGATGGAAGGTGGATCTACAGCAGCACTGGGACAGGACATTCCACCACATACTCACTCCATGGCCAAGTCTGAGTCATCATAGAATGGCCTCAGTTGGAAGGGACCTTCAAGATCATCTAATTCAAACCCCTCTGCCTTGGGCAGCGACAACTCCTACCAGTGCAGAAGGTGTCCCTGGTCAGTCATGCCAAGTCACTGTGTCACCTCTTTGGTTTTGAATGAGATCTTGAGGGTTGCTTGAAAGTGGTGTGTATATTTGCAGTCATCTCAGGAGGTGAGGTATTTTCTTGTCTATCAAAAGATAGCTGTAGCATTCAGAGGTGCACTGGTGAGACTTAAAGATTCAGCTTCTGGTGTTTGAAGGCACTCCTGATCTACAGCTGTAAAGGACTGTGATTAACATCCACACTCCTGTGAACTCAAAAAGCCCCTGGAGGCAGGGAAACTCAGACTGCTGAGCAGTAGGACTGCTGGCTTCTGAAATGCTGTCATAGCCTACCTTATACATATGAATGACTGCAGCCTGACACAGCCACACAAAAGGCATCTTTTGTCCAGAGTCAGGTAGCCAAGACTGCTGCAAAAGGAGGTTGGGGCAGATATTCAGAGAATCACAGAATGGTGGGGGTCAGACAGGACCTCTGGAGATCTGCAGGTCCAAGTAGGTTCTCCTAGATCAGGTTGCACAGGAGTATGTCCAGGTGAGTTTTGAAAGTCTTCAGGAAGGAGACTCCACAACCTCTCTGGGCAGCCTGGGCCAGGGCTATGCTATCCTCATGGGAAAGAAATTTTTGCCTGTGTTTAGGTGGAACCTCCTGGATTCTTGTTTATTCCCATTGCCCCTTGTCCTGTCACTGGGCACCACTGAAAAGAGACTGGCCCCATCCTCTTAACACCTGTCTTTCAGGTATTTATGAGCCTTGAAAAGATCTCCTCTCAGGCTGCTCTTCTCCAGACTAAACAGCCCCAGGTCTCTGCCTCCTCACAAAGATGCTCCAGTCCCCTCAGCATGTTCATAGTCTTTGCTGGGCTCTCCCCAGTAGTTCCCTGTCTCTTTTGAACTGGGGAGCCCAGAACTTGACACAGTTGAGGCCAGATGTGGCCTCAAAAGGGCAGAGTAGAGGGAGAGGAGAACCTCCCTTGACCTGCTGGCCACACTCTTCTTCATGCACCCTAGAAGACCATTTGCCTGCTGGTCCACAAGAGCACATCGCTGGCTTGTGGTGAACTTTTCATGGCCTTGTGTGGAGCATGGAGATCTTCCACGCAGGGGGAAGAGCTGGTGCTGAGTACTTTTGTCCTATTTTGTGGGTCAGTGATGAGGAAATGGGTGTGCCTGGTGGGGGACAAGACCCCTTGGAGATGACAGATTCCTGATCGACCCTGATTTATTCTATTGAGACTGGTCAAGGACCATGCTACAAATTTGTCTTGACATCAGGTACAAACCTCTCTCTTTTGTCTCATTCCTCTGCAGGCTTGCCTTTGCTTCCCAGATGAAGATACCTGCTTGACACTGGGCAGCAGTACCATGGTTTCATGTGGAAGGGCTTGGAAATAGCACCTCAGCATGACCTTCCATTGCCTGTCCCTTTGACATCTAATCAAACCCATTAAACTACCCAAAATGCACACATCTGGGCTCTTCATGGGGGACGTTTGCTTCAGTTCATTCAAGCTTTGTTTACCTGTGGAGTCTCCTCTTTATTGTGTGATGCTTTTTGCCACTTAGGCACTAGGCTTAATCAAATTTGTAAATTAATTCTCTCCTGGGGTTTCTCTTTGTGTGCTCAGAAAGCATAAAAAGTGTTCATGACATGCTTCAGAACACACACTGGTTACATTAGTCATCCTCTCAGCAGAAGAGTTTTATGAACACTTTTGGTTAAAAACAAAACACATTTCCTTTAACCCAGGTTCATTCTCTCACTTTTGATCCCTAGAGTGATGTCACCTTAGTAAACAGCTACATGACATGTAAAGGCCAATTGTGATATATTTTCTTCTGCTGAAGGGACAAAAGCTGCTGATTATGCCTTGAAATATCTAATATGAGTTTATCTATGTATAGATATATATCTCCTTAACCACTTTGATGCAAAACTTTGCCTTCTTCTGGCACCTGAAAAGCTGGTTCCAAAAATGTCTACCTCCTGCTTGCCATTGCCCCAGCTTGGCAGTCCTGGCAGTGCCCAGGTTGGAGAGGAAGTAGAACCCTCTGAAGGGGACCACCAACCTCTCCATCAGTGCTGCCCACATCTTCATTGACAGACCATCCCTCATAGCCACCATGTCTCTTGTCACAACTGGTCAAAATGCCTCCTAGTCAACAAAACTAGGGTGGTGAGACTCTGGGACAGGTTGTCCAGGGAGACTGTGGATGCCCCCTCCCTGGAGGTGTTCAAGACCAGGCTGGATAGAGCCTTGAGCAACCTGGTCTAGTGGGAGGTGCCCCTGCCTATATCAGCAGGTTTGGAACTAGATGATCTCTGAGGTCCCTTCCAACCCCAAACCATTCTGTGAAGCTGCAAAAACACTTCTGTGGCAAACCAAACCAATTTCATGATTCTATGAATGCAATACAGGAAAAGATTTTTAAGAGCAGAAGATGTTGCTGATGCTGGTGAGGAAGAGAGGGGGCCTGGCAAGCCCTGCAGTGCCCATTGGCAAGAAAGGAGGGTTGCCATGGCCTTTGAAACACAGTCTGGGAGCTACAGAGACAAGAAGCTGCAGCACATCTCCTTGGAGTGAGGGGTACTTTCCAGAAGTCACAGACAAATGTGTCTGCGCTCTTCTCTTCACACCAGTGGACCCAGGGAAGATCTCTCATGGTACTGTGCACCCACCCTTGTGATCTCTAGGTAGCCTGGTCTCCTCACCCCACCTTGCACGCACACCACGCACACACACCACCTACCCCCTGTCTCCCAGCCTCTTGGTGTTTCACAGGAAACAAGATGATAAACCACAGCTCTCCATTTCCTAATTGTGCAACAAAGTAGAAACTCCTGAACCTGCAGAAGCTCAAAAATGCTGAAGTGGTTGGGGGAAAAGGCAAACAGAAGACCTGAAACCGAGTGGGGATTTCACGTGGTGGCTGCTGGGACCTCACAGGCATTACAAAGCCGCATTGGGGCAGTTGCAGCACACTTACTCTGGGGACTGTTTGCTAGAAGAGGGCAGCAGTGCATGGTGGAGAGAGCCTCATCTTCGAAGGAGGACACAGTAGCAGAAGTCTAGGGTTTGTCAGAGCAACCTGTGATCCTGAAACAAGAAAAGCTGGTGTTGACTTGCTGCAGAGCAGAACTTGCTCAGCTTGGCAGGGAGGAACCCGGCCCTAGTGCTGCTCTCCAGCAGGAGATGGGAATTTCTAGACACAATGCTGCCCAAACCACTTCTCCCTCTGCCTCCCCCATTCCTTCATCTGTGTCTCAGAGCTGTGGGACAACCAGACTCTCCAAGACTTCACCCAGTCTGCACCAGTGTAGGCACATGCAATAAACACATATGGACTCGATGATCTTCAAGGTCTCTTCCAACCTTGGTAATTCTATTCTATTCTATTCTATTCTATTCTATTCTATTCTATTCTATTCTATTCATATGCTGGAGCCCCAGCAAGAAACCAAAGGGCAGCTCCTCCTGTGCTGTTGCTGCCCCACTTCTGCTGCAGTCACTGCCCATCCTGCCACCTTCACCGTGCCTGGCAGGACACGTGTCTGTGTTCCTCGGACACCTGGAGGGGCTGAGCTCATCCCACCAGAGCAGCCGCTTATTCCACTTCTCCCTGGTTTCTCAAATCTCCTTCTTGTCAGTTCACAGCACATGATTTAACCCCTTCCAAATGTTCCTGCATTCAGAAACAATTCCGGGAGTTGGGAAGGTCATCCAAAGAAATGAACTTGCAGGGTGGGGTGGGCTGGTGGTGAGTGGAGCCCGTTGGAGCCTCCTTTTCCCTGCTGCTGTTGGCCAATGCTGTAGCTCATGTACCCAGACTAACAGAGCCCATCTTTTCTCCACTTCCCATATCCTGACAGCCTGCACATAGAATCCTAGAATGGTTTGGGTTGGAAGGGACCTCAGAGATCATCTCGTTCCAACCCCTGCCAAGGGCAGGGACAGCTTCCACTAGCCCGGCTTGCTTAAAGCCCCATCCAGCCTGGCCTGGAACACTTCGAGGGAGGGGGCATCCACAACCTCCCTGGGCAACCTGTTCCAGTGTCTCCCCAGTGTAAAGAATTTCTTCCTAATCTCCAGTCTAAATCTTCCCTCTTCCAGCTTCAATTCATTCCCCCTCATTCTATGACTTCAAGCCCTCGTTAAAAGTCTCTCCCCGGTTTTCTTGTAGCCCCTTTCAGGTACTGGGAGGCTGCTCTAAGGTCTCTCCAGAGCCTTCTCTTTTTCCAGGCTGAACAGCCCCAACTCTCTCAGCCTGTCCCCATAGTGGAGGTGCCCTAGCCTCCATTACATCTTTGTGGCCTCCTCTGAACCTCCTCTAGCAACTCCATGTCTCTGACTTCTCTCTTGCTCTTTCCTTGCTCAGATGTCTGTATTTTTTCCATTTTCCTTGGGGAACAGTGGATTGAAGTGGAGGAAGGAGGATTCCCTGATTCTGGGGAGTTCTGGGAATGAGTGGCAGACGTCTGGGCCAGGCACCAAGCAGCCCATGGCATTCACAGGCACAACTCACACTCGTTTCCGTAGCAGCTCCTTTGTTCACATTGTCAAGGTCACACGGAGAGAGGAGGTCCATCAGGCATTGTTGGCCAGGCTTGCAGGCAGTTTTGAGCTTTAGGACCAAACCATGAACCGTGGAGGATTGACTGTGGCAGCAGAGCACAACTAGGACTTTCTTTTTGCAACTTATGCTGCTGCCTTCACATCAAACCACTCACACCCTGCAGGTTAATGGCTTTTTTTCCCCCCTGTTTCATACATGGGAAAACTGTGCTAAAATTCCAGGTTGAAAAGCAGGACCATCGTGAAGACCTGAGCACCTTCCTCCTGAGCACCTTCCTTCTGAGCACCATCCTTGACCTGTGAAAGCCCAGTGGGCTGGAGCAGCTGCAGGTCTGGCAGAGCCACGCTTTCTGTGGGGCAGCTGCCCCAGTTCATCCTGGATGAGGACCTGCCTCCTGCCCTGTCCCAGCTCTGCCCCAGCCTCCCTCTCTGTTCCCACGCAGGGAGCGGGTGGTGCCTCGGTGCCTTTCCAGTCCCTGCTTTATCCAAGAGGATGTTTGTTTCCTGCAAAGGAAAGCACAGGCGGATGTCACGCTAGAACATCATAAAACAGACCTACCAGGGGCCAAACGTGTGTCTTTTATAAGTCTGCGTCAAGATTTCATCAGAGCTCAGCTTGGCTCGTCCAACCAAAGTCTAATTTTGTCCATCGCTAGTGGCCAAGCTCAGGGGACTAATGTGGGCAGAGGAAAACGCTCAGCTGGTTCACAGCATCCTGTCTCACAGGTTTGCTTTCCACGTGGCAGTCTGATCCAAGCACACCTGCCTTAGCAGGGTGTTGGACTAGATGATCTCCAGAAGCCCCTTCTGATCCCTGTGATTCTGTGAGGCAGGCCCCTAACCAAGTGTTCATTACCTGTGTGGAAAAATGGAGTGCTGACACTTGCCACAGAGAGCTCTGGGAATGGAAAAACGTGAGTGCTGGAGATGCTGCACACTGTTGATCATCTGCAGTGGAACAGTCCTACATGGTGTAGCTGCATGATGTTCACCCAGCGCCTCTGTCCCTCCAAGAACCTTGATCCCCTCAGCACACCACATACATTGAAGTGGTACAGGTTGTCCTGTATGGCTCTCAGAATCAGAAATTGATGGCAGCATGAGCTGGAGCAGGAAGATGGAGGAACCTTACCATCCCCTTCTAATAGTGGGAGTGATTTGGAGAATCACAGACCAAGGCATCTCAACTTCACAGAGCTCCTAAATCTTCCTCTTGTCACTTGCAATTGCTTTCATACAATCAAAGAATTATTTTGGTGTTTCTCTGCTTGGCAGTTTCCAGCCCCTCTGGCTTGTAGCACTGCAAGAGGTTGTTGTGACCTAAACGCAGGACCCAGCACTTGGCCTTGTTGAACCTCATACAGCTGGCCTCTGCCCATCAATTCAGCCTGTCCAGGCTCTTCTGCAGAGCCTTCCTACCCTCCAGCTGATCACCACTGCCACTCAATGTGATGTCATCTGCAAACTTACTGAAGGTGCCTCAATCTCCTCATCCAGATCATTGATCAAGATATTAAAGAGACTTGATCCCAGTGCTGGGGCCCTGGAGGACCACCACTAGTGACCAATAGGTTGGACGCGATGATCTTGAAAGTCTCTTCCAACCTGGTCTATTCTATTCTATTCTATTCTATTCTATTCTATTCTATTCTATTCTATTCTATTATTCTATTCTATTCTATTCTATCCTATCCTATCCTATCCTATCCTATCCTATCCTATCCTATCCTACCAGTTAAAGATACTTTATCTACTGGGGCATGGCTCAGAATGCCCATATCAGCCTGAGAGTGTCCTGTTTGCTCTTGATTTCCCCTCATGGTACCACAGAATCACAGAACATTAGGGGTTGGAAGGAGCCCAGCACCCCTGCCAGAGTAGGATCACCTAGAGTAGGTCACACAGGAACACATCTAGGAGGGTTTTGAATGCTTCCCTATCACACATAAATGTTTTAGGTCATGTAGGTATGCTGGGTTTTAAATTGAGTTGTTTCTCATAACAGAAAGCTTTCTCATCCTGGTCCCTCCTTTCCCTTCCTGGGAATATTCCCTCAGCAGTCCCCTTTGCCAGGGATGATGTAGTGCAAGCAGGTGTTACAGCCTCACAGAAAATGCATTTGGTTCCTGCCAGCCTTCCTGCTGCTTCAGGAGAAGGCTACCCCATGCAGAGAGAGGCTGCTTAGATCAAACTGTACTAATCGCTGGGTGATTTGGAAATCTGTTCCACTTGCAAACAGAATCAATCCAACACTTTGCAGCAGTGAATTAACAAAGGTCACATTTCATAAATATTACAGAGCAATTTTCATAGCTAATGCAGCAGGCTGGTTAATGATTAGGGCAGTAAACTCCTGACGTCAAGGCATGGCGAATAAAGGACGTATTTTCACAACTTCCATTATTATTGCCTCAGGAATCTCAACCAAAGCTAGCAGAAACGATTAGGACCCAGCAACCATCTTTAAAACCAACAAGCATCTTTACAACCTAGCCCCTCAAACTATATTTGGTCTTCCCAATGGCTTTTGGGTTAAAAACCAGAAAACGGAAGAGATTTTCATGGGGGAAAAAAAAACTGTTGAATCAGTCAGCTTCTGGATGGGAAAGCAAACATATTGGTTTTAATCCAGTTCTGCTGGATTCTGCAGTTTGAAAGCCAGCCTCAATGACTGGTGGGAAATTAGAATAGAACAGAATGGAACAGAACTAACCAGGTTGGAAAAGGCCTTTGAGATCATCGAGTCCAAGCTATCATCCAACACCATCTAATCAACTAAACCATGGCACCAAGCACCCCATCCAGTCTCTTCCTCTGGTGGTGGTGACTCCACCACCTCCCTGGACAGCACATTCCAATGGCTAATCTCTCTTTCTATGCAGAACTTCTTCTTAACATCCAGCCTAAACCTGCCCTGGCACAGCTTGAGACTGTGTCCTCTTGTTCTGGTGCTGGTTGTCTGGGAGAAGAGACCAACCCCCACCTGGCTGCAACCTCCCTTCAGGTAGTTGTAGACAGCAATAAGGTCCCCCTGAGCCTCCTCTTCTCCAGGATAAGCAACCTCAGCTCCCTCAGCCTCTCCTCACAGGGCTGTGCTCCAAACCCCTCACCAGCTGTGTTGCCTTGACAGAGCTCACACTAAGCAGGGATGTAATACTCCCTCTTGCTCCAGCTGCTGGGTCAAGGAAAATCTCATTAAAGGTCTAGTTCTGCTCCTGGGACCGACCCCAGAAGACTGGCACCTCTTGTAGGGCTGGGTCCAGCACCATTTCTTAGATGGAAAGGTACTGGAGCTACCTGACCAGTCCTCTTAGAATCATAGACTCATGGAACTGTTGAGTTTGGAAGAGACCTTTGACATCATCAAGTCCAAGTCACCTAGAGCTCACAATCCCACCACTGCTGCCAAGCCACTGTGACTAACCACATCCCTCAGCACCACATCCATGCCTCTTTTAAATACCTCCAGGGATGGTGACTCTACCACCTCCCTGGGCAGCCTGTTCCAAAGATCAACCCCCACCTCACTCCAACCTTAGTTGCTCTGCAGAGAGCCAGCATTGTACATACTCAAGAGAGGTGGTGGAACAAATCCTGGGATTCCTCCAAGGTGTAAACCCACAAATCTTGGGTCCATGTACAAACAGAGGACTTAAAAGCAAGGAATGGGATTTTCCAGGATTTCCTTAGGCATATTTTATATCCAACAGCTGCACACACAGAGACAATCTGTATTTCTCAGTAGGGTTTTATCTACTGTGAGCCACTTGTGTCTGAATTCAATGGGCTGGAAAATCTTGGTGTAAAACTGTGGGTCAACTGTCATCCAGCAGCGTTTGTGAGTTGAGGGCTTGGGAATCAGCAGGACTCCAGCAGGCATTTTATAGTTCCTTCATCCAGAAGAACCTCCCCCCACCTCCCAGGGGATGGAGAGTGGCTGCTGTCACTCTGTGATGCTTAACTGAGAGAGATGCAATGCAAAGCCCATTGTGGAACATGCAGTGGTGTTTAGGCACTCGGGTGAAGAGGTGGAGCCAGTTATGTCTCCTGTGTGACAGGACGAAGCGTGGATTGTCCAAGCATTGATGATCGCTGTGTGGACAGTTTAGGTTTTCATTTTCAGTTTTCATGCTTGGAGGCCATTCAGAACCTGAAACTAAAATGTAATTCCTTGAATATCTATTGCAATTCCAGTGGGGGAAAAAAAAACCTCCAAACAACTAAAATCCTAACATTTGTATGACTGTTTTGGTCGGAAAAGGCCTTGAAGATCGTCCTGTCCAACCAGTCTCGAACTCTGTCAAGGCTGGTGGCCCTCAGCACCACATCTCTGCCTCTTTGAAACACCTCCAGGTTGGGGATTCCACCACCTCCCTGGGCAGCCTGTTCCAGTCTTTGAGAATCCTTTCAGTGAAGAAGTTTCTTCTAATGTCTAACCTAAACCTGCCCTGGTGCAACTTGAGGCCATTTCCTCTACTCCCAGCACTTGTTACTAGGCAGAAGAAACCAACCCCCACCTGGCTTCCTCCTCTCAGGGAGTTGCAGAGAGTGAGGAGATATCCCCAGGTCTTTCTCTGCTGGGCAGTTTCCAGCCACTCTGCCCCAAGCCTGGAGCATTCATGGGGTTGTTGTGACCCAAGCGCAGCATCCAGCACTTGGTCTTGCTGAATCTCATACAACTGACTTCCACCCACTAATCCAGCCTGTCCAGGTCCCTCTGTAGACCCTCCCTACTCTCAAGGAGATCAACACTCCCTCCCCAAACTTGATGCTGCAAGCTTACTGAGGGTAAGAATTCATGCAAGTAGCAGCTCAGCTAATCATTACCCAAACAGTGAAAAGCAGCCCAAGGTAGCCTCTACACCATAGTCAGAAGAAACCCAGAAGGCTTTTCCCAGAGGTGGACACAAGGAGACCTCAATAGGCAGAGGTTCACAGGGTCACTGCTGCCTGAAGACCCTGACCACAGCCACCACTTTTCCCAGCCCTGCTTCTGTCCCAGCTGGAATGGACTGAGAAATAGCTGGAAGTTTCTTGTTGGAGCAGCCACGTGGCACAGCCAGTTCTTCACTGACAAACAAGCAGAAGAAAACAAAATATCCTACTGTCAGTTAAAAATAGCTCCAGAAAGAGTGCATCAGGGAGGGCTTTCAGCCAGCAGAGATTGGCCACTGATTAGGGAGGGTTATCAGAGCACCCAGGGCTGGGTAAAAACCGATTCCACCGCCAGGCATTCTTACCCAGTCCGACAGCTTGTGGGCTTGCCGTGAATGCCTGGGAAACTCTAGAAGCTTTCTGATAGTGAAGCAGTTTCAAACTAGGGGTTTGTGCACCTCACCTGCAGTGCAGCTTGGCAGAGTTAGAGAATGGTTTGGCTTGCTGATCTTCAACATCTTTTCCAACCAAACAATTCATGAGTCGCTGACTCTAAAAGCTCTGATGCCACAAAGTGGCCTTCCTGGAGTTATTCCTCTTCTGTACCCATTCCTCTTTCATGCCAAATGCAAGCTGGCTTGATCCATTGCCAGAGTGGGGTGAGCTATACACTGTGCAAAGGGCAAGCCTATCCTGTAAAACAGAAGTGAAAGCTTTTGTAAAGGGTAGACACCAGTGTAAAGTTCAGCCTAGCTTTGGAGACTTCCCCAAGTGATGACAGTGCCTTGCAGCCACGCTCTGATGTGATACATTTTGATCACAGCCTTACCCCTGTCCTGTTAGGAATCTGATCCACACAGCGTTCTTGCAGGGTCATCAATGTTCTTTTTGAAGCACAGCATAAATGTGCAACAGTTTTCCAATGGCAAAACTCAAATTGCATGACCCAAGATTTAGGGTGATTCCTGCTTCTGGTCTTCAGCCTCTTGCTTGTGCTTTTACAATCAACTTAGGTGTTAAAATGAATGTCTTTTTCTTTCTCTCTTTATTATGAAATACTTAGAGGATCATTTAATTTGCAGCTGTTACGGGGGATCTCTTTGCCTTATTCCAATTATTTCTCCCAATGGGGGAATTAATATTCACCAGCTAAAGAAAACTGAGCAATGAACCAAAACCCACTGGTTAGTTTAAAGGATTCTTGAACATATTTCAAGACAAAGGAAGAAATTCATACAATACAATACAATGCAATACAATACACCAGGTTGGAAGAGACCTTCAAGATCATCGCGTCCAACCCATCAAACAATCCAACCCACCCAACAACTAGACCATGCAGCCAAGCACCCCATCAAGCCTCTTCCTGAACACCTCCAGTGATGGTGATTCCACCGCCTCCCCATGCAGCCCATTCCAATGGGCAATCACTCTCTCCGTGTAGAACTTCTTCCTAACATCCAGCCTAAACCTGCCCTGGCGTAGCCTGAGACTGTGTCCTCTTGTTCTGGTGCTGGCTGCCTGGGAGAAGAGGCCAACCTCTGCCTGGCTACAACCTCCCTTCAGGTAGTTGTAGAGAGCAATAAGGTCACCCCTCAGTCTCCTCTTCTCCAGGCTAAGCAACCCCAGCTCCCTCAGCCTTTCCTCATAGGGCTTGTGTTCCAAACCCCTCCCCAACTTTGTTGCCCTTCTCTGGACATGCTCCAGCAAGACAACATCCTTCCTAAACTGAGGGGCCCAGAACTGGACACAGGACTCAAGGTGCAGCCTAACCAGTGCAGTGTACAGGGGCAGAATGACCTCCCTGCTCCTGCTGGCCACACTGTTCCTGATGCAGGCCAGGATGCCATTGGCCTTCTTGGCTGCCTGGGCACACTGCAGGCTCATGTTCAGCCTACAATCACTGCACGGGGTTGCTGTGGCCAATGTGCAGAACCCGGCACTTGGATGTGTTCAGTCTCCTGCCCTTGGACTCTGCCCATCTGTCCAGCCTGTCGAGGTCCCTCTGCAAAGCCTCTCTGCCCTCCAGCAGATCAACTCCTGCCCCCAGCTTGGTGTCGTCCGTAAATTTACTGATGATGGACTCAATGCCCTCATCCAGATCATCAGTAAAGATGTTGAAGAGCATGGGGCCCAGCACTGATCCTTGGGGCACACCACTAGTGACAGGCCGCCAGCTGGATGTGGCACCATTCACCACCACTCTCTGGGTTCAGCCCTCCAGCCAGTTCCTAACCCAACACAGTGTGATCCTGTCTGAGCCATGGGTTGATAGCTTGGCCAGGAGTTTGCTGTGGGGGACGGTGTCATGGAAAAAGAGCAAGACCAAGTGCTGAGCTCTTTTGGGATGGCTTCATTGGTTAGCTCACAGCAGTCCCTTCAAGACTCACCTGGACCTATCACTCACCTAGAACTTCATAGCAGGACGCATTGCTGAAATCCAGAGGCTTGAAGAGAAAAGAAGTACAGCAACTGGACATATAGCTTTGCTAGGTCAAGTGTCATCTTCATGACCCTAAGATTAAAGATCTTTCCTGGTTTTATGTAGCATATCCTGGCTGCTTTTCCACACGTGACCGCATTAGCAAAGCACATTGGGATGAAAACAAGTGCAATCCCCTATAAAAACCACTTAGAAAGGACAAATCAGGTAATGCAGGGACCTGCCTCAAAGCACAGAAACCCCAAGCTGGGGAAGTCCTCACAGCCAGCACCTACCCACAACTCAATGTGTCCTCTGCCAGTGGGCTGTCATCACCTGCAGCAGGCTGGGGGGGGCAGAGGCCGGGCCTCCATGCTCAGGGTTCAGGATGCTGGGTGCCAAACTTCACAAAGCAGCAGCACCCCAGCAGCACTGCAGTGCCCAGGGTGAGCATGGTCCTCCCCTGCTCCTGGGGTCCAGTGATGTACAGTCACACCATGCAACAAGTAGGGTGATGCAGAAGACCCATTTTGTGTCTCCTTTGCAGAATCACAGAATGGTGGGGGGTGGAAAGGACCTGTGGAGATCATCCAGTCCAATTACCATCCTAATGCACGTTCTCCTAGATCAGGTTGCCCAGGATCACAATGTCCAGGTGGGTTTGGAATCTCTCCAGGGAAGAAGACTCCACAACCTCTCCTGGCTCCAGGGCACCAGAATCCTTGAAGTGAGGAATTTTCAATTGAAGTTCAAAAGAAACCTCCTGTGTTCTAGTTTGTGCCCATTGCCTGCCACTGAGAAGAGTCCAGTCCCATCCTCATGACCTCCACCCTTTAGGTACTGATCAGTAAGGTCTCCTCTGAGGCTGTGTTCCAGGCAGAAGAGGTCTCTTAGTCTGTGTTTCCATATAGGGTCATCTTGCACCTTCCCCCTCCCTTTTCCCTGTCCCCAGGACCTCACCCATGAAGATTCCCTATTGCTCTCCTCTCCCAGGCTTTCTTCAAAATGCTTCCTTGGGTGATTTTCTAATCTCCTAAGGGAGCTGCATTTCAGAGGTTTCTGTCCCTGCACAATGTCCATTCCCTGGTGGGATTCACATGAGCCATTTCTGAGTGCAATGACAGATCCATCACCCCACTGGGTTTCCTGCTGTCCCATTTTGAGGCTAATTTAATAACAGCAGGCTACTTGGGAATGGCTTTTTACCTAAGCAATGAGTTACTGTTCTTCAAGCTGAGGGAACAGCAAGTGGCACCTAAGACCTTTCACTCCTAGAACTGTTGCTGCTTCCAGGCACCTCCTGGAAGGAAGACCAGCTGCCCCCAGCTCACCCAGGAAACCATGAACAGCAAAGGTGGGAAACTAAAACTCTCACAGCACAGCCTGCAGCCACATCTACTCAGCCTGGACCAGTGACTCTGACCACCTCACTGGTGAGCTGTCTTGCCCTGATCATATACTTTATGTATATCATCAAAATGCCTTCTAGGAAGAGCAGGATGCTCTGCTCTGAGCAAAGGAGGATATGTACCAAGCCTCAAGCTCTTCCAGGCTTCACAGAACAGCAAACAGCACAGTACAAAGTGGCTGCAGTGGGACAGGTTGTTTGCAAATCCCCGGGTGTCAGCACCAAGTGGCATCGATCCGAGTGACTTGTCACACGTCCTGTTCCTCCACAGCTATTTCTCCACCCAGGCTGCGCAGCAGCTCAGGCTCCCAGAGGCAGTGGCTGTGCTGGAAGAAGGCAAAGTAGCAGCAGCGCAGGAGGTGAGGGGATAATAAAAAATGATTGATGCTTTAAAAAGCTGTTGCCATGCATCCCACTAGAAGGTTCTGCTGAGGTTGTGTCAGGGCAGGAACATGGGAGGCTTTCCTGCTTCCTGAGAGCACAGAACCGGCTCCGTGAGCTGCTTTCTTCAGCCTCACTGTCACAGTCAACGTTATGGCTTTTCTGCCTGACAAAGTGGAGGGCTGTGCCCTGATGTGCAACTTCTGCAGTTCCAGTGTGTCCTGTCCTCCTCTAAACCAAACTGCAAAGCTCCCAGCAGCTTTCAGTTAAAGCTCAGCCTGTCCCCAGGGAATCTGTGGAGCAAAGCCAGCAGCACATCCTCCTGGAAGCAGGGAACATCCCTGCTGCTAAATGCTTCACATTCCTCTCAAACACCAACTCCAGGCTCTGAGATGTGCTGGAGACCTGACACAGAAGTTACTCGCTGTAAGACTTCTGCCTCAGGGAACTCTTCTGACTAACAACAAGTCAAGTCCAAACTCCAGCCCAGACTTCACCTCCAAATCCAAATCACAGAATCACACACGAGTCACCAAGGCTGGAAGAGACCTGAAAGATCATCAAGTCCAACCTGTCACCACAGACCTCATGATTAAACCATGGCACCAAGTGCCACGTCCAATCCCCTCTTGAACACCACCAGGAATGGGGACTCCACCACCTCCTTGGGTAGCACATTCCAATAGCTAACAACTCTCTCTGGGAAGAACTTTCTCCTCACCTCCAGCCTAAACTTCCCCTGGTGCAGCTTGAGACTGTGTCCTCTTGTTCTGGTGCTGGTTGCCTGGGAGAAGAGACCAATCCTCTCCTGGCTGCAATCACCCTTCAGGTAGTTGTAGAACGCAATGAGGTCTCCCTGAGCCTCCTCTTCTCCAGGCTAAACAACCCCAGCTCCCTCAGCCTCTCCTCACAGGGCTGTGCTCGAGGCTGTGCCTCTCCCTAGCCTCATTGCCCTTCTCTGGACACATTCAAGAGTCTCAATGTCAATCACATTCTGAGCAGCCTCAATGTGGGGAGTCCCAGCCTGGGAGCTCTGCCTGCTTTGGAGATTTGCCGCTAGCTCAAGATCCCAAGCACTGTGCCATTGCTGCCTGTGGCATTTGAAGACCTTTTCACCTTTATCTCCACACCTCAGGCTTCTGTTGTGGAGACTCAAGCCATTCCATGATGCTGATTTCTTTCATCTGTAAGAGCTCTCCTAAAGCTACCCTATGAATCCAGCCCACTTTCAGGCCTACTTCTACTCCCAGCTTAGTTTTCAGTGGCTCTAAAAGTATTCCAGCCTCCCCATCTTTCATCAGGCAGATTTCAGCTGACCAATGCTATTATGCAAGCCCTGCAGAGGATGAACTCCTCTCCCAGGACTGAAGGGCAGCCACCTCCCAGATGAAACAAGACAGCTGTTTAAACAGTGCAGGGCTGCCCTGCCCTGGCTGCCAGAGCAGGGGAAGAGCCCAGTGGTGTGAGTGGAGCTGGAACTGTGCCATGCCACCATGGTTAACACCTCTGCTTTTGTGGAGAAAACCTCCACAGCGCAGCCCAAGAGCGTGAACCAGCTCCACATGGCCAGGAAAAGATGCTGTGTGTCAGTAGAAGATGGATAGAAAAGTTGTTCCTTTGGGCTCCTGCAGTAGGATGCTTCCTGCTGCAACTGGGGAGTGTGAATTCTGGTTGTTGGGGGAGGATAGGAGTGGGAGAGCAACAATCCACCAGCCCAGAGGATTTGACAGAGACCAAAGATGCTGAAAATGCTTGGCAAGCTTTGGTCTTACCTGGAGGCAGGTCAGTGCCAGGGTCAGGCAGTGCTGCTGGGCTGTGGCTCTTGCTGGAACGCCCCAAGGAGCTGGAAACCATCTCCCCTTGCTTGGGAACATAGCATTCCTGCTTGATGGCTGCTGCTCAGAACTCCTCTATAGGCAGCACCTGAAGGGAAACTTGAAGATGCTATCAGCTCATTTACCCTTCCAGTCCTGTTTAGTCACTACTGCTTCCCTTCCCAGCTTCTCTTGATGCAGGGCTGGTCTGATGTCAAGAAAAAGCTCAAATTATCAAAATCAGGACAACAGCTCTGCCCAGCATAGGGTCTTTGGGATCACTACAAAGCATGGGAATCACCCCAGAAAGACAGAAGGCCTCAGCTACATCCTGATGGGGCTGGTGGGAATGTGGATGAACAGCACAGTTAGCTCTCCACCTGCCTTGTTGGGCCCTTGGAGGGCACAGCCTTGGCAAGAAGGAGGTAGAGCCCTGGCAGAGCAAGCTCCACTTCCTGCTCTTACATCGACTCTGTTGGACCATGCTGTCTGCAGAGAACACTTACATTTCAAGCCCTGTATGAGACATGCACGGAGCCCACTCATGGGTCTTACCAAAGTCTGCTTGAATCAGCCACATTCCTTGCTCTTTTGAGGTAAGATGTGTGGACACAGCCCTTCAGGACACGGTTTAGTGGCCATGGTGGTCTTAGGTTAAAGGTTGGACTTGATGATCTTAGATGTCTTTTCCAACCAAAATGATTCTATGATTCTGTTTAAAAACCACCTTTCTGGACATCAGAAAAAATGCAGAAGATCTCATCTTGTCTGGATGTTGTTTAGGCAAATTCCAAGAGGTTGACTTGTGCTTCCTTGATGACCTTATGGACCACTGTCTCCTTCTGTATGTGGCTGTGCTGAATTTCTGAGCACAGCCAGCAGGGCATCATGCCACCCTGTAAGCCTTGGAACTGAGTGGTTTTTGGGTTGCTTGGTTTTGGTGGTGGGCTTTTTTCTTCTTCTTTTTAACATATGATTTCACTTTGAAGGTAGTTCTGTGTTACTGCAGCAGGGATCTTCAGTGGTTTTTCAAAAAATCAAATACTTGATCCCACCTCTACCTGCACAGTCTTCATCTGCATGGGGCTACATGACTCTGAGCCAGTGCTCTTGGAGGTGTAAGTACCTAGAAGAGGGAGATGAAGGCATGATCAGGATTTGAAGGGAAAGGCGATGAGGAAAGTTTTTCACTGAGTCTTGCTTCTTTAAATTTAATAACAGCATTTTTATTCATTGCAGTGGCAGCAGGGCTGCAGTCCTTAGGAAAAGAGGAAAAAAAAACCCAACAAAACAAATCAATCAAAACCCAACCCCAACCAAGCAACACCACCACCAAAAAATCTCCACAACGAACAGAGGGGAAAAAGGGCATTTGGCCCAAGAAATCTGTTCCAGCCCCATAGCTCCTTCCCAGCATCAACCCCCAATATCTATCTGAGCAAAGCAGCCATGTGCTATCTCCATGCTCCACTTGCCCCTTCAACAGCTCTGTCTGGCAACAATATGGTAAAACTCCCTCCCCAAAGGGCCATCAAGGCACAGATTCAGTTGCCTGGGAAGGCCACCAACTCCTCTCAGCGAGGACCGCTGGCCCAGCTCACTGTGTCCGTGGATGTTTTCATCTGAGACTGAGCTGATAAGGGATTTCCTTCCAAGTGGAAAAGCATAAACTGTGTTTACATGCAGATAATTTCCTACTTGTTTGGTGTAGTGTTAACAGGCTGCATTTCTGGCCTGCTTCTCTAGTGCTCTCCAACCACATGAAATACATTCACTATTGTCAGGGTGGGAGATGTTTTGCCAGAAGCTGGAGAGATGCCACAGTACAGTTGGCTGTGGAAGGCAGAGGTGGAAGGACATGAGAAGGCTGCTTCACTCTGCTTCTTCTGCAAGGAGGCCACATGGACCACAGCAGCTTTTTGCTCCTGTCTTCATTGCAGGTGCTTCTGCCACTGGCCCATCATTTTATCTGGGCACATTAGGTAAGTTTTGATTGAGAGGAAACAGCCTCAAGTTGCCCCAGGAGAGCTTTAGGTTAGATATAAGAAGAAACTTCTTCACTGAAACGGTTCTCAAAGACTGGAACAGGCTGCCCAGGGAGGTGGCTGAATCTCCACCCCCACAAGTGTTTCAAAGAAGCAAAGATGTGGTGCTGAGAGCCATGGTTGAGCACCAGCCTTGACAGAGTTAGAGAATGGTTGGACTCAATGTTCTTAATGGTCTTTTCTAACCAAACAATTCTATGACTCTATGAAATACTTAAAAAAAGAGACCCCTGAAGCATAGCTGATGCCTTCTGAGCCACCTTCATGACATAGTGATTTTCCAGGCAGGTAGGACCATGCTCAGCTAAGGACCAGGAGAACTTGGACTACTTGTGCTGTAGAGGCAGAATTTACTGACAAAGATGGTAGAAAATAAATTAATAGAAAAGCTCCATAGGTCAACAGCTTTCTGCCAGGGCCAGGGCTGTTTCTACACTTAAGAAGCATCTCCTCCTCATACACCAGAAGAGTATTTGTCACACCTCCAAGGAGGGATCATTCCATAGACAGCAAGCACTATTGTGAAACCGAGAGTACGAAGTGGAGAAGGAGCAGTCTGACACAGGTCATTACCAAGATACAAACTGCTGGAGATCCTCACAGAGGCCAGCGGGATTTAGTAGTAGTTGTTGGATGAGTGTGTCCTACATGCTGTATGGTCTGCTCCAGGTCCAAAAGCACCAGCTGTGGAGTTGGAATTGCCTCAGGGACCACACAGACTGAAGAGGTGGACTCTGCCCATTCACGGTGTAGCAGAGGCAGTCCAAAATAACTGAAATTCAGTTTATTAGCCAGATATCCAACTAAGGAGGAATAAAGACTTCTTGTCACCTCTGATAAGCTGCAAAGGTAGAAAACTCCCTCTGCTCAGCAGTGACAGGACTTGTATGCAGAGCAACACAGAACAGGGAGGTCATTCTGCCCCTGTACACTGCACTAGTTAGGCTGCACCTTGAGTCCTGTGTCCAGTTCTGGGCCCCTCAGTTTAGGAAAGATGTTGTCTTGCTGGAACGTGTCCAGAGGAGGGCAACAAAGCTGGTGAGGGGTTTGGAACACAAGCCCTATGAGGAAAGGCTGAGGGAGCTGGGGTTGCTTAGCCTGGAGAAAAGGAGGCTCAGGGGTGACCTTATTGCTCTCTACAACTACCTGAAGGGAGGTTGTAGCCAGGCAGAGGTTGGCCTCTTCTCCCAGGCAGCCAGCACCAGAACTAGAGGACACAGTCTCAGGCTGCGCCAGGGCAGGTTTAGGCTGGATGTTAGGAAGAAGTTCTACACGGAGAGAGTGATTGCCCATTGGAATCGGCTACCTGTGGAGGTGGTGGAGTCACCTTCATTGGAGGTGTTCAGGAGGAGACTTGATGGGGTGCTTGGCTGCATGGCTTAGTTGTTGGGTGGGTTGGATTGGTTGATGGGTTGGACGCGATGATCTTGAAGGTCTCTTCCAACCTGGTGTATTGTATTGTAAGAACCCATTCTGCTGGCCAGGACCAAGATAAAAGGATGACACACATCCACCATAGCTGAATTTGGGAGAATATTTAACCTGTGCCTTCTGAGTTCACAGGGCTGACTCTGCAATCACAGGAAACACTAACGGCCATGATGTGGAAGAGGCAAATCTTCACACAATGTACCTCAGAACTCCAGGGGAAGGGATGGGGAAATCCCGGTGCTCAGCAGCACAGAGTGCTGGCCACGTCCTCCAGATGTTTTGTTGCCAAACATCATGTTTAAAACATGATATTATTGGCTGATGTTCCTCAGCCAATCAGTTTACATCTGTTTTTTTGTAAAGCTGCTTCATCTTTATCCTCCTGGAGAACTGTAAGCAGAAAGAGATGTTTTCAGGGATGCAAAAAGAATTCTGGATTAGTTTGAGGCTGGGTTTTTTTTTGAGATGAAGAGGAATTTAAGGGCAGAGGTAGCTGGTATTTACTCACCAAGCCCTCTGGATTGCAATACCAGACATGGATATGGAAAAAACAATATAGAGGTTTCTCTCATGAACAGAAAGGTGACTTTTTATCCATAGAATGGTTTGACATTGACACTTGGACTCAGTGATTGTAGAGGTCTTGTCCAACCAAAACAATTCTCAAAATGCCTCAAAACAATTACAACCCAGGCAACGGGGGGAGAAAAAAGAGAGGGGGAGAAAAAGAGGGAGAAAAAAAGAGAGGGGGGAAAAGAGAGGGGGGGGAAAAGAGAGGGGGGAAAAAGAGGGGGGAAAAGAGGGGGGGAAAAGAGAGGGGGGAAAAGAGAGGGGGGGAAAAGAGAGGGGGGGAAAAAGAGGGGGGGGAAAAAGAATTCTCAAGTGGGAGTCAATTGGTTCCTCACAATTCAGAGAAATATTTGTTATGCGAAAGCAAGTCTTGTTTTAAAAAGGTGGTGCAGGACATTTGGGAATGTTCTCAGGAGCTTTAGTCCCATCCCTGCAGAAATACACAAGGGCAGAATTCTAGAATGGTTTGGGTTGGAAGGGACCTTCGAGATCATCTAGCTCCAACCCTCTGCTATGGACAGGGAACACCTTACACTGGCCCAGGTTACTCAAGGCCTCATCCAACTTGGCCTTGCACATCTCCAGGGAGGGGGCATCCACAGCCTCCCTGTGCAACGTGTTCCAGTGTCTCACCACCTTCACTATAAAGAATTTCTTCCTCATCTTCCAGTCTCCATCTCCCCTCTCCCAGCTCAAAGCCATTGGCCCTTGTCCTGTCACTCCAAGCCCTTGTAAAAAGTCCTTTCCTGGCCTTCTTGTAGCCCACTTCAGGTACTGGAAGGCTGCTCTAAAGTCTCCCTGGAGCCATCACTTCTCCAGGCTGAACAGCCCCAACTCTCCCAGCCTGTCTCCATAGGGGAGGTTCTCCAGCCCTCTGATCATCCTCATGGCCTTCCTCTGGACCCACTCGAGCAGTTCCATGTCCTTCCTGTGCTAGGGGTACCAACCATTTGCGTTGCAGCAACGGGTCAACAGCTCCCAGGGGGCAACGGCTGGCAGAGCAGCTGCTTCTGCCAGACATCGTAGACGTTTTACGTCACGCAGACTCCGCTGCTCCGTTTCCCAGTACTGTTTTCTTTCAGTTTAGGGAGAATCCGAGATGGAGGCTTCTTGCCATTGAAAACCAAGAGAAAAACCACAACAGTATTTCCTGTGTAAGCCAAAAAATCTTTCACATGTGCCAACTGTCAAGGCAGACAAAAGAGCTTTGATCCTAGTCAGACACCATAACTAGCTACTTGTTTTAATTACAGAAAGTTTTAGCTATTATTACACGACAGGCTGGCACATCCAGCACATGACAATTTCATGAAAGCTTTTCATTTCTCTCAGCACAGCTCCAGCCCTAGGCTGTTCCACTCACAGCACAAACATCAGTTTGAACGAAGCCAGCGAGGTATCAAACCTAAGACCTACCACTGACCCCGCTCCCAGCCTGGGTAGGAAACCATCATCCTCGGTACCCCAGCTGGGGCAGAGCCCTCTCATCATGGGGGTGTATCACAGTATCACTAAGGTTGGAAGAGACCTCGAAGATCATCGAGTCCAACCTGTAACCACAGACCTCACGACTAGACCATGGCACCAAGTGCCACATCCAGTCCCCTCTTGAACACCTCCAGGGACGGCGACTCCACCACCTCCCCAGGCAGCACATTCCAATGGCGAATGATTCTCTCGGTGAAGAACTTTCTCCTCACCTCGAGTCTAAACTTCCCCTGTTGCAGCTTGAGACTGTGTCCCCTTGTTCTGGTGCTGGTTGCTAGGGAGAAGAGGCCAACCCCTTCCTGGCTACAACCACCTTTCAGGTAGTTGTAGAGAGCAATGAGGTCTCCCCTGAGCCTCCTCTTCTCCAGGCTAAGCAACCCCAGCTCCCTCAGCCTCTCCTCATAGGGTGCTTCTGTTCTTTTAATGTTTCAGGATGAAATAAGTCAAAATCCCTGGGGTTTGGGACATACTGCTTTTACTTGATGCTTTCCTTCTGTTTATAGTATGCTAGCTGTGCTGAGTGACTGAGGAGCTAACCCCCAACAAGTGTTTTTTTTTATCCTGCCTGGATCATTTAAGGGCAACAAAGCTGCTGAATGGTCTGGAGAACAGGAGGAGCAGCTGAGGGAACTGGGGTTGTTTAGCCTGGAGAAGAAGAGGCTGAGGGGAGACCTCATTGCTCTCTACACCTCCCTGAAAGGAGGTTGGACCCAGGTGGGATCTAGCATCCTCTCTCTAGTAACAAGTGATAGAACAAGAGGAAATTTAGATAGGAGATTAGGAAAAATGTCTTTGCTTCAAGAGTGAACAGACTGCCCAGGTAGGAAGGTGGTGGAGTCACCATCCCTGGAGGTGTTCCAGAAACACGTGGGCATGGCACTTGGAGATATGGTTGAATGGCCATGGTAGTATTGCATAGAAGGTGGGACTTGATGATATTAGAGGTCTTTTCCATCCAAAACTATTCTATGAGTCTGTGATTGTCAGACCACCAGGAAAGAACCCAGTGTGTTCAATCCAAACATGTTCACAGGTATTCCTGGGCTACCACCCATTTTCACCTCTCTTGGCGGTGCTTTGGTTTCGGCACAGCTTTCTGTGAACAAAGTCTCCAAGGCACCGACGAAGAGCAAATCAAAAGGGGAGGGAGGATGACAGTCGTCAGAAGGGCTCTGTGATTTCTGTTTGAACAAATGCTTATGAGGACTCATTTTCTCATAGCTGTGGAGCTCTAATCCTCATCTATTCAGCACATTAGAGAAAACTCCCAAATTACGTCCCCGATCGCCGCGGCGCGTTTCAAACGAAATCAAATCAGTGCAGTGAGGGGAACAAACACAAGTAATTAGTGAGGAGCTGGGCTGAAGGAATATCCTTCCCTTGCAAAACACTGGAAAGCAGTGTCAGAGTTGTTGATTAATTTAACGTCCATTAAAACGTCCTATTAACTGAAGTGCTAATTGAGTGCTTGGCAGGAATAGCAGAGCAGCACCAGCCCTACACATGCATGAAAATGGCTAAAATGTGAAGAAATTCTGTGGGTTCATTTTTTATTACATTCATACATTGCCCTTTGTAACATGTTCAGCTGGCTTAAGTGAGCTGTGCCTACCTGCTTTGGAAGCTGCCATGTGCTGGTGGCACACAGCCTCAGCAGTCCATGTGCAGTCCTTCTTGCTGAGGTTTTCCACACCTGGCTGACATGTCCTGCAGCAGGGCCTGAGTTTGCAGGCTGAGAGGTGCAAGCTGCTGAACCTCGGGAAGTCTCACTGCCATGGTTGCTGACCCGATGGGCAGTGAAGGAGGCAAGGTGGGTACTGATGGAACAACTGCTGCAGTTGTGCCAGTAAAGGCCCTGTAAGCAAAGAATCGTAGAATCATTGAAGTTAAAAAGGCCCTCTAAGGTCATCAGGTCCAACCTTCTATCGAACACCTTCAATGCCACTAGACCATGTCCTGAAGTGCTGCATCTATTCACTTCTTGGAGCATCTCCAGGGATGGTGATTTCACCACCTCTGTGGATAGCCTGTTCCAATGCCTGACCACTCTTGCAGGAAATAAATTCTTCCTAATCTCCAATCTAAACTTCCCCTGGTGCAGCTTGAGACCATTTCCTCTTGTCCTTTTATTAGTTACTTGGGAGAAGAGGCAAACACTGGCCTCACTCCAGTGTAGCTGTAGAGAGCAAAAAGGTCTCCTCTCAGCCGCCTCCTCTTCAGGCTAAGCAATCCCAGCTCCCTCAGCTTCTCCTCATAAGACATACGCTTCAAACCCCTCACCAGCATCATTGTCCTTCTCTCAATGTCTTTCTTAAACTGCAGTGCCCCAAACTGGACGCAGTACTCAAGGTGCAGACTCACAATGCTGACCGTCACCTTCCCAGGACTGGTGCTTAATTTTGAGAGTACCAGACAATTTTCCTTTCTTGCACATGGACATCTACAGTTGGTAGGAATGAGTTAGACAAGCATTATTCCTTTCTCTGCATTTGACCCCAAGTTGTGATGGTTTAATGATTGATGCACACTGCTTCCCAGATCCTTTCTTCTCTTCATGTCCACAACCCGTGAAGGTGGCCTACCATAACTTCTGGATGAGGAAAGGACAGCCACATCTTGCTATGCTTTTCAGAACCAGAGATCACCTCCACTCCCTTCTCCACCATTACTCCCTCTGGGACAACAGCAACCAGTTTTTCCTGTCCAAGCAAAGCCAAGACATCGTATTGCCTGTGTTTTGCTCGGGGCCTCCAGGGAAGTGTGTCCCACTGCTGAAAGTGTTGCAGAGACACTCAGCTCCAGATCTCTCCCCTTGATCACTACAGATGAAAGTGGGTGGTAAGGAGCTCACTTCTATAGGGCAAGCTCAAACTTCAGGTCATGCAGTCTAAATGAGTTTGGCACAGGCAGGAGATGCTTTGAGCTCAGCATGTGCTGAATGCTCTACAGATACTCTGAAACCCAAGTGTCAGCCAGCAAAACGGATTAAAATTTATGGGTCATGGAGTTTTTTGTGCCTAAAACCACCTCAAGTCTGTTTTCTATCCCTCAGCAGAGACACACCCCAGGAGATTTGTCTTCAGATACAGAGAAGGCAATGGATGAAGCCAGGAATTACAGCCAGGCTATAGCTGACCTCACTGCCCCAAGCTCCTAACTTGAGTGTGGCTTTAACATGTGCTCCCATGCACTGAGACTCTGTGCAGGATTTCCAGACAGTGTGGCTTCCTCCAGCTCAGCAGTTGAGATGTTAGGAGTTCTACACAAAGCTGCCTCCAGCCTATAGTTAGGAGCCCCTAAAATATTATTTAACTCCAGCTCAAAGCTGCTGAGGTGCCCTTGGTGGTTTGTTTGCAGCTCCAGTGAAGCATGGGCCAGTAAGCATGAGTGACTGGGGCAGGATTGGAAGCTGTGCCTGGGACAATGCTCAGAGCTGTGCCTGATACAACCTGTAGAGCTGGGCTTGGGACACTGTTGAAGCTGCCAGACTTCAGTAAAGGTTATAAACTACTTTGAGAGGTTGATTCCACTGGGACCCTTGTTCAGAAGAGGCAGGTTGTGCTCCATATCTCATTTTCCCCAGCCACCCAGAAATGACCAGCCACCAAGCCAGTGCTTATTAATAAACTTGCTCAAGGAAATTGGCTGGAGCTTTACTTTTCATTGTGCTGAATGAATGGCGCTAAATATAATCCAGAGCTCGTTTTGCTGGATAACAATGAGAGAAACTTCCTGTTCCAGCAGCAATCCCCTCCTTTAGAAGCAGGAGTTTCTCTAGGCTGGGTGAAATTCTTCAAATCTCAAGAAACATTAAGGTCACTCTCTAAATTCCTCCCTTCTCCCAAATGAAGATATTCTTTTAGTACTGAACGTGGAGGGTAGTGTAATGTCCATGTCAGGGCCCAGCTGAAAGCACAAGATGTTTTAATCAATGAGTGCTCAGAAACAAAGGTACTTCTTGGCTTCAAGACCTAAATTCAATAATTATTTTTGCAGCTGAACTGGAATAAAGACATTATTTAAAGATGTCTCTGTCATCTCGCACTGCCTGCAGCTTGCTGTTGGATATCTGTTTCTCAGGAGCACTCTGGCAGCTTCTTATGTAAGGAGGTAAAACCCACAACCATTTCCTCTCATCACCTCACATGGGATTGTGTCTCCTTACATCTTCTAAGGAACACCACCTTGCTGGGTGCTCAATGAACCACAGGCTGGCTGGGCTACAGGAGCATAGGGGATGCCACATCTGTGGGGTTTGCACAGACAGACACTCAGGGCTGCAAGTATATACAGGTGACAGACAGATCACCTTACCCTCCACCAGCAAGATCTGGAGCATTGCTGGTCTCTTCACGGCCATGCTGTGATGGGCACACCACGTAAAGGAGAAAACAGCTTCAGTGGCCTTCAACCCAGAGCAGCAACTCTCAGGTGAAACCTTCACCTCCTCTGGACCTTGAGCATAATTCCACATGACCTGTACCTCCAAGAGAAACCTCCTGCAAGAGAAGTGGATAGTTAGAGCAGCTTTGAGAACTGCAGGTATGTTCTCTACATCACCTGTCCAATAAGTGGTGCTTGGCCTCTCGACCTGGAGCATCACCATGTAGCACTTTTCCCCTCTCTCCCATGGTTGTGGTTCTGCACAGGGGGCCCTCCAAGCGCTGTGGCCCCGAGGAGCTCCTGCCGTGGGGTATGGGATGTTTTTCGTTGGGGTTGCACACTGTGATGCTACTGCTGGATGATGAACAAGTGGGATGGAGCTTGGGCTGTCCTCTTGGATGGAAGCTGAGATGGTGCAGCAAGGCCACAACCCCTGAGCGTGGAGGCACAGGCTCAGGGAAGACGGGTGTGCTGCCGTCCACCAGTAACTGGGGCGACTTCTTGTAGCTCAGCCAAGGCCCTGCAGAGCTGCCAAGGAGCAGCTGGAGGACTCGGGAGAAGACTTCATGCCCTCGCCCTTCGCTTTGATGCTCTCAGCTAATGAGCTGAGCAGCAGCTTGTGTCGCGCCTGACGGGGAAAAGAACAACAAACACAACCAGAGGATCAACCGAAGAGAGCAAAACGTTTTCTGGCGTGTGCTCCTTTGACTGCAACATCAAAGATCGCATTAAGGCTTCTGTGGAAGATGGTTTCTCTGGGTTTCTTCAGCTCCAAGTCATCAGGAGTGTCAAAATCTATTTGCAGAAGGGACCTTCTGGGGAGCAGGGCGCTGCCAAGAGGGCAGAGGTGTTTAATATTTCAGGCAGGGCGCGCGCAGCCCGCCGCACACCCCCCTCACAACAGCCTCATTAAAGAGCTCTAATTAACGCCGGCTCGAGCACCGGCAGACGAGGGGCTTCATGTGTCTCAGACACATTGGGGAGGACACACTGCACGTGTCCCCACGGGAGCATCCTTTCCCTCTCTCGAAGGAAGAGAGGGATGTCTTGAACCACTCCCCCAGCCTCTTTTTAACACCAGATGGATTTCCTCATCTTGAAGGGCCAGGAGACGTTTCCTACCCAACCACATGCCTGCCCAGTAACCACCCATGCAAAGCAAACAAAGCCACCAGAGTAAAGAGAGGAGCAGAGTTGATCTTTCCCCCTTCCAAGGCTGCAGTTTCAGTTCTCCAGTGCTATCATGTCATTAACCACCCACCAGCATCCAGACTGCCTCCAACACTGGGAGCACCCCTCTGTCTTTGGCCAGCTTGTATTGGCTTTTGGAGAGGGGACAAGGAGACTGCGTCAGACCAGGCCAGACAACAAGAAAGCAGGGGCACATCCTCATCTGCACCAGGTCATTTCTAAAATGCAAAGGAAAGCTGCCTTCTCACAGCCAGAGCAGACACCGTGCCTTACATTCCCTGAAGAGCTGGGCTGAGGCACCAAAACTGCCACGTGGCAAAGGGTAAGCGGGAAAACATTGCTCTGTTTGTCATTTGGCCTGGCCCAAGCTGCCCAGGGAGGCATGGAGAAGCTAAAAGCCATGTAGATGCGATGAGGGACATGGTTTAGTGATGACCTGGCAGTGCTGGGTTAACGGTTGGGCTCAGTGACCTTAAATGTCTCTTCCAGCCAAAACAATTCCATGATTCTAAGGCTTTATTCTCTTTCTTCAGGCCAGGGAGGGGTTGGGGGCTCTCCATGGCAGTGCCCTGCTTCAGGGGGTGTGGCTAGGCAAGGGCTGAACATGGTGTTGGGTTGAGAATTGAACTTGATGATCTTAGAAGACTAGTCCAACCTTAGAGATTCTATGACTCTATGATCTGCTGCTGCCTACCCTGTCCTCACCAAGGCTGCTTGCTCCTGCCCAGAAGCTCCATCCTGTCTCAACTTCTGCATCTGCACAGACCTCAGGAAACATGGAGCTGAGGCTGATGAAATCTGCCCACAGCAGCAGCCTGTGAAAAAGAGCCTCTGCCACCAGCCAGGTCATCAGTGCAGACATAAGAAGGGGTCTGCTCTCCAGGCTGCCAGCTGCTACCAGCCTACCATGAAGCCACCAAGGAGCTGGGGGGCAGCTTGTCCTGCACAGCCTTTTACAGTGACCATAGAATCACAGAATGCTCTGAGTTGGAAGGGACCTTTAAAGGTCATCTAGTCATCCAGGGAAGAGGTTGCTCAAGGAGGTGGTAGAGGCCCCAGCTCTGGAGACCTTCAAGGTCATGCTTGAGGAGGCTTTGAGCAACCTGATCTAGTTGGGTACTGCAGGAGAGTTGGACTAGATGACCTTCCAACCCAGTGCATTCTGTGGTTCTACAGTTCTAGTCTAATCCCCCCACAGTAAGCAGTCACATCTTTACCCTCCAATCCTGACTTCAAGTGTTTCTAGGCACGGGGTCTCCACCAGCTCCCTAGGCAACCTGTTCCAGTGTCTCACCACTTTCACTGTAAAGAATTTCTTCCTAATCTCCAGACTCCATCTCCCCTCTTCCAGCTTCAATCCATTCCCTTGCATCCTATCACTACACTCCCTTGTGAAAAGTCCCTTCCTGGCGTTCTTGTAGGCCACTTCAGGTACCAATCTCCATGCCGAGGATAATGGCATCCCAGTGTGCAGAGGAGCTTTCACCTCGACCTGCAGTAGCTCCCAATCTCCATTCCAGAGGAGATGCAAAGTTAATTATGCAAACTCTATGTGCATTTTTAAAATAGAAGGGGAGCAGCCCAGGCCCCTGCCTTAGCTTCGTGTGAAGTCGTTACTGGGTTTGAAGCTCATGGATAATTAACAGCATTATCATGCAAATTTCAGTGAATTGAGCTGGCTGAATTGAAGTGACTTCACCTACCTAGCCATGAAAATTGCACCACGGAGCTGTCACAACGCAGCTCTCAGCACTATTTTTAGTGCAGAGCTGTAAGGGAGGACCTGTGGGAGGGCATCTTCCAAAGGAATGCAGTCGGTACCTTTTAGCAGGAGTGAAACCTTAGGAAACCATTACTAGGCTCTCACAGATGACCAAAAGTTCCTCTCCTGGCTGGGTTGGAGTTTATGCACAGAGCCACACAGGCTGAAAAAAGCCCATGAGTCACTGAATTTGAGTGAGACCACAGCTGGAGTATTGTGTCTAGTTTTGGGCTTCCCAGTTCAGGAGGGACAGGGATATGCTGGGGAGTATCCAGTGGAGGCTACAAGGATGGTGAAGGGACTGGAACATCTCTCTGATGAGGAAAGGCTGAGAGACCTGGGGCTGTTTAGCCTGGAGAAGAGCAGCCTGAGAAGAAATTTTGCTGATCAACATCTGAGGGGTGGGTGTCAAGAAGAAGGGGCCAGGCTCTTCAGTGATGTCTTGTGATAGGACAAGGGGCAATGGACACAAACTGGAACCTAGGAAGTTCTGCTTCAGCATGAGGAGAAACTTCTTTACTGACAGAGCCCCAAAGCAGACTGCCCAGAGGGGTTGTGGTGTCCTGGAGACTTTCAGGACCCATCTGGATGCATTGTGTGTGACCTGCCATAGGTGATCCTGCTTTGGCGTGGGTCTTGGACTTGATCTCTGGAGGTCCTTTCTGTACATTTAAGGAATTCAGTGAAGCCAAATTTTCATAGAACCACCTGGTTGGACAAGACCTTAAGATCAAATCGAACTATCACCTAACATCTCCCTGTACACAACTGTTAGACCACATGCTAGAATTGTTTCATTTGGGAAAGACCTCTAAGATCATGGACTTCAAGCACTGAGTTTCCAAGAGGTCCTTCCTCCCTTGGCTCCCTGTCCCCAGGGCACACCAATCCTTTAAGGGTGGTAGGAACAAAGCAAACCATTTTGATTTATTTCCTCTGCAAGGGAGCAGTGAAGTTTTTCAGACCACAGCTCTGCAAAGCTCTTGTGTCATGCTTTTTACCCACCTCCTGAGATCAAGTCATTGCCACTTCCTGTGATTTTGCAGCGTCACTTCTTCAGCCAGCAGGTTTCAGACATCGTCGAGAAAGGTGAGGTTAATGCTTCTTGGGAAACAGGCATCCAAAGCAGACCCTGAGTGTTCCAGTGATTTTCCTATGGATAAGTTTCCCCTCTCTAAGACAGTTAGAGATCATACTTAGGAAGTGCCTCAGGCTCTTGTTCAGTCTTGGTTTGGCCTGGGGTAACCCCTCCTGGCCGTCCCTTCTGGACATCCAAAGGGATTTTGCCAAGTTGGCATTGTAGAATGACACCAGTCACAGCGCCAGGCAGGACATCGTGGCAGATTGCAGACACTGTGGTGATGATTCATGGAATAGAGTCACAGAGTCCCTTTCATAGAACCATAGAATCATTTTGGGTGGAAAAGCCCTGCAAGATCATCCGAGTCCAACCATTCTCTAACTCTACCAAGGCTGGTGCTGAACCATGGCCCTCAGCACCACATCTCTGCATCACAAACAGCTAAAAATAGGTATTTCCCCCCTCAAAGAGCTATAAACATAAACTGAGTGGAAGCCTGTTAGGGTGAAGTGTTTCTTTAGTACCTCTAAAGTGTCCATATGATTGTCACATGTACTCACATTTCACTGGTTGGACTCCATGATCTTACAGGCCTTTTTCAGCTGAAATGGCTCAATGATTCCATGACAGATGACTTAGCAGCATCCTCTTTGAAGCAAAAAGTCATGAATACCATATACATGAACAATTTCAGATGAAGTTTTGGGCTTTTCTTTGAAACATCTCTCTCTCATTCTCTTCCACCATGTATGTTCCCTTATTTAACCCCAGGGGCAGTATTCAAGAATCCACATGAAGAGGGAAACAATCACCAAGTGGTAGGTGTTGGAAGGGACCTCCAGAGATGATCAACTCCAAGAAGTCCTGCTTCTTACAGCAGCATAGGGATGCAGGACCTCCCATCTCCCTGAAAGTTGCTGGGACTTCGGTTGCCCAAGTGACTCCAGACAAACAAGACTTCAAAGCCTTTCAAAACTGCAGAACTGAGAAAAGAGAGAAATAAAGGCTGGAACCAGCCTAAAATTTCGCAGCAGGTAATGACTTTTGATGGAGCACATTTCCATTAATCTGCCTTACCCACTGCTTCAAAGGGTGAGCAGCGGTGGTCAGCTTGGCCACTCATCCTTGGAACCAATCCTTCCTTCTAATTTTGCCTCCCACTTGTTGGATCTTGCTTTCGATTGCACATCCACAGGGAAAGGCTTACGTTTTCCTGCACATCTGCAGGACACCTGCTACAATGCCTGAGCCCTCTGGATGCTACTGTAATAATCATAATAAAAATAATAATAATAATGAGCACAGCTCCCAGTGTGTGTGGTGTGCAGCAAGGTGGCCAAGAGCCCTACCACAAGTAGCTTTAGTCTGCCATTAATTACCAGCAAGGAGCAGTCCCAGTATGCTGCCACATGCTTTGGCTAGGACACCCTGGGATCTCCTAGAATCCCTGGAGCAGACACTGAAGCACCTACTCAGAGCCCTGTCAGTGGGCACATGTGGCTGGCTGGTTTCTGTCACCGCAGGCAGAGCTGGGGGGAGCTGCACACAGCTGCCTCTGCACATGACAGGATCTTGCCAGGTATGTTCTTCTCTTAAGCTGCAGAATGGTGAGGGTTGGAAGGGACCTCTGAAGATCATTTAGTCCAACCTGCCTGCTAGAGCAGGGTCACTCAAAATAAATCACCCAGGATCATGTCCAGGTGGGTTTGAAATCTCTCCAGAGGAGGAGACTCCACATACAACCTCTCTGGGCACCTGCTCCATTTCTCTGCCACCCTCATACTGTGCCGGTTTGTGCCCACTGTACCTTGTCCTAGCACTGGACACCACTGAGAAGAGTCTGGCTCCATCTTCCCAGCATTTGCCTTTTAGATATTTACAAGCAGTAACTAGATAAACTTACCCCAAAATGCCCCCTAAATATTCATTTTACTGGCAGGAACTGGAGGGCTCTGAAGAGGCAGGATGGCTTTTACTGGGCAGACCAGGAAACTCTTTCTGCAGGAGGCTGTGGTGTGATCCTGGACAGCAGCAGAAAGCGAGAGGGCTCAACAGAGGTGTGACAAAGTGAGTGTTTTGCTGTGACACGTTGTCCTGAAGTGTAAATTATGAGCTGAAAGGGTTCAGTGACAGCCCAGCACGTGCCCACATGGGTGTGCATCAGGAGCTGGAGGCGACAGCCCAGCAGGACCAGCTGGCCAAGTGATGCCAAACAGCAGTCTAAAAATACAGCACTTCTCAGTCGAGGGGGAGGACCAAGTGTTTCCTCACACTGCGTCCATCCCTTACTAGCAAAGCACAGGCCAGGAGCATTTCTGCTTTGTTTGGAGCCATGTTCTGATTCTCAGCATGCTGGGCTTGGGCAAATATCTTCTGTTGACTTAAGCCTTGTGGGAAGGTTGGTGCCACTGTTTGGCACCTGCCAGTGGTTCTGCGCCTTACAACACAAGACAGCAAAACATGGAGAAAGCACCTAAAACCCATGGAGTCATGGCTGCTCCAGAAGCTACAGGTCTGGGGGCTGGTGCTCAGCTCCCCCTTCTTCATCTGCCATGTGGGGAAAAGCAAAGACAAACTTCCCCTGCAAGGGAAAACACAAAGCTTCACCTCATCTCTCCCCAGCAGATACGTTACTTAGAGACATTTCAGTGGGTGCAGGGCTAGGTTTGGTTCTTAGAGCCAAGTGTCCCTGGGACAGGCAGAGAAAGGGCCTGGAGAGGCACTGGCAAGGGTAGAGCTGCAGCAGGACAGTGCTGGGGGCGGCTGCTCAAACACCCCCCACCCCCGTCCCCGTGGCAACCCACAATACACCTTGGGGCATCAAGTGACAGCAGCTCCTTAGCTCAGCTCCTCGGGCTGGTCTTACAGGAGCTGAACCAAAGAAGAGCTCTCCAGGCTTGGGGTGTGCACGAAGCCCAGGGGCCAGTGTCAGCGGAGTGCCAGCTTCCCCGCTGCCACACGAGGCACGCTGCCACCACAGCGGGAGCCCTCCCCGTGGGAAAGCCTTTGATCTAACCAGATCTCCCTGGGCCGCCTGCCGGACTCGGCTTCCACTGCGGTACCTGATGTTGTAACAGCAGCGGAGCCCACATCCTGCCAGCCCCTCTGCAATCTGCAGGGCCACCCCCTCGGCCACAGCATGGAGGGGTTGCGACACCCAGGCCGTGACACATCAGCGTGGGGCAATGCGGGGCTGGTTCCCGTCAGGGCACGGCGCCGGCTCTCTGCACCCAGGGTTCTATTTTTCCAGCGGCTGAGGAAAGCTACGTGCAGCAGCCGATGGGTTCCACGAGTAACTCCTCTCCCTGCAGGAACATGGATCTGACTTTATAATTCATGCATGCCTGGGAAGTTCAATCCAGTCCCACTGGAGCAGCAAGCTCAGTGGGAGTTTATTTATTTAAAAGAGTGCGTGCAGTAGCATGGAAAAAAACAAAAACCCCCAAACCAAGATCAACTCTATCAGAAAGTGTAAGGCTTAATCCTAAACCAGCTTTGCTTTTCTTAAAGCATGGTCTAGGGCAACTGCTCTTAAAAATGCGGATTCCAAGGAGCCTTGGCTTTAACCTTGCAATCCCCACAGAACAATATGATAGCATAATAATTAAAACATTTACAAAATGAGGATAATCTATGGCTGATCCAAGTTTCTATGGAAATTTGGAGGCTACGGTGTGTGCAGCTGTTCCCATCTAATGCAAAGGCTGGCTGGAGCTCTGCTTCTGAGCCCGTTTCTAACTTCAGGGATCATTTCTCTGCTGTGTTTACACAGTTCTCAGCTTGCACAGCCCGGGAGTGGAGCTTTTCCACGGTTCCCAAACAAAAGGGTGTCTTGCCCTCCCCACTCAGCCCGAGCAATTAGTGTTCGCCCACTTAATGAAACGCCTCTGCTGAAAGGTGTGGGTGCTCACAGCGTGTCACAGATGTTGTGCTGCAGGAGATCTATCGGAACATCAGATGCACCAGCAGAGAAATGGAAACACTTGCCTGTGGTACCCACAGACACAGCCCCACAAAGTCTCTCCATGATTACTCTGTTTAAAATCTGCAAGAGCTTTACCATGGAATCCTAGAATAGTTTAGGTTGGAAGGGACCTTCTAGTTTCAACTCCACTGCCTCCTACCAGACCAGCTTGCTCATGGCCCCATCCAATCTGCCTTTGAACCCTGCCAGGCTTGGCGCCTCCACAGCTTCTCTGGGCAACCTGTTCCAGTTTTGTTCTCCTTGGAACTGCCCCCCACATCCCTCACCTGAAGCTGCTGGTGGTACCAGCCCTGTAAGGCTTGGCCAGCAGTGGAAAGAGCTAGGAGCTGGCACAGCTGGCACCGGAGCTTATGCCAGATGTCTGGCTGTGAACATGGGTCCATCCCTGTGCTTCTGAGCTGATGAATCCTGCTAACAGGTTTTGGTAAGTCCACCCACACCAGAGGAAGCTGAAAAGAAGGCAAATTCCCAAAGGATGAGGCCAGCAGCTTCAGGGCAGTTATGTATTTTTGTCTGAAGCTGTGGGCATCTATATTGTGGCTGTATTAACACTTCTACAGATGGCACATTGAAATCAGGGGAGACTGTTGGGTGACAAAGCAAAGCAAGACCCCAGGTGGACCCTAAACCTTACGATGAAGAACTTTTAGGGCTGATCCTACTGGTAGTTAATAAACCAGGCTGATGAAAGCCTGGGCAACCTGCAACTGCTCTTGTGGGAGCAGGAAGCAGACATTTGGTACCTGATCATCTCTGTGCCATGGTGATGTCTGATGTTCACAGGCTTATCTCCAGCAAGCCTGCGGTTGATCTAAGCAGTTTGCATTTGGCAATGTTAAATTGCTAATGAAGAAAATATTAATGACCTTGTCCTGGGTTCAAACCTCTAAGGAAAGGAGGAGGTTTGCCAGCAGAGCAGAGCTCCAGCAGCTACGCAACGGCCCCAGGGGGAACAAAACCTTCAGGTCTCATCAAAACAACTGCATTAAAATCTGGGGGTTGACAAAAGGAGAGGAAAACTGTCAGCCAGGAGTGCACAGAAGAAAATCTTTTGGGTGAAGCAGTGCTGGAGGTTCTCATCCTGAGCACAAATTCACTGAAGGGTTTGAACTCAAAGACAAAAAGACATCAAGTCTCAGTGCTTCACAGTGAGAACTGAAAAAAAAAATCAAGCAGAAATCAAGCAGATCTTTTAAGCACCCCCCTTTAAATAATTCAGTCCATGTTCTTTCAGTCCTACCTCTATTCTAACATTTTTTTAAACCTCAAAACCACCACTGTAATACAGGACAATGTCTTAATCTATTTATTTCTTTACCTGGGTCCCTGGGTTTGCCTCCTCCTGTCTCGGGCAGCTCCCCATTGTGCTGCCAGGCACCCACACACCAGCTTGTTGGGATTTAGTCCTGCAGTCTGCATCCATCTTCCCTTCTCCTGCTTAGTCAACAATATAGTTTTTTTAAATGCTGGTCCTGCAGTGATTTTTCCATTTTTCTCTGAAATGAAACTGTCACAGAGGAAGGAGAACTCATTGGATGTACCAACAGGCAAGACTGAAAGGATGGAGATGGCAGAACAGCAAAATAATAAAAACCAGGCACTAAAACCATCCTTAAAACAGAAGGGAGCAGCATTGGGTAGGGAAGAGAAAAGTACCTGGTTCTATATATTCCTCAGGTGCCTTCTCCATGGGGGAGTTAAAAAACCATCAGAGAGCTGGATCTTAATACTCTCACAGGAACATTATAAGATCATTACACTCATAGACTTCGTGTCTTCTCCAGTCCATTAACATCCTATTCACACACCTCCTGCAAGATTTCCCTGGAGATGTCACCTTCTTTCCTCACATCTGATATCTAATAAAGACATAGGAGAATTTAATAACAGGCTGTACAGGAGAAACTTCTGTTCAAACAGCCAAGGCTGCTGCTGCTGCCTTGTTGCTAGAGATGCTGAAGAAAGACAGGAGTGACCAGGAAACTGTGGGGTGTTTAGTGTTGGAGGGCATGCCAGTGAAGCTGCTGGTGTCACCCCAGCCAGTCCAGACATCGGATGAAATAAGGCACAGAAAGGTTTTCCAGCCTCTCCAGCTACATCTGATAGAGTCCAGTTCCCTGTCACCTGGCTCTACACCTTCACACAAGTTTTGGAGCTGGGAGGATACCTGCTCCTAAGGATCCTGAGACAACAGAGCAGGTGGAGGAGACTAAAGTGGTCACAATGCTTGCACCCATTTCAGTAATGCTGAATTTAACAGAATATTCCAGAATTACTTAAAAATCCCCTGCCCTGCTTGAGAAATCAGCCTCTGAAGGTACCTGGTTGGCCTCCTAGAGGAACAAGTCCTTGCACGAGGAGCACAGAGCTTTTCTGCCCCCTCTTCTCCCAGCCCTGATAGAGTTTCCACAGTCAGCATTTCAGGAAAGACTATTGGGTTTGGGTGCTCAAATTGAAACTTCTTGGACTCACAGAATCATTTCAGTTGGAAAAGCCCTTCAGGATAACCAGTCCAACCCATCTCTAACTCTACCAAGGCTGGGGCTAAACCATAACCCTCAGCACCACATCTCTGCCTCTCCTCAACACGTCCAGGAATGGGGATTCAACCACCCCCCCCAGGGCAGGCTGTCCCAGTTCCTGACCACCCTGTGAGCGCAGAAATTTTTCTCAATATCCAATCTAAACCTCCCCTGGCACAACTTGAGGCCATTTCTTTTGTTGATGACAGGGACTCCAAACCCATGCTCAAGTGTTCCTTTCGCAGAAGCATGCTGGAACACTTTCCAGAGAGGCCTTTTATTGCTGGTGCCGGGCAATCGGCTTCGCTGCAAATTGTTTGTGATTCTCCCCACGTGTGCCTTTAAGCAGAGCAGGGAATAAGCCAAGTGTGGAGAGATGCTTGGTTACAAATGTATTTTATCTACCACGAGGTAAATAGAGATGAGAAATGGAAAATGTCTATTTGCTGAGAGCTGAGCCAGCGACCTGAGGGCAAAGCCGACTGCTCCCTTCAGGGCTCAGCTCCTGGGTTTTGGCTCTAATTGGCCAAGGAGCCATCAGCTCCATATTCACGTCGACTTCGTGCCAAGGCCAACCATCAGCAACCACTTGCTTTCTGCAGCTTTAGAACCTCAAGCCACGTGGGATGCACAGTAGAGGCTGCCAGGCTTTCTCCCTTGGGATAAGATCTTTTTGAGTAGTTTTAAATGCAGGCAGCAGGGGAGGGGTGAAATCCAGCTCTGGGAATTGCAGCAGACACTGCAGGGAAAGTGACAGCATTTCTTAGAAGCATGGAATTGTTTCAGTTGGAAAAGACCTCTAAGATCCTGAAGTCCAACCATCAAATCAGCACCAGCTTGGCCATTAAACCATGGCCTGAAGTGCCATGTCTACACAGTTTTTGAACACTTCAAGGGATGGCGACTCCACCACCTCCCTGGGCAGCCTGTTCCAATCCCTGACCACTCTTGCAGCAAAGAAGTTTTCCCAATATCCAAAATAAACCTCCTCAGCACAATTTCAGGCCTTATCCTCTTGTTCTATTGCTTCTTACCAGGGTCTCTTACCAGAGACCAAGCCCCACCTCACTTCAGCCTTGTTTGAAGGAGTTGTAGAGAGCCAGAAGGTCTTCCCTCAGCCTCCTCTTCTCTAGACAAAACTACCACAGTTCTCTCAGCCTCTCCTCATAAGACCTTAAACACAAAGGGGAACCCCCCCAAGTTAAGATACTAAATGGGATTTGAAGAGGATTGGTCCAAGTTTTCTCCCTGATCCTATCTGGCCTGGGGTGAATGGAAATGGCCTCAAATTCAGTTTTTACTACACTAAAATCATCTCAGCTTTTGCTTTTCAACTATTTAACAAGTGGCCAGATTTCTTAGGTGTTTCAGGAGATTCCTTCCAAAACAGAGCAAGGATGAGATTAACTTCCAAGCTGCTTTCTTCCAGCAACACAGTCATATGCTTCTTGTTCCTGCACAGGCTTGTTGCCTCCCTCCTTCTGGGCTCCCTCCTCTTGGTGTCCTTGTGTCTCTGGAGACCTGCTCTCATGCCACAAGGGCTTGCTGCATCACCCACTTCTGCAGCTCCCCAGAGTCCCCATCACTTTGCTGCTGGAGCACTGAGCTACAGGGAAGAGGAGGTTTGCAAAGTTCAGAAACAATCATAGGAAGAGGAAAAGGAGAAGCCAAGTGTTGGCTACTTGGCAAAAGCTGCGTGTTTGCTGCTGCTGTGGAAAATGCCTGGCAGGCACCATTAAGTCATAAGCTTATTACTACGGGCTGGCTTGTGTCCACACTGCTCAGGACCAGCACTCTCTGAAGGGCACTGGCCACCTTCATGTTGTGCAGCCCGGGTCCCTCTGAGATTCCTGCAGAGCCCCACAGACCCTGGGTCAATTATGATTGCATCAGGGACTTTTAAATGTATTTTAAAATTCTCCAAATAATGGAGGGAGCGGATGGCAGCTTACAGCATGGTGGGTTTGCAGCAGGATGTGAAGATGCTGCGGGTTCTACAGCATGGATGGCATGGAGGTCAGTGGGCACGGAGTCTCCTGGGACGGCTGGAGCACTATCCAGGGTAGAACCTGGTCAGCTCATGACAGGTCCTTCTGTCTGGCCAAACCTGGGAAAAAAAACAACACAACAAGAAGTCACCATCAGTCATGTCAAGGTTTCTCCCAAGGAGAAACCAGTTGGTTTGCTCCAGAGACAGGAGGGAGCTCATATGCATGCTGTGGAGACAGCTGGTGAGCAGAGCCCTGGGGGCAACAGAGGCAGCCAAATTGGCTGTGCAGAAGAAAGGTGTTTCCCTAACCCCCACCGTGGTCTCACCAAGTGAGATGCTACACACAGAGCGAGCAATGCGATTTTTCCTCACCCCTCACCCACAGCAGCAGCACAGCTGGTCCCCGCTTGCCCGCTGCTGCCACAACCATCGGTCTGGAGGTGTCTCCAGCACCTGGCTTCTCAGCTGTCCTGAGCTCCTAGAGCTCTGCCAGATGAGGACAATCTCAGTGCCTTGGCTTTGCAAGTTTTCAAAGTTAGGGTGACAAAACCAGCAAAACTTCTTTATCTCTTTCAAATACTGGGCGCAGTTCTGGGCCCCTCACTATAAGGAGGAGATTGAGGTGCTGGAGCAGGTCCAGAGAAAGGCAGTGAAGCTGGTGAAGGGTCTGGAAAACAGGGCTGGTGAGGAGCAGCGGAGGGAACTGGGGTTGTTTAGTCCAGAGGAGAGGGTGAGGGGAAACCCAGCTCTCCACAACTCCCTGAAAGGAGGTTGGAGTGAAGTGGGAGTTGATCTCTTCTCCCTAGTCTCAAGTGATAGGAAGAAAGGAAATAGTCTCAAGTTGCACCAGGGGAGGTTAACCTGCACGTTAGGAAACATTTCTTTACTGGAAGAGAGGTCAGGCATTGGAACAGGAAGCTGGTGGAGTCACCATCCCCAGAGGTGTTCAAAAACTCTGCAGGCATGGTGCTTCAGGACATGGTTTAATGGCCATGGTGGTGGTGTTTGATGGTGGGACTCAGTGATCTCAGAGGTCTTTTCCAACTGAAACAATTCTATGATTCTTTTTATGGCCTTAGCCTCTGATCTGGGGGCTCTATAGGGTTTTAGGCCCAGTTTTAACTTCAAGAATGCAAGATGCTAAAAGCACTCCCATGAAACCAAACTGAACAGCCCCCAGGGACTGATTTCAGCAGCTCCTCCCCCCCATTTGGAGCCCATGTTTTCAGCCATGCAGCTCTGGCCACGGAGCAGCATGAGGCAGCATTGCTCTCTCTCTCTTTCTCTCTCTCCCCCACTTTGCAGCAGTAGATGAAAATGTTTGCTTTCAAATAGCAGCACAACTATAAAGGGAACAACCACAGATAGAGCTGCGCCTCTCCCAGCCGCTGCAAATCACACCTTCAAATTCTAACAATAACCCAGGACCAAATTAATGACCTTGATTAATTTCATGAGGGAGTGGAGCCAACGCCAGTCAGCACAGGAGGAGCTTCATGCTGCATGACCTCACTCCATCCATCCATCCTCTTCCTCTCTGGCGGAGGAGCGGCCGAAGGCACATCAGGTGAGCCCTTCCTCCCAAAGAGGTTGCTAAGCGATCGGCTGCGGGGTCAGAAATGCTGAGTGCTTAATATGCTGTGCATGGGAGCAGAGATTAACTTGATTTGGTTTTGGTTTTCCCTTTCCAGGTGTTAGGGGAGCCAGGACGGCTCTGCAAGAGTTTGGAAGGGGAAATCCGCACGGGTTTAAGGTGGTAGTGTACAGACTGAACTGATTTATGGTGCGTGCTACGTGCTGAGTTGCAAAACCCTGCTGCATTAGCCACTGAACAGGAGGAACCATTTGATTTGTCATTACTAATAGGGATGTAACTAAATTAGTCTCCCACATACTTTCTGCAGATGAGGTCATGCTCAGATTTCCCTTTGCCGATGCACATTCTCACTAGTTTTAACCACAGCTAAGACACCTACTGCCTGAGTAAGGCTGTTATGAAACACTGAAGGCCTTTCAGAGGGGCTGAGAAATCCAAGAGAATGGTCGAAGGCACTGGTAGAGGGAGCTGGGGCTCTTCAGCCTGGAGGAGACTAAGGGGTGACCTCATTCACGTTTATAAATATGTAAAAGGTGAGTGCCAAGAGGACGTAGCCAGGCTCTGCTCGGTAATGCCCAATGACAGGACAAGGGGCAATGGGTGGAAGTCGAGGCATAGGAAGTTCCATGGAAACAGGAGGAAGAATTGTTTCACTGTGAGGGTGACAGGACACTGGAACAGGCTGCCAGGGGAGTCTCCCTCTCTGGAGATACTCAAGACCCTCCTGGAAGAGTTCCTGTGTGATCTGGTATAGGTGATCCTGCCCTGGCAGGGAGGTTGGATCGGATGATCTCTGAAGGTCCCTTCCGGCCCCAGACATTCTGTGAAAAAAAAAAAATAAAAAAATAAATCAAAGATAAGCTTTAATATTCAGTCCTGTGTTGTACATTTGATTAAATATTAATTCACAGCAATGTGTTGGGTGCTTACAACCCAGCTCCCTGACCCGTTTGAAATGCACGGTCACGTATATAAACCTGGCATTTGAAAATGGAGAGGGCAGAGCTGCAGATCCCACTTCAATCTCTCCTACAGTTCATGCTTAATTAGTGGCTTAACCCTCCCCTTATGAGCTGTTGATTTGATGGCAGTTGTGGAGTTAGGAAAATGTTGCCCTAAGATGGATGTGCAGGCTTGGGGGGGGAAAGCAGAGTCTCTCAGCAATATTTGCTTTTGGGTTTGGTTTGGTTTTTAGGATGAAAGATGGCAACCAAATCCTGGGTCATTCACCAAAGGCAAAACTGCCATCAGGAGGGCAGGAACACTGGGGAGGGGGCTGCTTTCTACTGAAAAAGAGGAATAAAGCAAAAAGCCACCGGGTAGAGCAGCTTTCTGAACTACTTTGTAGGATGCACGTGGGAAAAGCAGCAGGAGGTTCACAGCACAAGCTGGGAAGCTGAAACATCCAGGGTTGCAGTGAGGTGGTCTCTTCTCCCTAGCATTAAATGATAGAACTACAGGAAATGGCCTCAAGTTGCACCAAGGGAGGTTTAGATTGGATATAAGGGAAAATTCCCTTACTGCAAGCGTGGTCAGAGATTGGAACAGGCTGCCCAGGGGGTGGTGGAGTCACCACCCTGGATGTGTTCAAGAAGCCTGTGGACACGGCACTCCAGGACGTGGTTTAATGGCCATGGTGGTGGTAGTTCGGTAGTTGGACTTGGTGATCTTAGAGGTCTTTGCCAACCAATTGTTTTCCAACAATTCTATGATTTGTCCTCCTCAGGGAACTTGGTAGAAGACACTGCAGGTTAACAGAGTGCTGCCTCTGCTTCTGCCCTGCAGCTCCACAGATGGTACCTGACATCCTTGACCATGGGCAATACACCACAGATACCAGTGAACGATTTGCTACCGTAAGCCCCAGCTTTGACCACCAAATAAAGGCAGCCCTGGGGTATGGCCACCTTCTCCCAATAGCTTGCACTGGAGTTTCTCAAAGGTCTTTTGCTTGTGCCAGACTGTTAACAGCATTGCTTTTGGTATCAGTGCTTTGATCTCCCCACTTAAACACCACATTAATTCAGCGCTCCCCTGGGTGGCTGAGTCCACAGTATTAGTTAACCTCTTCTGCTGGAAGTCCTGAATATGATTTAGAAAGTGTTCTGTGCATTACAGCAGAAACACAAACTCACCCCTAATTAAAAGTATAAATACAAGGGATTTCCACCCTTCTGCTAACCAGAAGTCAGGCACCAGCTCTTCACTGAATTAAAGCAAAATATCCAACTGTGCATGATCAGCCCACAAGTCTCCTTCAGCATAGAATTGTTTCAGTTGGAAAGGACCTCTAAGATCATCAAGTCCAACCACTGACCTACCCCCACCATGGCCATTAAACCATGTCCCCATTGCCAAGTCCACAGGTTGCTTGAACACCTCCAGGGATGATGACTCCACCACCGCCCTGGGCAGCCTGTTCCAATGCCTGACCAGCAAACAGGGCATTTTCCTGACACCATCAAGATCCTTAAAACATGGAGATTTTGATCCCTCTCTGGGCAACAGAAACCAAGCTGCCCGTTTTGGAAACACCCAGATTTCATTGCTGCTGTCAAATGGATTACTGCTCTTTTAAATTCCTTAAGAAGTCCTTCAAGGTGTAATTGATAGGATTCACCAAGGGATCAAGCTCAAGTTTTGCAAAGAGCCTCTCAGCTGCTACCCACAGGTTTCTGACTGCTTACCAAGAACATGCTGTGAATGTGCAACCACCTAATCCTGGTGGTGCAGAGCTGGCTGGACCATGAGCTTTGCACTGCTCTTTCCCATCCCTGTCAGGTATGCTCTGAGCAGAAAAGGGGTAGTGGCCACTTTACCACCCGGTGCAGAAAGGACTCTGCTGCTGCTGGTGGTGGTTTCTTTGTAGGACTCCAGCCTATACCTCTTGGTCTGGAGGCTTTTTTATCTAATTACACTTTTGTGTTATATTTGCAGGTTTCTACCTGTAGGCAGACAACCAGATGCTGCCATCACTAAGGTGGGCGCTTGGTTTCATGCTCATCCTTCTGCTCCCAGTGATTCCTGCCAGTCTGGTCCTGGGCAGGACCAAGGCTGCTGCAGAAGTTGTGACATCAATCCTGCAATCCTCTGACTGCGTCCATGGGCTGGCAGAGCTCAAAGACTACAGCTTCTGGTTTGAGCCGAGTCCTGCAGGTGCTGGAGCACTGTATGAAAGCAGGGAGCAGCACCACTACCACTGTGCTGCTGCGGTGGGCTAAATCCCAAGTTAATTCCACTAACGATGCCTCCTTACCATCAAAAGGGAAAACCAAACCCATCTTTTGAGTGGACAGGGCTGCCACCTGGAGGCACCCCAGTTTTCCTACATAGTGGAGAGAAGGAAGTGCCTGTGTGAGACAATCTGTAGGCTTCAGAGATACGTAGGACATTTATTCAGTCAGGAGGTGGCAATTTTGGCACCTCAGCTGGGCAGAGGCTCTGTGCTAGAGGCTTCTTTGGGGTTAACGTTGTCATCAGGAAGCAGAGTGATCGTTAGCTCCCAAACTCAGCCAAAGTGACCTCAGAGTTTTTCTCTCCAAGAAGCAAATTTGGGCAGGACCCTAACACCCACCTGCCCACTGATGTAACATTGTGGAATAAACGAGGGTCTAAGGCACTTCTACGTTCCCCAGGGACCGCAGGAACCTCACAACACCTCACATCCTAAACTGGCTCTTCTCTGGTCACAGGGGTTGGAAGTGATCTCTGGAGATTGTCTAGTCCAACCCCTGCTAATGCAGGTTAACCTAGAGCAGGTGGCCCAGAATCACAAAGTCCAGCCACGGTTTGAAAGTCTCTAGAGAAGAAGACTCAACAATGTCTCTGGGCAGCCTGCTCCAGGGCTCCAGCACCCTCAAAGTAAAGCAGCTTTTCCTCAAATTCAAGTGAAACCTCCTAGTTTGTACCTGTTGCCCCAGGTCCATACCAGGCTCTGGTGTCCTTTTACAGCACAAGCCTTGCAAAAGTCTCAGCCTTACCCAGCAGTGCTGGGCTCCCACGAGGCCCAGCAATGAGCACAGCAGGGTTGCAACAGGGCTTGTGCCACCACAGTGCTGCGTCAGAGCCCACGCTGGCCAGCACCAGCTGGTTTGAGCAAGAGGAAACAGCCTCAAAAACACTGAACTGCTGCAGATTTCTTGAGAAGCCAGCAGTGAGGCAGAAAGGAAAGATGCAACCAAATACCCAGAAATACACCCCATCAGTGTAAAGCCACCTGCACCCCATCACTTCTTCCTGCCCAGGCTAGGGGATGATTAGTCTGTGCACAGAGCAGCTCTTCTTTCTGTGTAGCACTGTGTAGCTACACAGCGTTCTGTGTAGCAAAGTACCAGAGCCAGGAGTTGGAAGGGAGTTGTGGTGGGATTTGGTGCTCCTGCCACATTACCTGGCGTGGTGGCCTGGGTGTTTTCTCCACCTCTGTGACCACAACTGTGTCTTGGTCCTTTTCTGATACCTGGAAGTGCAGTTTGACAGCAGTAAGGAGAGGAGCAAGCAAAGAAAGACACAGGAGGTCTGCAATGGGAATGAGAAACATTTCAAACCTTCATATCCCACCAGAAAGTCACCACCAGCCTGTGCTGTTCAGAGGGCATCACCAGGGGATGCACCCTGTGCAGCCACCTCTAGTAAAGGACTCTAGCTCTGGTTCAAACACTCCTCTTCCTTGCTCAACTCCACACCATCCCAGTCCTCCTCACACCAGAGAGCCACAGAATGCCTAGATTGGAAAGGTGACTGAGATCAAGCCAAGTCATTAACCTCCCACTGACAAGTCCTAGACTAAACCATACCCCTAAGCACCACATCTACACAACTCAGACACCTCCAGGGATGGGGACCCCACCACTGCCCTGGGGAAGTTGTTTCAATGCCTGAGAATTCCTCTTAACATCCAACCTGAACCTCCCTTGGCACAACCTGAAGCCATTTCCTCTTCTCCTATCACTTGTTAATCATCAACTTGTCCTATCACCCAGCAGCTGCCCACAGGATTTTACCACCTGAGGTGTGCAGACCATGAATGTGCCACCCCCCTTCTCTCCAGGGTGGGTGAGAACATTCAGTGCCTCTTCTACCAGTATTCTGTGTTGATCTGTGACTTGCTCCTCACAACCCAGCTCCAGCATCTCACTGGGGCTGATTCCTCTTCCTTCAATGGCAAAGCACTGTCCCAGCAAGCCAAGGTCTTGGTGCTAATGCTGAAGGAGATTTCAATTCCCTATCCACCTGTCCTGAAGATGGCAGCTGATGGAGGTGCAGAAACGTAACGCAGGCAGGGTTTTGAAAAGCAAGTCTCAGAAGAAGCTTCATTCCGAAATATATTTATGGAATCCTTTTCAAAGGAGGGAAGATTTCCTGTCCCTGATGAGCTTTCATTCAGCACAGACTGGCAGCAGTCCTCCAAAGGGAAATCAGAACATCAATGGCAAAATAAAGGATATTTCCTCCACTCAAAAGAGGCCAAAGATTGGAAAGCTCTGGAGCCCTCCACACAAGAAGGACATGGACCTGATGGAGAACATCCAGGAGACCATAAAAATGATCCAAGGGCTGGAGCACCTCTCCTCTGAAGACAGGCTGAGAGAGTTGGGGCTGTTCAGCCTGGGGAAGAGAAGGCTTCAGGGAGACCTTAGAGCAGCCTTACAGTACCTGAAAGGGGCTAGAGCAGAGCTGGGGAGGGACTGTTTACAGGGCATGTGGCACTGGGACAAGGGGCAACGGCTTGAATTTGGAGCAGGGCAGATTTAGGCTGGACGCTAGGAAGAAGTTCTTTAAAATGAGGATGGTGAGACACTGGAACAGGTTGCCCAGGGACATTCAAGGTCAAGCTTGATGGGGCTCTGCTTACTGCAGTGAGTGGGTGGACTAGGTGACATTTAACAGTCCCTTATAACTCAAACTGGTCTGTGTTTCCATGGCCACATCAGGACAGCCTTGGGAGATGCTGCACAAAGGCCCTGTCTGGAGCTGTGGTTAAACTGGGCAGTTTTCCACCATTTTCAGCTTTGCTCTATCCACAGGCATTTGGAAAACCAGCCTGAAACCTTCCTCCAGAGGCTGCTGCTGGCTTAGGCCACATTCCTTGCTCTGGCTGTGGGTATGCTCCTCTTGGACATCTTGGAGGTGTCTTTGCAGAGGGCTGGCTCGCTGCTCTGGGGTGCGATGAGCAGGGGGAAGAGGGATGATGCCTTGGAGGTGAGCTGAGATGTCCCTCAGGACTGAGGAAGGGCAGCTGCAGGGCTCTTCAAACACCTGTGTTAAATAACACATCAAGATTCTTAGTTGTGGGTTTTCTCCAATCTGTCTCCATTTGGAAGAGAAGTCCCAGGGTCATTTCCATGCTTATTAAAGTTTCCAAACCCCATTTCCTCCAAGATGTACAGGCAGCTATTAAGTTGACTCTGGGTGACCTGTGCCCCTCAGTGACACCACTTAAACCCATAGACCCATACACTCACTTTTGCTGCAAAAGACCTTTCAGAACGAAGCCACCCATCACCCCAACACCACCATCCCCACTAAACCATGCCAGAGAGTGCCACATGCAAATGAAAACCTTGCAAACCCCTTGCTTTTCCCATGGAGCTGGAGTTGCTGGATGAGTGAAGCCTCAGTGATGCCTTTCAGCAATAATTCATACTCCATACATAATTTAGGACCCCTCTGCAGTGTGCATGCGTGTGTCCCCACCTCATAACACACGTTGTACAGGGTGTGCACACGAGGACAGACAGCCGCTTTAGGGAGGCTCCAGGCATAATCCACAGCAAGAAGAAGTTTGATCCATCTCCAATTTGCACCTGCCAGATCACGCAGGGAGCTAATTGGATTAAAAACATTGTAATTATCATTTCATTTACGTGTGGTAAAACCTTAGGGAAACATTTTAAATGGCAGAAAATCTGAGGATGCAGTCTCTCAAGTCTGCTTCTTAAAAGCCTGATGCTCACTCCCTCCTCCACTGCCTGGGACTGGAGGTTTGTTCCCAGGAAAAGGTGAGCTTGGTGGGTGACGTGTGGTAGCTGCTGCAGCACACAGAGCACAGAACAATGCTGGGTTTGATCAGGGACATGTTTATCAAGGCTGCTTGGGATGTCACCAGCCCATGGTGATTGTGCCCAAATTTCCCTGTCCCTATCCAAGCAAAATTCACCTTAAAACACCCATAAAAGGCTTGATCCTTGAGTCCAAAGGACAACCAATTGCAGGGTTAACTGTGAGGAGCTATGGAATGACCCCGCCTTAGCCTACAGAAGCATTCCCTGGGGCTTCTCCAAAGGGACCAAGAACCTGCCTCTGGATGCCCCAAGGAGGGTTAAAAAGGGAGTAGTACCTGGCCTCACAGACCCTCCTCACAAGTGAGAGAAAAAAACAGATGGAGCTGGAGGACCACCTGCCTCCAGGCGCACGTCCCAGAAGGGCGTCCACAGCAGCCCAGCACTGCTGTGCCCTCGGTAGTGTGCTGCATCTGTGCTGATGGCCATCATCAAAGAGCAAGGAAACCACAGGCAGTTGCTGCCATGCAATCAGCTTCCAGAGGCTGATGAAGAAGATACAAGAAAGAACCTAAACTCAGGTCCCCTCACACCTGGTGGGTGCTCTTATGCGTGGCGTTTCCCCATTCCAGCATCAACTGAATACCTCAGCTTGGATCAGGTATGTCAACCAGGCACTCAATGGTGACATCTGTATCAGAAGATGTTTAATTGTCTTCTGCATTTCCTCTGTGATGCTGATTCAGGAATTAACAGAGCTGAGATGAGAAATAACAGACAAATGTTGCAATGCTCTTGTTTTCACAATAGCCTCAGGGTCTGCTCTGGCCTCCTGTGGAGCTGACGCTGATCTACTGATCAAGGACAACTTCAAGCCTCACTGAATGGCCAGGCCCAAGCACGTGATTGTTTCACAGAAACACAGAATTGCTTTGGTTGGAAAAGACCTCTAAGATCATCAGAAGTCCAACCACCAAAATAACACCACAATGGCCATTAAACCATGGCCCAAAGTGCCATGTCCAAGCATTGCTAGAACCCCTCCAGGGATGGTGACTCCACCACCTCCCTGGGCAGCCTGTTCCAATCCCCGACCACTCTTGCAGAAAATAAACTCTGCCTAACACCCAACCTAGACCTACCCCAGTGCAATCCGAGTCCATCTCTTGTCCTATCACTTGATACTACAGAGAAGAGACCAACCCCCACTTGGCTCCAATCTCCTTTCAGGGACTTGTAGAGAACAATGGGGTCTCCTCTCAGCCTCCTCTTCTGTGATTCTCCAGACTAAACAGCCCCAGTTCTCTCAGCTGCTCCTCACCAAACCTGTTCTCCAGAGCCTTTGCCAGCTTCCCTGCCCTTCTCCGGACCTGCTCCACACTACGCCCACCCACAGCAGCTGTGGTTGCTCTTCTCCTCTTCTCCAGACGTGGTCATCAAGAGCACAGAGATGGCAATGGGAGCACAAATATTACCCTTACAAAGAAAAAATTCTCCATTTGAGGGAATGCATTAACCCTTTACACGAGGACATGGGGCTTTGAAAAATCTCCTTTGTAATTCAAGGCCTCCTCCTGTCAATGGAGGACAGCTTAAGTAGCTGTCTCAGCACCTTCCATGACTGCTGGCAGCCTGGAGCCTACCGCTGACACACTTACCTGATCTTAAGGTTAGGGTTTTTGGGGCAGCCAACTCAATAACACAATAGATGGATCTGATTTTCAAAGGACAAGCACTCCACCCAGTCTGGAAACTGGAGTCTTTGAAAGACAGGTCCCATTAGGCAGGCAGGAATCAATGGCTGCTCGGTCATTACTCATCCTGGAGCCCTCCGCCTGGGTGAGTCAGCCCAGGTGCCTGGCACACCTGGTGAGCTGGAAGAGAAGCTGCTTTGGGGATTTATTTTCCTTTCCACCACCCCAAAGGTTCCAACTTGAGCTGCACAGGCAGCAGGCAGCCTCCCTGGGAAAATCCCCGGGCAGGGAACATGACACGAAGCCTATTTCTGGTCTCATGCTGTCACATCTAACATACCTGAAGGCTGTTTGGCTGATGAGTTCCACCTCTGTAGAACACCAGCAGGCAAACACACCTCACCAAACCAAATCACACAGTGGTGGGAGTTGGAAGGGACTTCCAGAGATCAGGATCAGCTAGGGCAGGTCATACAGGGACGCATCCAGATGGGTCCTGAAGGTCTCCAGAGAAGATTACTCTACAACCTGTCTGGGCAGCCTGTTCCAGGGCTCCAGCACCCATATAGTAAGATGATTTTTCTCATGCTGGGGTGGAACTTCCTGGGTTCCAGTTTGTGTTCATTGCCCTTCATCCTGTCACAGGATACCACTGAACAGTGACTGGCCCCTTCTTCCTGACACCCATCCCTCAGATATTGATAAACAGTGATCAGATCCCCTCTCAGGCTGCTGCTTTTTTCTATACTAAACAACCCCAGGTCTCTCCTCAGCTTTCCTCACAAGACAGATGTTTCACTTCATCATCCTCATAAGCCTTCACTGGACTCTCTGCAGTAGTTCTCTGTCCCTCTTGAAGGGGGAGCCCAGAACTGGACACAACACTCCAGATGTGGTGTCACTAGGGCAGAGTAGAGGGCAAGAAGCAGCTAATTCAGTGAACTTCTGTGAAATGCATGAGCCTCAGCAAAAAGGCAAAAACCCCAACACTAGAAGTTGCCCTTAGCCATTTCTTTTCTGGAATGCATTCAAAGGAGAGTAGCACCAAGGACAGGTGTGTAGAAGCAGACCAAACACAGCTGGTCCAGTTGGATCAGAAGCAGCATTGCCAGTCACGCATTTCCTCCAAGCTTTCAGTCAACCCTGACAGCTCAAGCCTAGATGGCTATTCTCCACCCAGCCATCCCTGAAAACCATCAGGGCTGCCCCCTTCTCCACCCAGCACAGCCTGCTATGGACTGCAGTGGAAGGCCAAGCATGCAGCTCTTGTCACTAGAGCAACCACAGCTGCTGCGGATGCACATAGTGTGGAGCAGGTCCAGAGAAGGGCAGGGAAGCTGGTGAAGGATCTGGAGAACAGGTTTGTTGAGGAGCAGCTGAGAGAACTGGGGCTGTTTAGTCTGGAGAATCACAGAAGAAGAGGCTGAAAGGAGACCCCATTGCTCTCTGCAGCTCCCTGGAAGGGGGTTGGAGCCAGGTGGAGGTTGGTCTCCTCTCCCTAGCAAGATGAGAGGAAATGGCTTCACATCACACCAGGGAAGGTTTAGGTTGGAGATTAAGAAAAAATTCTTTCCTTCAAGAGTGTTCAGGGATTGGAACAGGCTCCCCAGGAGTCACCATCCCCAGAGATGTTCATGAAACATGTGGAGATGGCACTTTGGGACGTGGTTTAGTGGCCGTGGTGGTGTTGGGTTGATGGTTGGGCTTGATGAATCTCAGCATTTCCAACCAAAACAATCCTATGATTCTGTGACTCCTATGGTCACCTGTGACATGTGCCTTCCTCTGGTGATCAGACAGGGAAAGGAGATGGCACACAGCTGGGAAGGGACAGGATATTCTTAAACACAGGAAGAAAACCATGACAGCTCGAACAAGCCTTACCACGGCCTCCTCCTAGGGCATGCCCAGCTCTAAGCTGCATCAGACTCTTGTTTCACAGAGGGAGATCAGCAGGAGAACGAAAAAGTCTAGTCAGAGAGACAGAGATGGCAAACTTTGCTCCTCTATGCTTCAGAAAGGACCCAGACGTGAGAGCTGCTGTCTGCCACCCCACAGAGGAATTCCACTTGTGGCGGGAAGTGTCTGCTGGGGCACTGCCGAAAGCCCCCGTGAGGTCACATCAGCTTCAACTGCTGCAGCTCTGCTTTCCCACCTGTGGACTAACAATCACTGCTATGAATTTCATGCTTCTTGACAAGAACTCCTTGTCTCCAAATGAAAAAGAAAAGAAGAAAAGGACATATTTTCTCCAAGTCTGCGAAGCCACAGAAAAGCTTTAAGTCTAGTTAATGGTGAGAGAGCTGAGAGGGAAGGAAGAGCTGGGGGGGGGGGCAGAGGGGAAGGAAGAGCCGGGGGGGGGCAGAGGGGAAGGAAGAGCCGGGGGGGGGCAGAGGGGAAGGAAGAGCCGGGGGGGGGGCAGAGGGGAAGGAAGAGCCGGGGGGGGGCAGAGGGGAAGGAAGAGCCGGGGGGGGGGCAGAGGGGAAGGAAGAGCCGGGGGGGGCAGAGGGGAAGGAAGAGCCGGGGGGGGGGCAGAGGGGAAGGAAGAGCCGGGGGGGGGCAGAGGGGAAGGAAGAGCCGGGGGGGGGGCAGAGGGGAAGGAAGAGCCGGGGGGGCAGAGGGGAAGGAAGAGCCGGGGGGGCAGAGGGGAAGGAAGAGCCGGGGGAGGCAGAGGGGAAGGAAGAGCCGGGGGGGCAGAGGGGAAGGAAGAGCCGGGGGGGGCAGAGGGGAAGGAAGAGCTGGGGGGGCAGAGGGGAAGGAAGAGCCGGGGGGGGCAGAGGGGAAGGAAGAGCCGGGGGGGCAGAGGGGAAGGAAGAGCTGGGGGAGGCAGAGGGGAAGGAAGAGCCGGGGGGGCAGAGGGGAAGGAAGAGCTGGGGGAGGCAGAGGGGAAGGCAGAGCTGGGGGAGGCAGAGGGGAAGGCAGAGCTGGGGGAGGCAGAGGGGAAGGCAGAGCTGGGGGAGGCAGAGGGGAAGGCAGAGCTGGGGGAGGCAGAGGGGAAGGAAGAGCTGGGGGAGGCAGAGGGGAAGGAAGAGCTGGGGGAGGCAGAGGGGAAGGAAGAGCTGGGGGGCAGAGGGGAAGGAAGAGCAGCAGGGCAGGATGTTTGGGTGGTTTTGTTCCAATAAAACTGGAGGGCTGAAGTGGGCAGAAAGTTGTGCTTTGGGCGCAACATGACCTTCCTACCTTCACCCCAGGGGAGAGAAGCAGCCGCTGCTCCCCTGCCCTGGCACTGCTCCGGGTGACCGCACGGTGTCACACCAAGCCTACGGCTGACCACCTGCTGACCGCTGCCTGCAGCCTGCCTCCTGCCTCAGCCCCTTGGATCACCAGCAGCTGCTATTTATAGAGACAAACCAGTCATCTCTGTCTCCAGACTGGAGTGATGTGGATGGAGCTGATGGCAGTGGCGGGGCAGAGGGGACAAGCATTGGCTGGCTGCTTGCTGTCCCAAGAGAATTAAAATCAAACCCCCAGGATTGCTGCTTTTACCCCGCTCAGGGAAGCTGCTCCCTCTACAAAAGGCTTTGTGCGGCAGCTTGTGGCCTCAGATGGGTTCACAGAGCATTCAAAGTCTTAATGAGCTACTTACATGAGCAGGGAGGCAGGAGCACAGCAGAGCCCTGCAGAGCTGGAGCAACCCTTGGTGGCATCAGGGGAAGAAAAGCCTCTGAGGCACTGGCACAAAACCCTACAACCTGGCTGGCTCTACCATCCCCAGGCACAGTGGACTCTAGCATTGCAGGCTGTGTTAGACATCTCCAGCTCATGAGAAAGAGCAGATGGCAGCACAGCTCAACAACTGGACATGAGTAGTTGCCTTGTCCCCACTGCCACACAGTTCAGGAGCTTGAAGCAGCAGGAGGAGTCCTGGAGGTTCCCCATTTGCCATACTAGATGCAGAGAAATTTCCTCTTTTGCAGACAAGCTTGGTGAGAGCCTTCCCAGGCTGAGTCAGAGAATGCCAGATTGGAGGGGACCTCAAGGATCATCTGGTCCAACCTTTCTAGGTTCCCATCAGCCTTTGTCTTTTCCATGGCACTCCTTGTAAAGAAGGGAGTCTGTGGTGGTGGCGTGCAGAGAAAGATTGAGAAGCCAACTCTGTATCTTTGAGTGACACATGAGGGGGTAAAAAAAAAATAATAGATCATACTTGACACTTCAGAGCCTTCATGTTTAGTGAAAACAAGGAACGATGTGAGCTTGTGAAAGACTAATTACCCAGTTTGTTTAAAGCATGAGCCCCAGCATTCCTCACACGTGCAGATACAGCTTGTTTTCAAAGAGACCAATTACTTCATTAAAACATCATCTTCACACTTCCAGATTTGCTATAACAAGTCTTCTCCTCTTCCTCCTTGCAGCCTAATACTTTGCCTTTTTTCCCATTTTATTCTCTTTTGGTTTGGTTTTTTGTTTGTTTAAGAGCAAAGAGTCAGAGTGAAAGATCCATTTTAAAAAGGTAATGAAAAAAACCACAAATTCTTAAAGCTTGGAATTTAGGGTCCATCCTTTCTCCTCCACAGAGCAAAGGAATAACTGCAGAAGCCTAAACACCTTAGTGCAAAGCACATGGCAGGAAAGAGGCGACTGGCAAGATGCGCCTACAGGTACAAGGACAGCAAATGCAGGGTTGAATCAAGCCTGTGCCTAGGAACTTGAAGGGAAAGATAAGGAAGCAAAAGGGCTGAAAGCTCTTTGAACTGTCTAATGGTGCCTGTGATGTTTACAACCTGAATGTAATGTTTACTACCTACTACCAAGAAGGATACCTCAGGCATCTAGTTCAAACACAGCACATGTGGATGATGTGGGGGAGGGAATAAACAATTAAGAAGGGGGAAAAAAAACCCCTAAAGAACCCTCAAAAGTTGTCAAAAAGCTGCCCACAGAGAAGAGTTCTTCCAGACAAGCAACATGAATAAAGCCTAATTCAGTAAATATCATCAGAAAATCGAGGTCACAGTAAGCTTCTGACTCTGCAGCATAAGTCTTGGTTACAGAAATGTTTGAGCAACCACAATCCCTCTGAGGAAGAAAGCAGAAGCCTCTGTGCCTGCCTGTGCAGGAACAGTGCTGCAGTCTTGGCACCCAGTGGAGAGATGCTATCGGGGGTTGCCACGGAAACTGGAGGATGCAGACCCAGCAGCTTTGACTTTGCATAAACTGACAGCAAGTTCAGCTGGAGCCCAGACACTGCCAATGCTGCTGGGTCCCTCCAGCTCCCAGGCAGGACTGTGATGGGGCTCTGCTTGGACATTTCCTATGGGCAAGTCTCCCGCTTCCACAGCCCAGCTTCATGTCCCCACCCACCCACAGGTACCCCATCTTCCTCCTCCCTCCTCTCAGGTCAGGTAACACCTGAAAGCTCATTTTCCTCACCCACGACTTCAACCCCAGTACCTCCTCACTGTGAGCTGCTGTGTGGCAGCTTTTAAGCATTTTTGAGTTCTCTGCACAGGGGCAGTCTCTGGCAGAAGAGGCATTTTCAAATTGGAGTTCCTACCACTGCAGAGGGAGCCCTGATATTCCACTTCCCCTTCCAAACCTGGAGAGAGCAGGAAATGCTGCATGACTTGTACAGACCTAAAAGGGATCACTTTAAATGATTCGGAGTTGAATTGCCTTTCTTCTTTTTTCAGTCTGAACAGCCTTGATTCAGAGGCAACCTGTTGTAGAAAGGACTCCAACACCAGGTGAATTTCTCTCACCCCTGGCAGTGTTGCTCTTACCTTATCATCCTGTTAGCACTCCTGTTGTGCTATGCCCACAAGGAAAACTGCTGGAACAGGTGGAACACACTGTGGCTTGGAGAAAACCCCTTTTCCCCCCAGCTCAGAAGTGGTAAGTGATGTAGATTGCAGTTAAAAAGTCCCTTCAGGATAATTTTTTGCTGTTCTTTCACTCATACACACCTTCAGGCAGCATCATTTGCCCACAGCTGTTGTGTATGTGAATTCCAACACAATCTTAAGACTTGAGTGCAGGCTTCCTATGAAGTGTTCCTGCTGTTGCACTGCTGAAGCTGAGATCCTAACATCACAGAGCAGGGTAACACCTTTTTCTTCTGAGAAACCACATCCTAAAGCCATGCATTAGGTCTTCTGGAGGGGGGGGAGGGAAGGGAAATTAATTCTCCCAAAACCAAGAGCAGTTCTGCTTCACACAAAGAACAGAACTAATCAGCACTGTGCATTTCTGCTTCCTCAGAATAACTGTGCAGGTAGACCCAAGGAGTGCTGTTTTCACCCCACATTTCTATCCCCTCCACCCCCAAAAGATAATTCAGATGAAATGTGCCTTGTGTGTGAAGTGCCCACTGACAAGCTATTTCAGGAAGGGAGATTTTCAGCCTGCAAGAGACAGGACAAGGCACTGTTGAGTGACAGGCTTGTGCTCCACCCCTTTAGGGTCTGGAGAACAGGTCTGGTGAGGCAACTGGGGTTGTTTAGTATGGATGAGGCTAAGGGGAAACCTCATTGCTCTCCATACCTGAAAGGAGGTTGGGGGTGTGTGTGGGTGGGTGTTTAGTCTCCTCTCCCTAGTATCAAGTGATAGAATGAGAGGAAATAGCCTGAAATGGTGTCAGGGGAGGTTCGGGTTGGAGACAAGGAAAAATTTCTTTGCTGCAAGAGTGGTCAGGGATTGAAGAGCTGCCCAGGGAGGTGGTGGAGTCCCCATCCCTGGAGGAGTTCACAAAAGGTGTCACCATGGCACTTCAGGACATGGTTTAATGGCCAGGGTGGTGTTGGGTTGACAGTTGGACTCCAGGATCTTAAAGGTCTTTCCCAACTGAAACAACTCCATGACTCTCTATACAGGCAACTTCCATCATCAAACTCCAACTCATTTCTTTGCTGTTCCTTGCCAAGTGAGAAAGACCTCAGGGCAGTTGGTCTGACAGGCTGGCAGCTGTCACTCCACACGAGCGGACCCCGAAATGAAAGAGCAATCCAGCACATGGAAGTAGAAAGTCCTGACACTTTAATTATCTGAAGAGATTACAAGATGAAAGTCTTCCTTGAGGCAAATGTATATTAGTATTGATATAGTCATTGTGCTTTTCAGTAAGAGAAATAGGAGTCTGTATTTACATAAGAAACTATAGTGTCTGAGCTCTTTAAATATATTTATGGAAATGATTCTGAATTACAGCATTTACAAAATAAAAACAAGCTGGAATAAATATTCAGTCCATTAAATAAGATTCTTTTCCTTTTCTTTGCCACAGAAGCAAACTTTTTGTGCATATTTATTTCACAACTGAAGTTTCTGGTACTTATATGTATTCCTTTCTCTCTTTGAGTCCTAGAAAAGAAGCATGAAATTGGTTGGGTTGAGTTTGGTTTGGTCTATTTATTTATTTTTTTTTCTTTAATTTTTTTTTTTCCTTCTATTTTTTTTTCTCTCTCCTCTTTTTCTCTAAAAATAAAACTGCAATCATCATTGCAATGTGAAGCCTGAGATTTAAGCCTGAATAAGTATCCTTGCTTGCACCACGCCACCGACTTCCCACCCGTTACCCAACCCCGCACCTTGCCGAGCTCCGACGACTCCATGGGAAGGATTTCATGGCAATGACAACAGCACTAATAACAATAATAATAATAATAAAAATATATAAATAAGGTGAGGATAACACATCATAGCTAACACTGTGCAAACAGCATCATAAGGCTTGTGCATTACACTGCAACTAAGTGAAGCTGATTCGTCTGACTCGAAGCGACAGGAGTGACGAACTCTTGGACCCTCCTATGGTTCGTTAACACTGAGCATTAAACCATTTACCAAAGGGAATGTGCCCCTCCCCCCAACATAAATAAATGATAACAGTAAAAATCGACACTAGTCAGCTTTGCTGGATCGCCTTTGTGAAGCATGACAGCCCAAACAACTTCCTCAGCCTGTTTTCTGTTGTATTTATCACTCGGAAAGGCGTCGCGCAAGACCGCCAGGCAGGAAAGGGGATCCAGCGAAGGGCTCTCGATCTGCCTCCCTCGGCAACCACAGCGCAGCCTGCCGGCCTCCTCACGTGGCTAACTCAAAGCCTGTCCACACACATTCCAAACCTCAGTGCTTGGGGAGCTCTTACTGCAAGCAGGTGGTGCGTGGCCATAGCGTGAACCCAGGTGAGGCTCATGGCTTTCCTCCCCACGTGGAGAGGAAAACAACAGTCTGGCATTGCACGGAAGTGCAAAAGGCTCCCAAGATGTTAGCATGAGTGAAGGACCAGCCTGCAACATCTCACACAGTGACCCTGACAAACATGGACAACAAGTCCCCTTTTCTCTGGCTGACCATTCTGTAGGACCTTTGGAATATCTCATCATGTATTTACCTTTCGAAAAAAACCCACAGAATGGCCCCAGGGCTTTTGAGAATGGATCCACAAGCTTCAGCATGGCCCCAGGGGGATTGAGAATGGATCCACAAGCTTCAGCATGGCCCCAGGGGGATTGAGAATGGATCCACAAGCTTCAGCATGGCCCCAGGGGGATTGAGAATGGATCCACAAGCTTCAGCATGGCCCCAGGGGGATTGAGAATGGATCCACAAGCTTCAGCATGGCCCCAGGGGGATTGAGAATGGATCCACAAGCTTCAGCATGGCCCCAGGGGGATTGAGAATGGATCCACAAGCTTCAGCATGGCCCCAGGGGGATTGAGAATGGATCCACAAGCTTTAGAATGGCCCCCGGGGTTTTGAGAATGGATCCACAAGCTTCAGAGTGGCCCCAGGGGTGTTGAGAACGGATCCACAAGCTTTAGAGTGGCCCCAGGGGTTTGGAGAACGGATCCACAAGCTTTAGAGTGGCCCCAGGGGTTTGGAGAACGGATCCACAAGCTTTAGAGTGGCCCCAGGGGTTTTGGGAACACATCCATGGGTGTTAAAAATAGCCCCACGGGCTTGGAGAACGGATTTCTACGTTTCAGAATGGGCCCATGATCTTTTGAGGATGGATCCATGGGTTTTCAGAAAGCCCCCACAGGTTTTGTGAATAGATCCATAAAGTTTCAAAATGGCCCCACGGGTTTTAAAGAGGAAAAACAAACCAACTAACCCACCCGCCCACCCACCCCAAAACACACACTTAAAAAAAACCTCAGTCATGGGAGAAAGAATTTATCACTCCTAAGTTTTGCTGCTAAACTGTCCTTAAAAAAAACAACCAACCAAACTATGTATTTTGTCATGAATTAGCTCATTGGGTACCCATTTCCTCAGAAGTTCCTTAAGTTTCAAATGCCAAGCTGGAAATTCTCTGCTAGACTTTTGTTAAGAGGATTCAGCAGAAATGATGCAGATTATAACCACTTCCAAACCTCCTGAAAGCTGGAACTAGAAGTTGTAAAACTTGATTTTTAAGAAGACAGCTGGGAGTTATTGCTCTGCTCAGTCAATGAAAGGCAATAGAAATAGACTGCTTCAGGACCTTCAGTGCTTCCTATGTGACTCACAGACCAGTTTGCCTTTGTCATACGGATTTGAAGTAGTTTTGCTTAGCATAAGGAGCAAAAAAAAACCAAACACCCCACCCCAATCCAGTAATGGGAAAGTGAAACTGCAGCAGGGAGAGTGCTGACACTCACAGCCATGCTGGTTTTGTGGCGAGCACAGAAACGTCTGAGCTTCAGGATTTGGATTTGCCAGGATGGATTTGTTACTCTGTTCCTAGCATGTAAGATAAGCAGCGATGCTCATTCAACTCTGAGCCCTATCTCCTCCCCCACAGTGCATTTGTTCTGCATATGGCATCGTAACATGAGTGTTATACATTTATGGAAGACTGTACTGCAGCCCCAGAGCTGCAGCCACTTCATACTTCCCTTTAGCAGCTTAGCAAAATGCAATAAAAACTGTCTGTACAAAACTTATAACAATGGATGTCACAGCCTCCATGCCCTCACGGGGTCCCTCTTGCAAGTTAATTCTTGGCTTAGGTCAAACCTATCAGTCCAGCAGACACACCAGTAGTTTTACTATGTCAGATACCAGCTTTGTCACTGTAGAAAGGAGTGACATGGAACATGTAACAGTGAGTGCAAACACGGACAGGCTTCATCTGGCCATAACGAGGTAATGGAGCAGAGTGGGAGGAGCAGCGGGAACAGAAGATCTGAAAAACAAGAGGCAAATGTCACTTCAGTGCCTTGGAAGAACTAGAGGGGGCAAAACTGCTCTCAAGGAGGGAGTAGGGAAGATGGTACACGCTGGGCTTTTGTTGACTGGCAACACCACCCTGCCTCTGCACAGCAAGTCAAAGCTCTGCAGGCAGCTCACATGCCCATGACCACTTCATCTGGCTGTGCCTAGGCACTGCCATCAGCCAAAGCCGGCTGCTCTGTCTCTGCAGGTCACAAGGGAAGGCAGCTCCAACAGATGAGATGAAGCACCTCTCTCTATTGCTTTTAAAGAAAGACTAGAGGAATATTTGCAAATGTCTCCAAAGTTCCTGCTCCTGCAAATCCATTGAAAGATAACAAAGCCACCTACTCCACCTTCTTGCTTTTGAACTTGTACACCAGCAAGCAAGCAAAAAGGGACTGCAGGTTTCTGGCTTCCTGCAGCAAATGACTGTTTTATTCCCCCTCACTCCCTCTTACATCCCCCAAACTTGCTGAGAGGCAGCTATATACACCACAGTCGTCCTGCAGAGCTTTAGAGAGAAAGCAAAGGGACACGGTGTCCCTGCAACTGAGCTGCGCATCACCCCCTGGCAGCACGGGCCACAGCCCGGTGAAGCTTACTGCACTCATCCAGAGCGACTCTGAGTTTGGGGCGCTCGCTCCAGGATCTCAGCAGGGAATTCTGCTTTTTAACAGACAAATGCTTACTGCTGTATAAAAGCCAACCCCCTCCCACCCACTTTCTAAACATAAGCTGAGCAGTTGAGAGCCAAGACACACAAACCCACTCGTGACTCGAGGGCCCCGGCCAAGCGCACGCGTTGCGCCGCGCGGCTGAGTTCCTGTGGAAGGCAGAAATTTGCTGTTCCCTTTGGTGGATCACTTCTCACATGTCTGACTGAGTCATTACCTTGCCACAGCTCCGACAGTGGTGTTTCCTGCGAATGACTGTGAAAGGAGCCTTGCACGCAGTGCAGTAGCTGCAGACTTCATCTGGAACCCAGTCAGGAGGATCTGTCAGAAACACAGCAACAAAAAGGAACATAAATCAAAAGGCAATAAAAACAAACATGAGATTACCACGTCCTCGGGGGAGTAGGGAGAATAAAATGTAACAGCAGCTGCTCTCATCTGAGTTTCTCAAGGTGCTCTGCAAACAGGCAGGATGCCCAGGGCTCAACTGCCCCCATCTCTGCCAGGTGCCCACCTTAGGGCAGAGCACAGCAGGCACTGAAACAGCACATGGCAGCTTTGGATTGAAATGAAATATACCCTAGTCAAACAGAGCGGCAAAGAAAAGGAAATAAGCAAAATGGAAGTATGAAGACAAGAAACTCAAAGCAGAACTGGATCACAGGTGGGTTTGTCAATGCAAGGCAAGCTTAGAGCTGAGACCATTCCCAGCCTCTTCAGCCTTCTCCACAGCAAGGTTGGCTGCTTTTCTGCAGTTAGGCAAGCAAGGTAATAAACTCCAAGCCCGATTACTGACTGCTAAACTATTAGAACTCTTACTGGAAATCATGAGTAACTACAGCAAAACCACAAAATCAAGTGTACAAGACTTAACAGAGCAGGAATTCGACCATCATCCCCAACAGCATGTTTCAGTTGTTTATTTCTCCTGTGAGCTCTCTAACCTCCCATAAAAGCCAAGCAAGGAAACAATTTGGTTTTGGCAGAGCAGAAGGTATTAGGCTCACTTCTGCTGGTGTCAGGCTGACGTGACCTCTGAGATCTAAAACTGCAGGTGTACAAATGATGGAGCCCATTGCTTAATTAAACTGTTAAGAACCAAATGAAGGGCAAAGAGAGTTTTATCCAGGAGATGACTATGGACACAGTAAACATGAACAGCTGGTTCATTCACCCAAGCTCCCCGTATGCAGCTTCTCTCCAAGCACTGGAGTATGTGACCCATGCAACCGCTGAATTATAAACCTGAGAGGCAAGATCCCTGCCTCAAGGAGCATATTATCAAACACCAAACTACAGGATGCAGTTCATGCAGAGCACAAAAGGGCTACAACCACCACCAGAAAGCAGACATATGAAAAATCCACTCTACTGTTCAAATACAACTGGTTTTCATGTGCTGGTCACATTGCAACCTTTGTCAAATTCAAGTCAAAAGGATACAGCCTTCACTGCAGGAAATGTCCAAAAAGCTGGTGACTGAACTTCAAATCTTGACTCAGCTTTTACAGGCTCAACTATTTTAGAAGACAAGCTAGTTTAAGGAAGCTTCACTTAAGGAACAAGCTGCTCTGACCTCTAGGGACAATAACCAAAACCAAAGTCTGTATGTAGAAAAACGACCAATTGGGGTGAGTTAAAAAAAAGGAAGAGCGAGCATAGCAGCCTTCATCTCATTCCCTGGAAAATGTTCTGTAGGGACACTAAGCTAGCATTCCTACTTCAAAGGTAAGTTTTCCTTCAGCATCGAGGAGATGCAGGACTGCCAGCTTAAGCTGAAGCATCAATAGCAGTGAGCCCATTAGATTTTCCTTTCCAGTTCTTTTCCTTCTCTGCAACCTCCCCAGCTACTTACCCAGGGAAACTTACTCTCAATATCAGTTTCCGATTCACAGGTGCCATGTCTACAAGGTTTTTTTTTGAACACCTCCAGGGACGGTGACTCCATCACCTCCCTGGGCAGCCTGTTTCAATGCCTGACCACTCTTGCAGCAAAGACATTTTTCCTAATATCCCAACCTAAGCCTCTCCTGGCACAACTTGAGTCCATTTCCTTTTGTCTTATCACTTGTTACTAGGGAGAAGAGACCAACTCCCACCTCACTCCAACCTCTTTTCAGGTAGTTGTAGAGGGCAAGGAAGTCTCCTGCCCTCAGCATCCTTTCTCCAGACTAAACAACCCCAGTTCCCTCACCAGACCTGTTCTCCAGACTCCAATGGGGTGAAGCACAAGCCTGTTACTCAACAGTGCCTTGTGCTGCCTCTTGCAGGCTGAAAACCTCCCTTCCTGAAATCTTTTGTTAACCCATTACACAGGGCCTGACAAAATCCAGGGAGAAACGGCAATTTTGATGAACAACGACCTCCAAAGCACATAATAGTCATATCATCCCTGGTTTGTGGTGGCAGAATGACTTGACTGCCAGAGGAATTCATCTGCAAACTTTGTTTTTGTAAAGGCATAAAAGATTAGATCACACCTCAGCAGCATTCAGTGCACAGAAACATTAAAACCCTCCCTACAGAATGTTCTCCCAGGTTAGTGGGACTGACTCTCCACACTGTTGTCACATCTGCTGATTGACAAAAGGCATCAGCAGAGCAAGCTAAAGGACACTTCTTTCCCCCCCAGAGTGACCCAAGAACAACAAAGACCCTTTGGCAGGACAATGTGGCCAGCCCCACGCCCCATCATTTCAGGGTTGCAGTGCCCTGCCAGCATTCTAATGGCTCACACCAGTATCTGCTGCACTGCAGCACACCCCCAAATAGTAACACTTGGTTATGTAACAGCTTTTATCATTCCAAATGCTCTACAAGCATTAATTGCTTTAATCCTCCTCACCCAGCTACAGTCAGTAAAATCTGTGTGGGGAGAAATCAGGAGAGAAATGTCCCAAATCATTCAGTGGTGAAGGCTTGGAATGAGGTTCCAAATGATGAACTGGGGGCCATTAGCCCTGTTCTGTAGCTTCCAGTGTGAGTGAAAAGGGCCTTGCACTGAACATTACACAGAGGCTCCAGGTTGAGAGCATGCACGTGAACTGAAGGCAGTGCTGGACTGGAGCTGAAGTGCTTAGACTGGCAGGAGGATGAAGCCATGAATGAACCCCTACTCCACCCTGGTGAGGTCTCATCTGGAGTACTGGGTCCAGTTCTGCACACGCACACCCCAGTTCAAGAAGGACAGGGCACTGTTTGAGAGGGTACAGCAAAGGGCTGTAAAGCTGATTAGGGGACTGGAACACTTCTCTGATGCAGAGAGGCTGAGGGACTCAGGGCTTTTTAGCCTAGAGAAAAGACGACTGGAGGGCGGCAGGGAGGGGAAGTCTTATTTACGCTTATAAATACCAAAAAGGTGGGTGTCAGGCTTTCAGTGGTACCCAGCAACAGGACAAGAGGTAATGAGCACAAACTTGAACACAGGAAGTTCCATCTAAACATTGAGAAGGAACTTCTCTATAATGAGGGTGGCAGAGCACTGGAACAGGCTGCCCAGACAGGTTGTGAAGTTACCATCTCTGGAATCATTCAAAACCTGTTTGGACACCTGCCCTAGGTGGACTAGATCCCTTCCAACCCTTATCATTCCGTGATTCTCTGGGTGACTTGGTCTTGCTGAGCCCAGGAGTGGCAAGGGGATCACACCCCTTGGTCCTCTTCACCAGCCTCATCTCGCTCAGCCTGGGGAGCAGCCACTGTGATTTGTGTGCATTAGCAATTGAGTTATCAGGCTTTTCATGGATTAGGAGCTCGAAATACTCTCTGAAGAGCAGTCTCAGGAGGGGATGAAGCTTCACTATGAAGAGCAGAGTGAGTTATACAAATTAACCCCCTAGCACGAGCCTGAGGAGATGCTGGAAGGTGGGCAGCAGCTCTGGACCCCAAGGCTTTCTACGGTGTAGTCCTTCTCCAGGCTATGCTGCTCCATCAGTTCTGCATGAGGCAGCAAATGGAAACATCCCATCCAGAGACTCTCTGCCTGTGCTTCAGGGATTTGGACAAGGGAAGGAGGGAAAAACCTTCTTGGTAGGCTAATTGGCCCCCTGCTTTATCATGCAATGAGCTAAGAGAAGTCTGTTGGGAACCAGATGAAGACTACAGCACAAACATCAAAGAGGAGGAGCGAGGGAGGGAAGGGATTAACGAGATCGAAAGGCTACGGAAATACATTTAAGAAGGAAACATTAAAAGCCTGTACAGAAACTAGGCAGGGAAAGGAAAAAGACAAGGATTTAAAAGAATAAGAAGCAAGTTTAGAGAACTAAAAAGAAAGGCAGAAGATAAAACTAAGTAAGTCCGAAGACTCAAAAACACATTGGAAAAGGAGGAAATATTCCCAAGTCTGCTCAAAAAATCTTACATCACCATTTCCCAGAAATCATGACAGTTTTTACTAGACTTATGCTGTAGCTTTTAGAATCACCTTTACCTTGCTCTGCAAATTTATTAGCTAAAAAATAAAGTTCTGTTCTATGAAAGTTAGAAATCTCACATAAATCCAAGCTGCTGGAGCTTTAGGAAAGCCACAATCCTATTGAAATCATAGCTGCTGTTAACACCCTCCAAAAGCACACACAAATTCATTTTGCTTAAATATGTGCAACAGACCTACTGCAGTCCACCTAATCTTACCAAGCCCAAGGAGAACACCTCTGCTTCCCAAAACATGAGGAGAAGAGAGCCTGGACCCAGATCTATCAACAGCACAGACTGAATATCAGACCTGAAAGTTCGTTCACTGGTGCTGGGACAAGACATTGGGTCAGGGTTGGAGAAGAATCATCCCAGAGACTGGATTAGGAGTAGGAGAAGAATATTCTATATGATCCCAGAGGTTGTTGGAGCTTGAAGAAGCCCTAATTTAGCACATCTACACTCTGGTAGCAAACAAATCAGAAAGCAACCCCACCACAACTCCCTTTTGAGGAGCAGCTACTAAAGCCTAAGCTTGTGGAGGTGTTTGCATTATGGAATCATTAAGGTTGGGAAAAAACTCTCAGATCATTAAGTCCAACTGTCAACCAACAGCACCACAGCCACTGAAGCATGTCCTGAAGTGCCATGTCTAGATGTGTTTTTGAACAGCTCCAGGGATGGTGACTCCACCATTTCCCTGGGCAGCCTGTTCCAATGCCTGGCCAGACAACTCAGAGAATCACTCCCTTCCACATCTGTTGTTTTTATCAACTATCCCCAATGCAGAACTCAAAGGGAAAGCTCCTCTTGCACTAATGTGCACTAGATTTTAAAGCACATTCTGCATAACCCTGATCATACTTTTACCAAGCTAACCTTGAGAGGGTTGCTGCTCCAGCAGCCTGTGAACTTACACTGCTGCAACTATCAAAGTGCATTACCCTCACTGTGGCAACACAGGGTCAGACAGGCTGGCTGGAGCTCTTCTGATGAAAGCAAAAGCTGTAAATGCTCACAGCTTTAAGTATGGGAAGCAGAGAACTGTGGTTCTCTACTCCGGTGCCTTGAACTGGACATCTTCAAAGCCAAGCTTGATGGAGCTTCGAACAACTACTAGGAGGTGCTCCTGCCTATGGCAGCACGTTGGAACCAGATGATCTTTAAGGCTCCTTCCAACCCAAACCATTTAGGCTCCATAGCAGATATAACATTTTCTAGATGAAAGTTTCATTACTTCACTCCTCCAACTGCCAGGACAAAATGAACCTTCTTCTCCCTCATCACACTATTTCCCACATGTCATTGAGGGGAACCTCTGACTTTTCTGTAAGAGTCCTAGGAGGAAACTACAGTGAAGTAATCTTGACCCTTGCTCAGTAGATTGTGTTGATTGTCAGGCTTGACATTTTTCAATTTTCTGCACCAACAAAATTATTGGATGACAATTTTAGGGGTGAGGGAGGATGCAGAGGGACAGACTTAGCAGCTTCAAGTACATCTTTTTCCCCCAACAGCTTTCTTAGAATGGAGTCTCTGTGCCTATGTAGAAAGCTTTCCCCAAAGCATGGAGCTTGAAAGACAACATAAAAGCTGTACCAAAGTCTGTAACTTTCTGTGCATGATGAAATATGCTCTGTGGATTATAAACCACTGCCTCATTACAGGAAACTTGATGCTAGATTCTTCTCACACCTCAAGTAAGCACAGCTGTTGAATAAGGAAAACCCATGTCTTGACTGTTTGGCCACTGAACTAGGCAGGAATTCAACTTCTTCCATTTAGAAGATGTTGCTGGTCATCATTATACATAAGAGAGGCCACAGGAGTATAGAGAACAACAAACAAAGAAAAAGAAATAGTAATTGAAGCATTCAGCTAGGGTTTGACAGCTAATTGTAGGCTCACTGTGATTAGACTCTGCACACAGAGTAACATGGGTGGGTTTTCAAAACCTTCTGACTTCTGCTAATAAGAACAAGAGCTGGAGCCTTGGGACCATACCTTACTGAACTGTGCTTGTGCTGCTGGCTGGAGAGCAGGGAGAACCTGTGACTAGGCAAAAGGGGGTGGGCTGGAAGATTACAAGATGGAAAGGGATCAAGGAGAAATAGCATGCTGTTGTGCAGCAAACAGATGCTAGCACCATTTGGCACCAGCAGACACTTGTACTGGCAGCCACAGCAAATCCATTATGGCTGGGGTTGGAGCTAGGTGGAAGCAAGCAAGGCAGCTCTGTATTGATGATAGAGGGACAAGGAGTGAAAAAAAGAAATTAAAATCAATGTATGGGTGCAGAGAGAGCTGAGATGCCACAGCAAATATTTTCACGGAGCACCAACAGCTCCATAATGCTTCCTGTTTTCCCTTGAGAAAGCCTTCCCGTTCACAGCTGTCTCATGCTTATTCCTAGACAAGATGTGTAACTCACTTCCTTAGCCACCCTGTAACTTCATGCCACGGACAACTGACTCGTAAATCACCCCCAAAATACGTGTGTGGTCAAAAGTTCACTGTTAAAACCATTGAGCTCACAAGGATAAACGTAGTGCTCCCAAACATGGTCAGCAGTGATAGGCTTGATCACATATACAGACAGATAAAGAAGGGAATACATAAAAATCATTATGAAGGCCAAAGGAAGAAGTTACTCTCTGTGTATCTATGGGAACCCACTGGCAAATGCAAAACAGGTTCTGTGTTGTGGTTAGAAACATGACCTCGGACACAGAAATGGCAGAAAGACCTCAGATCTCTGTTTCCCTGAAGTTTGGTTTTCTAAAGCTGTGATACATATTAAAGAATGATGCAGCTCTGTCCTGGCTGGGATATATTTATACTAGGTTAACTAATTTTTTACATTTTTCAAACATGGAGGTATCCTGTAATCCACGTGTGAGCCATGATGCCCACTCTCTGTCCCATGCAAGCCTCTTCGGCCACGTTATCAACCGGCAGCGGTTCGTCCCAAGCAGCATCTTAGGAACTTCCCAGTAACCTTCTCACAGTTCACCAGGACACAGAGAGAAAGACAGACCCACAAAAGGTGCCAGGAAACAGGGGCCCTCTGCTATTACTGCAATCCAGAGCAAGCACCACTGGTAGCAAAGAGCCCAATCTGCTCTCTGCTGAGCAGCTGCTGCTACTGTGTGCTTTTTCTACACAGAGCTTTCCGTCTTCTCCACCATACAACCAGGCCATGAAATGTCAGTGTACTGAAGACTTGACCTATGAAATAGTGTATAAACTCACCTTACATTTATATTTCCCTAGAATACATTTGCTTTATATTCTCTCTCTCTATGAAAACACAGAGCCTTCTATGCTCTATGGACTATAAATATATCTGCTTCCTAAAATAAAAACCCCAACCACCAAGCCCTAAGGCATTAGGACAGCAAAGCTGAACATAATACACCCTAGGCTCATCTCTTCTCTTGAAAATGCTTTTGTTTGGGAAAGCCAATTAATCTGGAGTTGATTGTATTTCAACCTTCAGAAGGTCACAGGATTTAACTCTTATACCCTTGCCAATGTCAGTTGGCTCATAATAAACATTCATATTTGTTTTACAACCCAGACCAGCTGGTGGGGTTTATATAGAGTAAGAATGAGAAATCTGACAAAAACAAGTGATTCATCTTCATAATCTGAGCAGAGGCTGGAACCTTCAGTAGAATCTTGAACCCATTTATTTGTTCAGGTTGCTGGGCTTGCTTTCTGCCTGTGGTGGGTTGTTTTTTTCATTACCATTGATTGGATGCAATCTCAAACATTTGGTACTTTCGGTAAGAGGGATTTATTGGATAATTGGAAAAAGCTTTTCTGGCAGGTAGCTTGCTGGACCTTCTCAATGTGATGTATGCTCATGTACTGCCACAATAGCACAGGGGAGGAGCTACTGATTTGCCTTTTTTTTTCTGTTGTTGTTTGTGTGTGTGTGTGTGTGTCCCCGAGAGGCTGTGGAGTCTCTTTCTACTTAAGACTTTTCAAAACCCACCTGGACATCATGATCCTGGGCAATCTGCTAAGGAACAACGGTGCAGGCAAGAGGATGGATTTTCTGTGGTTACCTGCATGTTCTATTGATGCTATGGCGTGGGGTTTATCACACACTCAGGGCATAACTGACTCACGCTGCCTGGGTGCTGCAGGGGCCCTTCTAACTTAGAATCATAGAATCATAGAATCAGTCAGGGTTGGAAGGGACCACAAGGATCATCTAGTTCCAACCCCCCTGCCATGGGCAGGGACACCCCACACCAGATCAGGCTGGCCAGAGCCTCATCCAGCCTGGTCTTAAACACCTCCAGGGACGGGGCCTCAACCACCTCCCTGGACAACCCATTTCATGGTGAAGAACTTCTTCCTCACATCTAGCCTGAATCTCCCTATTTCCAGCTTCAACTTCAAAAACTCCATCTCACTGCACTCCTGTGCATCCATAACACCACCTCAGCAACCACAATCCCACTTAAGCACTCAGACTGCTGTCTTCTATTTCAATAAATAACATCCAAAGCCACAGGCTGCACTTCTCCAAAACATAAAACCTTCCCTGTGCCAACAGGAGACGCAATAAAAAGTTGAGGAACCCTAAAAGCTAAATAACATGCCAAAGAAGTGAAGTGACTTTGCCATGGCAAAATGTACATTCACTGTGAGGAGGCTGTTCAGGCATCCTGCGGTTCAGAATAACTGGCTTGCAGGTTCTGTAAGTCAAATTCCCTGACAGCATCAGGCATCGATTCAAAACAAAAGAAGATGAGCTGAGGTGGTAGAGGATGAATAATCTCTTGCATTCTTTTCCAATACAGCCTATACATGGCAAAGGGGTTGCCTGAAAATTTGTTCTTTCCTGCACCTTCTGTGACATTCTGAATTACAGCACAATAGAAAAATCAATTAAAATGACTATTGAATAGCTCTTTATCTGCTACCAAATCATCTTCCTCCAGAAGAGATAGTATTTCTACAGTGCAGCACACATGAATTAGCCCTGCTGTTCCAAAGAGATTAGATTTGAGATCCTTTAGCCTGCAGCTTCAGAAGAAGGGTGAGCAAGCAAACCATGGGTTTTATATAAGCACAATAGAACTTATAAATATGCAGCATTACTCTAAAACCTAATCTTCAAGAGTAGGGTTCCTACTTTGTGATCTCTGATCTTAATGACAAATGACATGAACCAACCCCACATCTCTGTTGGTCTCCCCCACCCCCCTTTGCATCCAAGCAGAGAGCAACGCAACACTTAGCACTCAGTTCTCAGCCATCCAGCACTCAGAACCTCTCCTGGAAGAAGAGCAGCTTACATGGACAGATGAACAACAATAGATCAGAGTTTCAAACCAGAGGGAAATGACTGCACACTTGAGTTTCTGGGAAGCTCAGCTGCAGTTTCACAGACGATGGTTGTCTTTTCTCTCTCACTTGACCACAGAGATACCATTGCTTGGATAATTAGGCTCTGGGTGTGCTGAAATCACCACTCAGCCCTGAAGATCAAAGCTGATTGCTTTCTTATTTGCTCCATCTCATACATCTACTTTCTCTTTTCTTGTTCTGTGATTGCAATTGCTCTGCTATCTTTTAATCCATTTTTTATACAGTGTTTACCACACCAGCCCATAACTGACACCTAAACACTCCCACTGCAGCTCGGATTCAAAAAGAGAGAAATAAAAGCTTCTGAGCTCTCCAAATGCTTGAATCCCCACCAAAACTTTCAGACTTACACATGCATTTTTTTCCTTCACTCTTACCATCCTTCAGTAACCTCAGCAGACTTGGCTAAAGTTTTTTTCTAAGAAGTGACATGGTAAAGAACATGAAAATGATGGGCAAAGTATTTCCATCAAAGATACAAGTGAAGAAAACGTGAAAGGTACTTCTACCATGGGAAAAAGCAGGGCCTCCACAAAGAGCAAATGATACAAAAGATGGCTTTAGATTTGGTTAAGAAGACCTTACTTATGGCTTTGCATCTTGCACTGCCCTCTGAAACCTGTCAGATGTAATGTCATGTGCTGGATCAGAGCCTTTACTAAACAGAACTTTCTCATTCTGGATATGACAATTTGTAGAGCACTCAAAAGCTGCATAGGCAACAGACCAAGGGAGGGGATTCTCCCCCTCTAGTCCACTCTCCTGAGAACCCACCTGGAGTACTGTGTCCAGCTCTGGAGCCCTCAACTCAAGAACAATATAGAGCTCTTAGAGCAAGTCCAGAGGAAGCCATAAAATTAAGAGGACTGGGGCACCTCTGCTGTGAGGACAGGCGGAGAGAGTTCAGCGGGGAGAAGAGAAGACTCTAGAGACACCTCAGAGCAGCCTTCCAGGATTTGAAGGGAGTTACAGGAAGGCTGGATAGGGACTTTGTACAAAGGCATGGAGTGACAGGCTGGAAGAAGCTGGATTGACATGAAACATGAGGAAGCAATTCTTCCACAGCAGAGTGGTGAGGCACTGTGCCCAGAGAAACTGTGGAAGCTCCAAGGCTGGCAGTGTTCAAAGGCAGGCCGGATGGGACCTTGAGCAAGCTGCTCTAGGAGGTGGCTTCCCCGCCCATAGCAGTGGGGTGGGAACTAGGTGATCTTGAAGCTCCCTTGCAACCCAAACCATTCTGGGATTCTATGCTAATATGACACTTAATAGATCAGAGTTCCATGAGGCTGTGAGGAAAAACAAAAATAATCTGCAAGAAATACCCTTGGTTTATCATTTGACCTGGTCTCCAAACCGTACCATGACAAGATTTTACAGCAGTTCTCCAGTGCTAGATTTTAGAAGAGTCTTCTTTTCATTATAACATGGCTTTTCATACAGTGTGGTCTCACTTTATTTCTCAGAAAAAAAGAAAGTACCTTCAAAGTCCCCATCTCTGGCCTTTGCTGCGAGCTCCGAGGATGAAATACTTTCTTGACACAAAGCACAATCTTCCAATGCTGCATTCCTTAAACCCTGATTAACTGTAAAACAAACCAAAAAGTGTTCAAATTTTATGTTTTTCCAGTTTGCACTTAAAATACTAATGTTAGCACTTCTGGGGCTAGATATCTGCACCTTCTTAGACCTTTGACTTTGTTGTTTGCCCTGACACAAATGGTAGTTTAAAATTCTCCTCTGTTCTTCTTTGGATTGACAAGAGAAGTGAATGATGCTGTCACTACAGGACACACGGTCCTCTTGTAGCAGTTCAGCTTCACTCTGTATTTGATTTCCCTGTTCTTAACTTGGATCCTTCACAAAGAAACAGAGGAGGTTCCACATGTACATTAGGATAAACTTTTTCACTGTAAGGGTGCTGGAGCCCTGGAGCAGGCTGCCCAGAGAGGTTGTGGAGTCTCCTCCCCTGCAGACATCAAAAACCCATCTGGGTGTGCTCCCGTGTGACCTGCTCTGGCAGGGGTTGGACTGGATTATCTTTCAAGCTCCCTTCCAACCCCGGTGGTTCACAACCTAGTTCTGGTTCCACTCTCTTAACTATCTAGAAGGCAAAAGTGAGTATTTTTCTGACTTGAAGCCAAATTCAGCATTCTGCAGTTTCTTCAAGGCAGGCCAGATTTCAGCATTTTTAGTGACGATGCTCAGAGTCTGCTCTCTTCACACAGCTACTTAACATTCAGAATCTAATATGCACATCTTGGTAAATCAAAACATGTCCAGTGTGAAACAGTACCAGGGTGGGGATAAAAAAAAAACCCAAACAAACCAAAACTATGAAGTCCAAGCCTTGTATACATTTTGTTATGACTATATGGGCTGCAAACACTGCTCTGTTCTATACAGTAATATGGAAATGAGTAGATGGGCTCTGAAGGCTTTGACTCTTAACATCTGCCTCCAAATGTGCTCCTGTGTACCTACTTCTATTTCCACTGGCTTCAACCTGTTTACAGTCTGTTTCCATGACACCACCCAAACTTAGGTCAAATCACTGCATGGCTGAGTCATGTCAAAAACTTCACAAAATGTTAAGGAAATTCTTGTTCATGGATTCCCATGGGGCTACCAACAGTGATTCACTATAGAAAAATAAATGTTTAGATGTCTTCACCTTTCTTTTGCTTCTCCTTGTCTTCTGTTTCAGGTTTGGTTGCCATAACTTCAAACAAGGTCTTTAAGATACTTCTGAGATCACTAGCATAGTTTGTCTGCAGCTGGTCAGCAACACCTAGGAGTTTGAGAAAATTTGTAGATCACTACTAGGCTAGTACACCACCCTTACAAGAAGTATTTACATTTGCCTGCTGCTCCCAGCAATGGCCTCACACTTATTTTTGAAGGGATTGCTTGCTGGTCCTAGGTACAAAAATGAAACATTACAACACATTTTCCATAATGGCCAAGTTCGATTCTAGCCTTTATGTTAGCTGTAATTTGGATAAATATCTTCCACATCCTTTAGCAAGAAACACAGAGATCCCTTTTGCATCAAAATACAACAGCTGCACCAAATTCCTCCCCTTCAACACACAGGGCATCGCCACGTAAAAGGAAGCACTTGGAAGTCAAACCTGTTGCATGCCCAAACTGCTCATCACCACAGGTCTAAGACGTCTGCACCACCAATTCTGAGTTCTCACCAGCTAAGAGGTATTTCTAGACCAGTGTGCTACTTAGGCCCCGAAACATAGCCTGAAACCAGGAGGAAGAGTTTTTACATGCAGCACAAAAGGCTGCTCTCCTACCTGAGATACAGACAAAGAGGCGGTGAATCAGATCATTGCTGCCGTGAAATCTGGAGCGGATCTTCTCTCGTGTGGCAATTTTAGCAGCCTGCAGAGCCAGCTGGATTTCTTCCTGATCAATGTCATCAGATGAACAAGAACTTGTCATTAAACTGCTGCTGGAGAAGGGAAAAAAAAAAAGAAAGAAAGAATGTGAAGTACTCCAAATCTTCACTCAGTTGTTCAGGATGTTCAGCAAATCCTAAAGGATTTATGATGTGGGCAAGACTCTTAGCAAACTGGAACTAATTGCTGTAAGCTCTTGTTGAAGTTCATCAACATGCAACCAGCCACCATCACATTTGATTTTTCACTCTGTGACACAGCTGCAAAAAACTCCTAAGCAGAAAATCATTTGTCTGTATTTCATTGCCTTTTCTTTAGCTCTTACAAAGCGCTGTGCCATTTTTCACGTGAACTTCTTCCCAAAGCTCAGTCCTGACACCAGAACTCCACCAAAAAACCTGCAAGAGGGATAGCACTGACAAATTTAATTAATGTGGAAGTTAATTTGGGGGGGGGGGAGAGGAAATAAAAGACATTTTCAATTATGGTACCTTAAAATAGTGTGAATAGAATCTAAAGATAACCTTACACTAAAAAAAAATGGAAAGACGACCAATAAAATAGCATTTCCCCAAGCAGAGGCTCAGATGAGGCCCTTTAGATATCTAACTGTAGAAAGTGCTGAAATGTCAAACTACTGCAAAAGAATGGCTCATTAGCTGCAAAGAGAGAGTAAGATGTGTCACCAAATGTCTACTGGAGATTGCAGTTTTCTTTCACAAGCCAGATGCCCAGTGACCAGTCATTTCCACCCCCTCACACATGCAATCCCAGCCCTCTAGGGAGAAGCTTGAAGGAACCTGAGACTGCAGGGAAGCTTTGGTGGGAATCCAGCTTCTCTGAACTATTTTTAAGTCATGACTTATTTATTTTGTTTAAAGGGAGCACTTGAGGAAAAAGCAGAACTTTGCCAATGGAAAAATCCTTAACTGGGAGTAGGGTGCAGGATGTAACTACACTGAAGTCCTAAGGATTCACCATGTTGACTCTAGGACACAGAGGTCTTCTCTTACTCGACTACATTCAGAGAGAGCAACACTAAACTATTCCCCCTGGTATAGAAAACCATAGAAAAATAAAAATACAAATAGAAAACACTGGAAAGAAATTAAACTTTTAACTGATTACAAAAAACCTTAATCACACTTTTAATATCCAAAACTCCAGCACTCTTTACTACACAGCCAAATACCATATAAAAAAGTTACTGACTGCATAAGCAGCAGGGATAATGAAGTAGTTCCTAACACATTCTGAGTTCAATCTGCCTTTTTTCAAGTGCTGAAACATTTGCCATCTTGCAGATCTCATCTCCATAGCAGTATGCATGGATAGCTCTGGCAGGATAACACACATGGTGAGCATTTGTAATTGTTATAACAAAGTTCTCTTTGATACAGGTTTGAAATTCTACCTGCAGGCTATACAGGTAACCCTCTAAAATGTAAAGATTAATTTCTTAGGCCAAACAAGCTTAAAAGCCTTATTGAAAAAATCACTGAACATAAATAAGTACTGGAGATTAGTTATTGATAGAATTAAGGATGGAAAAGGCATGAGCACCTTAGCTGGCTTCTCATTCTTTCAGAGAGAGTAATGAGCAGGCTTGCAGGAGATTCTCTATTATCTGTTGCCATTAACAAAACCAAATTCAGAGCATCACAGAATCATTTTGGTTGGAAGAGCCAAGATCATCGAGTCCAACCATTCTCTAATTCTACCTAGTCTGGGGCTAACCCACATCCCTCAGCACCACATCTCTGCCTTTTTCAACACCCCCAGTGATGGACATTCAACCACCTCCCTGGGCACCCTGATCCAGTCCTTTCAGAACCCTTTCAGGGAAGAAGTTTCTTCTATTGTCCAACCTAAACCTCCCCTGGGGCAAATTGAGGCCATTTCCATATTCTTGTTTTAAAGACGTTAGCTGTGTGTTTACAGCTCCCTCAGCACCACAAGCAGCAGGTTTATTAAACATACCGAGAACAAAGTGAGAATTCTCACCGTTTTCCCTCTGCTTTTCCATAGGGGATACATCTCTATACTACAACATCGAGCCTGTCACTGTGGAAAGCTCTCGTGCTCAAGACAATGAAAAAGTCATGGCTTATGAAGGAATCAGCTGAAAAGCAGCAAAAGCCAGGAAGCAATCCCAGATTCTCAGTGTTATGCGGGTAGATGATTGTCTCTTCACACAAACCCTCACATACACAGATAAAGGAGTTTGTGTGCCTGGCCAAGCAAGGTCTGCTTTGTTTTCTTGTTTGATCTTACAGTGCTATACACATTTGCACTATAAACTTGCCCTCCAAGACAAGCATGGTCCTCATGACAGAAACAACTGCGGTGTGTGTGTCATTATATAGCCCCAGTCCAATGGTCTTCCTTGATGCTCCCCACTAAAGCCCCTTAGCGCAGGGGAAAGTGCCAGCTGAAGGATGACTCTTCCCTCCAAATCACAGCTGAAGAAATATTTCCAAGAAAAGTGTTAAGTGGGCAGAGAGCTGTGAAGAGTGCTTTTCAAAAGCATAAACTACTAGTCCTCTCCCACTTTACAGAAAGGAAGAGAAGGCTCCTTCCACAACTCTGACCAACCTTTACTTTAAAAACAAAGAGTTTGCCTTTCTGAGTCCCCTCCAGCTGGAGTGCAGTTTTATCTGCTTCCTAATTCTTCTCTGAGGTTTGACTGACTTCTGTTCCAGGCTAGTCTGTGCTAGGTTTTGTGCTGTGTCATTAAGATTTAGTTGCATCCCACCACACAGAGTCCCAGCGTTGGGTGGGGGTGGGAGAGACCTCTGGAAGGGACTAGACAGCCCAACCCCGCTGCCAGAGCAGGTTCACCTAGAGCAGGCTGCATGAGACTGGAACTCTTTTATTGTCTTAGAAATCCTAAGCACAAAACACATCTGAGATGCTCAGCACTGTGGGATGATAAAAGGTCAGGATGTATGTATACTCCCATTTCTAACACACTTCCACATGCACAGTCAATGTAAAGGACAAGCTCCATGCACAAGATGTGCACAAAATAGGGTGTTTTGTATTCAGGATTGCTTATGCCATGAGAAAAAGAAATGTAAACATTCCAGAATAATTTACAACTGGATCAGAGTTAGAAACAATTGCTCTGCCTTTACCAACAGGACAAAGTCAGATTTAGACAAAAATCACTCTCAAAGAATGACTCATGACCATCTGTCCTGTACTTAAAAATATATCTTAAAGAACAGACTCAGGAAATTAATATTGCAGATGCAGTAAGCAATACTTGAAGAACAGAAACACTCCAATTGGTTGGGACAAATTGCTTTTCTTGTCCCAGGGCATCCCAAACAGCAGTGGTTGCATGGATGTAAATATTAATGAGTCTCTTGATGTTTTTAAATTGCTATTCTAGCAAATAAAGTTGATTTATCATCTAGAGAGTGCAGCTCACCTTTCCTCCAAATTATCCTTTTAAGCAAGTCACTTGTTCAGTTCTGTAAGGAATACCATTCACAGAATCAATAAGGTTGGAAAAGACCTCAGAGATCATCAAGTCCAACCTGTCAGCCAACACCTCCTGACTGACTAAACCATGGCTTCAAGTGCCACATCCAATCTCCTCTCTGAACACCCTTCTTGGCTTATCCAACATGTATAAATTGGCTCAAAATTCTCAGCTGATAGCAGATGTGTAGGAAGCATTTCATTAATGCCAGACTACAGTTGGATCTGGAATGTTTCACTGCTGCTATCTGCAGAACACAAAGAGCCATACTAAGTAGCTAGAGACAAGCCCTCTTGTTCTCAGCTGCTTGGCTGAAGGGAACCTTGCGTTACCCAAGGAACCGGGTTAAGAGGAAGCAAGACCTAGATCAGCATGGAATTCACAGAACGTTAGGGGCTGGATAGGACCTCGAGAGACCATCCAATCCAACCCCCCAGGGAATTACCCCTGTGAAATGTTTGGCACATGAGCAAAGCTTATTGTGTATTTATTTTCCATACTGTAAAAACACTGCAGAACCAACGTGTCTGAAAGTGAACATAAGATATTAGCTAAAAGGTTGATTCCAAACAGTAAACCTGCTTATATCTTATAAAGGAATAGAAACCGTTTGGCAGACAATGAATCAGCTTTTTACTTACCTTAGCTAGCATTTATCTACCAATTTTAAAATTACCCTTCATGCTAGAAGAGCAGCAAGATTTACTGAAACACTTCAAAGATACCTCCAGAGGAGTTGCCTGGTGTCAAAGCCTGGCTGTGAAATTCAGTCAAATATGTAACAAGCAAACAAAACTCAGTCATTTAATCCTACACAATATCATCTTTCACCTGTAGAACTACAGTGCTTCAAGGATCCTTTGGAGCTTAGTGAGCCAGGTTAAGTAGTAGTGTCCAGACAAGACAGAGCATGGAACAAGAAGCTGATGACTGATACCTTCAGAAGCAGTCAATCATTTTGGGTAACTACCTGTGGTACTCATGGCCCTGTGCTGTATTTTTTTGGGCACTGACACTCATCCAAAAGCAAAGCACCAAAGTCTAAAACTGAACAGCCAAAGTCAATTGATGCAGACTTGGTTCAAACTTAACTATTTCACATTTGTCCTCAAAAAATAGTCAATAGCAGTCGAAAGCTGTGACCACTCAGATGTTCCCTTCCAAATTTGTCTAGAAGTGCTTGGTTCATTAAACCTGAAATCTGCTGTGAACTGCATGAAGAATGTATGAGACTCTCTGCAAGAATTTCTCATTCATCACAGGCAAACCCTCAGAGTGTCTGAAGTATGCATCAGATATACAGCAGTGGCAGATAAGAATTTAAAAGCTCCCTGTGTGGAATTTAATGAATAGAAAGAAATCAACTGAGCTGTCATGGTTTGAAAAGACTTGTAAAAAACTTGGGGGAAAGTGGTTTTGTTTTGTTTCTTTGTCTTTAGAAATCCTGGCTAAAAAGCAATAGGTGGTCACTACCTGAAAAGGAGAAAACCTAACACAACTATGTATGATGCAAGTATGTCACCCAATCTAAAGGCACCCCAAACCTCTCAATCTGTGTTTATAGGAGAGGTGCTCCAGCCCTCTGATCATCTTCATGGCCTCCTCCGGACCTGCACTAACTGTTCCACGTCCTTTTTGTACTGAGGGCTCCAGAGTTGGATACAGGACTCTAGATAAGGTCTCAACAGAGGAGAAGAGGAGCAGAATCATCTCCCTTGACTTGCTGGCCCTGTGTATAGCTATACCCAGACTTCTCTATGTGTATGCTTTGAATATTCCAGTTTTTACAGTATTTCTTAGAAGTCCATCATCATGAACTCCCTGGCTCTCTTTTTGTAGTCCAGACAGTATTTTATGGCCACCTTATACTCTGTGTGCAACATCCATTAACACTTTTTATGCAATCTACACTACTTCAGGTTTTCTTTCCCATTTGAATTTTTTTGTACTTGAAATAAAATTTTAAAAAATATATAAAAAATAACCAAAATGTTGCAGGCAAATCTTTGTTCTTGCCTACACATAATTTCTAGAACAACTTCAGTAACTGCTACATTCATCCCCCTGATTTTTGTGTGGGCTGTAACTGGAAATCACCCCACTAACCTGTCAACCTGCCTCTCCCAAGCTGTTACTCTTACTTTCAGAACTCTTACTTTCATACTTCTTAATGCTGTAGTCAACTCTGGGTTCCCATTTGCCAACCAGAACTAACAACTGCTAGAGAGCCACATAAAGGAGCAAGCACAATAGCTGGGAAAAGACAAAGGTTGCATTCATGTGGAATGACAAGAGGAAAATGACAGGGGTTGGCTAACAACTCCATGTCAGTTAAAAAAAAGACACAATAAATGACTGCTTCCCATCCTGCTTTTAGCAGTACCTCTGGTGTGCCTTTTTGGATACTCCCACAAGAAACACAAGAAAGAGCAGGTTAAAACTTTCTGGTTTCAGTAACACGTTTCAGTTTCGATAGGCTTGGGAGGACAACTCCTTCCTGCAACTATTTGAAGTAAAGGTGGAGGGGGGGTGGGTGACACATGCAATTTTAGAGTCACTTTTTATTTGGGTAATTTAGCCAAGGTACATTTTATGGAAGGATCCCAGAAGTAACATTAAAAGCAGACTAAGAAAACCTTTAATTCATAACTTCATTTCTTGAACTTCTTAAGTCAAGAGGGTTTTAACACACCGTCCCTTGCTACTGCCTCTCTACCTCGAGAGAAAAGGCAGAAGAGGTAAAAAAAAAACCCCAAACAAACCAGCCAACCAACCTTTAAAATGTTCCTAAGGCTTCAGAACTCTGTCTTGAGAAACAAAAAAAAACCACAGCTGCATGCAAATCCCTCTATCAGGAACAATCTAGGCTACACACCACCAGAAGGAGACTTGACGACAGTATTACCACACGTGTTAGCAACAGCCAGCTCCATCAGGACATGTGCTAGAAGCCCCATCTGCTGTCAACCTTTTGAATTCCTCAGCAGGGGGAATTATGGTTTTTTTTAAACACTGCAAGATTTGCTGAAGTATCTTCCCAGATTCTTTTGCTCCAGTAGAGGTGGGCAGTCTGAGGCTGTCTGATCAGCATAAGGAATTTGGCTAATAGGATTAGCCATGGATCCTAAGTGGTATCTTCAGAAAAAAATAATAATAAAAATCTCTTAAGATTACTGAACTTGAAACCAACAGCAACAACTGCTGCACACCCTGGCAGCTGCTATAGCTTCCCAATCCTTCGGGAGCACATCCTGAATCCTTCCTCAGATCGTCAAACCTCAACCTGGAGCATTCTCCTTGTACTTCCCACGTTGGGACTTCACAAAACGAACAGAGCTGTTAAAGCAGCATCTTGCTGAAGAGATCCACCATAGATCAAACTCACTACCACACTGGCCTGGCTTTACAGAAGAACGCAAACAAACTGTTTCCCATGGGAATTAAAAGAACCAACATTGCCAGTGCAGATTTACCAACTTGAGCAGCACTCTCGCTCAACTTGCTTTTTTGGTCATGATAGATAGCACTTCCGCAAGAGTGCATATGAACAAATCACTTAAGAGCACCAGTAATCAGCAGGGCTGCTTTCTAATCATCAAATGGCATGTCAGAGACTTGCAAAGTGCTGGCTTTCTTAGAATTTAAACAAAAAAAAAGAAAAAGAAAAAGGACCAAATCTGCAAGATACTGTAAAAACCAAGAAAAAAAAATAGAACTAGAAATATAAGAAGTTAAAATATTGGTTAGGTTCTACTAAGATTTTTCTCACTTCCACCACATAGTGCTTTTTCCTAGCATTTCTTTACTATCAAACAGGCATTAAAAGCTCTCAAATGTTCACTCACACTGCAAGAAGACAAATTATAGGAGATGAGAGCACAGAGCTATTTAAACTTCAAAAGTAATCCTGAACTGGAAAAACTAGAAGACTAGAAGAGAAATAATACAGCACTTGAAGAAATGGTATGTCAAATATCAGTTCTGCCATCAGATACAGGGACAGGAAGGCATCAGCCCCAGCTTTTACCCATTATCCAGAGCTTCCCACAGGTCAGAGAAGCTGGATACAAGTATTTCCATGAGCAAAGAGTCACTTCATAGAGCTCTTCAGTCTCATTCTCTGCAACACACAGGCAGCTATTCTGTTTGGCAGAGTAAAATGTGAATTAATTCAGCATCCAATTACAGCAGATCATCACAGAATGCTAGGGGTTGGAAGTGACCTTGAAAGATCATTGTGTCCAATCCCCCTGCCAAAGCAGGGTCACCCAGGGCAGGTCACACAGGAACAAAGCCAGGTGGGTTTTGAAAGTCTCCAGAGAAACAGACTCCACAGCATCTCTGGGCAGCCTGCTCCAGGATTCTGTCACCCTCATTGTAAGGAAGAGTCTCCTCATGTTGAGGCAGAACCTGTATTCCACATGGTACCTGTTGCTCCTATCACTGGGCACCACCAAAGAGCCTGGCACCTTCATCCTGACACCCACCCCTCAGATATTTATAGACTTTGACAAGACCACCCCTCAAGCATCCTCCTCTCAAGGCTAAACTGCCCCAGGTCTCTCAGTCTTTCCTCGCAGCACAGATGTTGAAGCGCCAAAATCATCCTTGTAGCTCTGTTGGATTCTTTCCAGCAGATCCCTGTCTGTCTTGTACTGGGAAGCCCAAAACTGGACACAGTATTACCGGTGTGGTTTCACCAGGGCAGAAAAGAGGGGAAGGAGAACCTCCCTAGACCTGCTGAACACGCTTTTCTTGATGCGCCCCAGATACTCTCCCGACTTGCAGCTGAAACACGAGATGTAGAATCATCTAATCATAAAATGGCAGAGGCCGGAAGGGACCTCCAGAGATCGTCAAGTCCAATCCCCCAGCACAGATGCAGCACTGCAAAGTGTTTCCCAGCAAGAGAACCTCTGAGACATCAGGATATTTATTAGCACAAGGTTTTTGTATCACCTCCATCGCTCCCTGCAAACATACTGAGCCACCAGCTGAAGCATTAAAGCCTCACAGGGTCTAGGAGAATCCCAGAGGAATTCGGTATCCAGACGTGGGAGTCAAAGCTGAAAAAAGCTAATTAAAGTATTAGGTGGAGCCTTACAACTTTAATTAGAAAAGCAAGGTTCTCTCTTCATTTTTCACCTTCAATGTAGCTGTAAATATGAGGAAACCCTCTCTTTTTCCTCCTCTGCTGTAAGAGTGGGTTTACAACACAACTTGGGTTTAGAGAAGGCCAAAAATTCTGCAAAAACTGAGGTTACTGTCGTGATTTTAGTTAATTACATGTCATCTCAAAACTCCCAAGCATGCTCTTCTAAAGGTTTTGGGTTGTTGGGTTTTATTGGGGGAGAAGGGAGGAGAAAGACCTGTAAAATAAAATCTAATTCCTGAAAGCCAGCAATTCTTGCTCTGTGAGTAGCAAAGGGATCACCAAGTGACATTCAACACCAGATTTTCACACATCATTGCAATGAGCACGATTACAAATGTGACCAATGTGCTAAAAATGAAAATCGCGTGTGAGCTATGCAGAAACAGGAACACAGACCCACACTGACCACTTCTGTCAGTCTCCAGACAGATGAATATGGTCCAGCACCTGGAACACAATCCACAAAAGCCAAATAAATGTTGGGGCACACGCCCAATTTGCTTCAAGAGACTTCTTGCTTCTGCCACTGATGTTAGTCCCCTTAAAATATTGCCTGTGTTCACTTCGTTTACACAAAGAGGAACATATTTTATCATAGAATCACAGAATGGTGGGGTTGGAAGGGACTCTGGAGATCTAAGTCCAACTCCCCTGCTACCACAGGGTCTCCTCTATCAGCTTGCACATCAATGTGTCCAGAAGGGTCCTGAAATTCTCAAGAGAAGGAGACTCCACAGCTGCTGGAGTCTGGGCAGTCTGCTCTAGGGCTCCTGCACCCACACAAGGAAAAAGTTTCTCAACTCCAAGGGAAATCCTCCTGTGTTCCAGTTTGTACCTGCTGCCCCTTGTCCTATCACTGGCCATCACTGAAGAGTCCAGTCCTATTCTCATGACCCTCCACCCTTTAGCTGTTGATCAGCATTGATAAGACCCCCTCTCAGTTTGCTCTTCAGGATAAACAGCCCCAGATCTCTTAACTTCTCATAAAAAAAGATGCTCCAGTCCCCTCTGTATCTTCGCGGCCCTCCATCAGACTCTCTCTGGTAGTTCCCTGTCTCTCTTGAACTGGGAAGCCCAGAACTGGACACAGTATTCCAGATGCAGCTTCACCAGGGCAGAGTACAGGGGAAGGAGACCCTCCCCTGCTGGCCACACACTTCTCAATGCAGAAGACCATTTCCTTTCTTGGCCACAAGGGCACATTGCTGCCTCATGGTGAACTTGTCGTCCACCAGCACTCCCAGACCCTTCTCTGCAGAGCTGCTTTCCAGCAGGTCACCCCTCACCTGTACTGGTACAGAGGGTCGTTCCTCCCCAGGCACAGGTCTCTCTGCCTGCCCCTGTTGAACTTAACAACTCTGCCCAACTCTCCAGCCTGGCCAGGTCTCACTGAATTTCAGCACAGCCTCTCGGAGTGTCAGCCACTCCTCACTTCAACCATATCAGATATTTGGCTAAATATGGCTAAACCAGAAAGTTTATCATTTCAATAGGGAGAGTCCAACGAAGTTCAACCACCTGAATTTTCACCTTCCTCCTGTAAGGAGCTCTCGCTGACAAATGGCTCACACCAGCTGCCCAGGTCACTCCTGGCGAAAATGAAATCAGCATCAGTTCCTTGTTACTGAAGACAAAGATACACAGATAATATACCCAAAATTCCTGGTGGAATTTCTTAAAAGGGTAGGCTATGGCTTGAAAAATGCTGCACCATTTGGAGATTTGTTTATTTTTGTTGTCTTGCAGAGTGAAGAAGATGATGATGAAGATGGGCATGAGACACATCAGATGGCAGTGAAAAGCTCGAGACATCTGCTTCAGTCGCATATGTCTGGCTGACTACTATCATCAGCAAAAGCTGACAGACCTCATCAGCACTGACTTCTTTTGTTTTGCTGGTACTGCTCAGCTGGTTGTAGGGCCAAGGGATTTAGAAGCAAAGCAAGAAGGTTGTGCACAGCAGCCTGTTTGTAACTCTGCTAATATGCATATGAATTGTCCTCGCTGTGCTTGAGTGCCAGAGTGGCACAGCCTCATACAGCTTGCAGTTCAAAAGCACCGCGCAGGAGCAGCATCTCCTCCAGAAGTCATTCTGATTTCACAGAATGAATGCTCCAGCCCTCATCATTTTTGTGGCCCTCTGGACTCTCTCCATCAGGTCCATATTCATCTTGTGTTGAGGGCCCCAGAGCTGGACACAGTACTCCAGGTGAGGTCTTACCAGAGCAGCAGAATCACCTCTCTTAACCTGCCGGTCACGCTGCTTTTGATACGGCCCAGGATCTGGCTGATCTTACAGGCTGCAAATGCACATTGCTGGCACACATCCACCTTTTCACCCACCAGTACCTCCTTCTCTGCAGGGCTGCAGCCTCTACTGATAATGGGGATTGTCCCAATCCAGGTGCAGGACCATGTACTTGGTCTTGTTGAACCTCAACAGGCTCGTATGGAACCACCTCTCCAGCTTGTCCAGGTCCCTCTGGCATATTGCATGAATGGTGCAGTCAATAAATAAGTGATATCCTTCAACTATATCCAGCAAGCCAACAACTGTGGACTCTGCCCACATGTACCCCAATATAGATATTCTGACAGAAACACACAAATGTCCCAGACCACAGAATCCTAGAAGGGGGTTGGGTTGGAAGAGACCTTCAAGATCAGTTAGTTCTGACCCTCTGCCATGGAGATGGACACCCCTGCTTCGACCAGCTTACTCAACCTGCCTTCGAACCCCGCCAGGCTTGGAGCTGTTTTGGTGTACCCTTCAGTCAACAGATTGCAGAATCCTCCTTCTACAGACTAAATAACAGAGCCTGAAACTTCACCACCAATTTTCATCAATTGCTAGACACCACAGAAAGAAAGTATCTCAAAGCACCAATATTTAAGCCACAACGGCACACCTTAAAAAAGAAAAGTCACTGCTGGCCAGGGAAGGAATCTATTTATCATTAAACTTAGTCTTCAAATTACTATCTGTATTTAAAGCTGCTATTTATTGGCTCATCATAACCTTAACCTGAAGGGAGTGGCTTTTATCTAGACAGGCAAACACTTAAACACAGAGTTGCCAGTATTTCATCCTCCCTTGCCCTGTCTCACATCACAAACTCCAACAAGGCTTGAAAACAACTACTTGTAGTTGCCTCATTCTCCTGTTACCTCACTGTACTAGGAAGGTGGTGGTACACTGTGATAGTTTCAGGCTGTGACATACACTGCAACAGGTTGCCCAGGGCAGTAGTGGAAGCTCCATCCCTGGAGACATTCAAGGTCAGGCTGGAAAGGGGCTCTGGTGCAACCCAATGTAGTTAAACATGTCCCTGCCCACTGCAGTGGGGCTGGACTAGGTAACCTTTAAAGGCCCCTTTCAACCCAAATCATTCTGTGATGACTATTTTTCCTCATCACCCCCAAACCACCACTTCCCTAGTCATTTTCCAGCTTGGGTCTTTGAGAGAAGTCAGGCTCCTTCTTGGCTTTAAGCACATCACCCCATTCTGTATCAGGGGAATAACCTTCACTCAGGTTCCCACTCAAGTTAATGGCCCTCTCAGGATCTTGCCCAAGAATTGTAACGCTTCTTGAAAGCTGACAGACAAATTTTCTGCAGTTTAGTTTGGGAAATGACTGATTTTACTGCTTCCAATGCTGAAAATGGATAAAATCCTAGCAAGGTATTTTAGTAGCTGCCTATTTAAAAATCCAGTAAGTTAGGGCTATGTTAAAAACTGTTCCAGAAAGAACATTATTGGAAAGAAACCATTAAAAAGGGGGGGGGGAGGGATGGTGTGTGTTTCCTGGAGCTAATAGAAAGAATGGACCTATTGCTGCTTCACCACTGTAGATAGAAACATCTCATTCCCACTTGAGCCAGTAGGATAATTCCACAGACACACTGATTTAAGAAACAAATTCTGCATACCCTTGAGAGTCTGCATAGAACCACAGCTTCTCTGAAACTTTCTGAAATACATAGTACACTGAATTGGTTGGAGAAGAGGAGGCTCAGGGGAGACCTCATTGCTCTCTACAACTACCTGAAAGGAGGTTGTAGCCAGGTGGGGGTTGGTCTCTTCACCCAGGCAACCAGCACCACAACAAGAGGACACAGTCTCAAGCTGTGCCAGGGGAAGTTTAGGCTGGAGGTGAGGTGCAAGTTCTTCCCAGAGAGAGTTGTTGGCTGTTGCAATGGGCTGCCCAGGGAGGTGGTGGAGTCACCACCCCTGGAGGTGTTCAAGAGGGGATTGGACGTGGCACTTGGTGCCATGGTTCAGTTAGTCACGAGGTGCTGGGTGACAGGTTGGACTTGATGATCTCTGAGGTCTTTTCCAACCTTACTGATTCTATGATTCTATTCTATACCTATAAAGGTCATCTAGTCCAACTCTCCTGCTTTCAGCAGGGACATCTCCAATTAGTGAAGGCTGCTCAGAGCCCCATCAAGCTTTACCTTGAATGCCTCTAGGGATGTGGCCTCTACCACCTCCATGGGCAACCTGTTCCAGTGTTCCACCACCCTCAGAGTAAAGACCTTCTTCCTTATGTTTGCTGAGAAAGTTTACTGCTGATGGACAACTGGAATCTCAGCACTGCTTAGTGAACATTTTGCAGAATCTCTTATCAACTAGGCTGAACATTTAAACTTCTTGACCTTCCAGGAAGGAATCTTCCACACAGATTGGGTACAAATGAAGCAAGCAACCTTTCCTTAGGAAAAAAACCACATCTGACAAACTCTGTACCTTTGCTGTTTCCCACCCCCTCTCTCCAATTTTTGGTCTAGAAATCTCAAGCAAGGTTTTAAAATGTTTCTCAGATGACTGTGTGAGCACAGTCAGTAATCAAAGCATGCAATCATAGCTCTCATTTAAGACTGAAGATCTTTGACCCAGATGCATTTCAACAAATTACACTCCTAACCAAGACTTGCACTTTTCTCCATTCAACCTGAGGCAACAAAGCTCCTAATTCAGGTATATCACATTGGTGCCTAAAATTAGGTGGGATGAATACAGCTTAAGAAATTACCCAGCAGTAGCTGATGATGGAAAGAATCTAAGGCAGTAAATCACAAGCTGATTTGAGGTCCTTGGGTCTCAAAGGGTTTCTACAGGCCCAACAGCTTTTTCCTTCCAATCAAAACCAAAATAGCAAACAATGACCCATGGGTAATTCTCAAGCTAAAACCTGAAGAAATGTTGTATGGAAAAATTAGAGGGAGATCATGGACACAGAAAAGAGAATCATAGGATCAGTAAGGTTGGAAAAGACCCCAGAGATCATCAAGTCCAACCTGTCACCCGACTCCTCATGACTACTAAACCATTGCACCGAGTGCCACGTCCAATACCCTCTTGAACACCTCCAGGGACAGTGACTCCACCACCTCCCTGGGCAGCACATTGCAACAGCCAACAACTCTCTTTGTGAAGAACTTTCTCCTCACCTCCAGCCCAAACTTCCCCTGGCACAGCTTGAGACTGTGTCCTCTTGTTCAGGTGCTGGTTGCCTGGGAAAAGAGACCAACCCCCATCTGGCTACAACCTCCCTTCAGGTAGTTGTAGAGAGCAATATGGTCTCCCCTGAGCCTCCTCTTCTGCAGGCTAAACAACCCCAGCTCCCTCAGCCTCTCCTCACAGGGCTTGTGCTCAAGGCCTCTCACCAGCCTTGTTGCCCTGTATGCATTAAAACTCCTCTCTAAATAGTTGTCTCTCAACTGCCACAGCACTAAAAAACAACCTGCCAGGAAAAAAAAAAAACACAACACCAACAACAAACCCCACCAAACCAAAAAGCAGCTGCTGTTCACAAAGAAGAATACTCACAAGTGTTGCTGTCACTTGATTGTTAATTCAGTGCAAGTTTTTAACCAAGCATAACCCAAGAGCATTTGTCAAATCTGACTGAAGTGATGTGATTACCTCAGAGCGTATATGCTGGAGAGACTACATGTAGTGACAGAAACACTCTCATAGTCACTGCTGGAGATGGAGCTGAGGGGGAATCACGTAAGCCATCCTGAGAACTGAAAAAACATATGGAGACAAAATGAACTGCTGAAGCATCAAAGGTAAAAAACAAAGAAAAACCCCAAGAAACAGAGCAGTGTGATAACTCATGGCTTGCACAGAAGCTGACCCTGGTAATTCTGCTCTTCAGAGCATAGAATCATAGAATCAATAAGGTCGGAAAAGACCCCAAAGATCATCAAATCCAACCTGTCACCCAACACCTCACGACCACTAAACTATGGCACCAAGTACCACATCCAATCCCCTCTCAAACACCTCCAAGGACGGTGACTCAACCACCTCCCTGGGCAGCACATTCCAACGGCCAACAACTCTCTCTGTGAAGAACTTTCTCCACACCTTGAGACTAAACTTCCCCTGGCACAGCTTGAGACTGTGTCCTCTTGTTCTGGCATCATACAAACCTAGTCTGGTCCCTTCCCAAAAGGACAATCTGGCAAGGCAGTGGGCACACACAGCTGATAAAAACTTCTCATCTACTTTGTTGGCTTGTTTTTTTGTTTGTTTGATTTTGGGTGGATTGTTTGTTGGTTTTCCATACAGGAAAACATGGAAACATTCAGGAAAGAACCAAGGATGAAAACATTAAGGGAGCTTACATTTTCCTAGGGTACAGAAGGAACAGCCTGCCTGTGCTGCTGAGCATGGTTTAATGCTGTAACTCAGATCTAGCAAAACTGGAAGTTTATAAAGTAACTGCATGTTTTAAGCCAAGACACCTTAAACCATAAGCTTCAAGAGCTTCTAAAATATCATGACAAGTTTGCTTTAGATTTCCTCCCTATGGGAAGGAAAAGGGCTGTGGGAAAGCAGAAAGCTGAGTCTCTGGTGGAGATAAAGGTAACACACCTAGCCCTGAGTTTGCTCAGAGTCTGTAACTACCGCCTATGTACCTCAAATTTTGTGCTTTAAACCAGCAGATGAGAAGGGAGAAACAGTCCCACAGCAAACCACTGATATCAGAGTTCTAGCCATGAACTAAAAATGACACAAATCATTTAAGTGAGTGGTACAGTTGAAACGAATAGTACAAAAACTTGTCTCTGTCATCCCTGGGCTAAGGCAAAGCCTTTAAAGAACACATTAGTTTACACCTTAAAAACACAGAATGGTTTGGGTTGGAAGGGACCTCCATAGGTCAGCTAAGTCCAATGCCCCTGCAGTCAGCAGGAGCATCCTCCACTAAATCAGAGCCTTGACAAGCCTGTCTTTGAATATCTCCAGGGAGGTGGCCTGAACTACCTCCCTGGACAACTTGTTGCAGTGTTCCACCACCCTCAAGGTGCAAAACTTGTTCCGCTTCTTCCATCCCTACTACCAAAATAAAACTACAAAACTGAAAAAAAAAAAGAAAAGTTTCCTCAGCACTAAAGAAGTACCCTGGAGAGATCACTCTTTTTTTTTTTTTTTTGGTTCAGTAATAATTTACTGCTCAGCTACTGGAAATATCATAAGCTGGGGGAAAAAAAAAACTGAAATAAAAAAAAAATTCATACTAGATAAGAAAATATGTGATCTTGAGTAGAGGTATCAAAGCTGCATTGTCTCCAGGCAGTGCAGAAGGATCAGTCAAGTCTGCTGAACTCCAGTGCTCAGTCAACATAAACCTTTGAACGATGCAGAGAGAAGCCAAAGAAGCATCTTCAGTTAAAAGAGATGCAATTATATAGGTCAGGATGATTTGACCTTACTTCTCCACATTTACTAGCTGATTTTTTTGTATGCTCTTTTGATTTGTAGGTGTATGCAGGGTACATCTTACAACCACCTACATACCAAATTCTTTTCTTCTAACAAATTCACTGCTGTAGCTATTTTTTGCAGCTAGAAGCCCGGAAGAATGCTTAAGGGGAACTCTTCAAAGCAGCGGATGGAAGGTATGCGCTCCAGTCCCACCAAGAAATCATAGGATTTGTTTGCATACCTCCCACTAATCAGTTGGAAAATGTACCCCTTCATGCTCCTCATTTCTGATTGCCAATTTGAAGACAAATCCCCAGTGCACTGTGCTGCAGTTGAAAGGAGAGCCATCACAACTGGAAAATAATTTTATCAGACTTGAACAAAAATCTATTTAACTTGCATTCGTTTTATGTGATTTCCCTTGCTAATTCTGCTCATTATGAAGAGATATATGCATTTAAACAAAGGATCACTCTTTTTATAGCTCATCACCTTTACCCAGCCAATCTTCCAATATGGTCATGCTACTAAAATGTACTTTAGTATCTGCTTTATGGCAGCTCAATGATATTAAAAAACCCATTAGCCTGTGATTTCACAGCATGATTGAGCAAGGAGAAGCTGTCTTGCAAGGATGAAGTGTATTGTTCACAATAAAGCAAGCTCTCAACAGCAGAACCAGGGAACAAGGACAACTAGCACACTCAATACTTCATTCCCTCTCACCTCTTCACTGTCACTGTGTCCAGATTTTCCCAGTGTCATAGTTCTGCCAACTCACTTGGGTAGTAACACATTTTCTGGAAGACATCAGGTTTGCTTCCTTCAGTGCTTTCTGTGCGTGTCTGCCTTATATACTCAAAATCCTAGAATGGCTCAGGTTGGAAGGGACCTCAGAGATCATCTGCTCCAACCTCCCCAACATGGACAGGGACACCTCTCAACTAGATTTGGCTGCTCAAGGCCTCATCCAGCCTGGCCTTAAACACCTCCCAAGGAGGAAGCATCCACAACCTCCCTGGGCAACTTATTCCAGAGTCTCACCACCCTCGTACTGAAGGACTTCTTCCTAAGATCCAGTCTATCCCTGCTCTCCCTCAGCTTCAAACCATTCCCCCTTGTCCTGTCTCCAGACACCCTTATGAAAAGTCCCTCTGCAGCTTTCCTGTAGGATCCCTTCAGGTACTGGAAGGCAGCTCCAAGGTTGCCCCAGAGTCTTTTCTTCTCTCAGCTGAACAACCCCAGCTTCCTCAGCCTGTGCTCACAGCAGAGTCCAGTCACAGTATCTCAGTTACCAATAGTACATGAAACAAAATTATGAAGCTATTTAAGATCTTAAATTTAGTTTTCTTAGGTTGTGGTTTTCTAAAGTTTTTGTTTGTCTGATTTTAAAGAATTTGAGTTTCCCAGTTCTAAGGCACAATCCAATGAGCTAACACTTTTCCTAAGAACCACAGCTCTCAGTTTTGGGGTTATTTAAACACTCTAGGCCAAAACATACACCAAACCAACCAACACATTAAGTATTACTTCTCTGTTAAGAACAGGTATTATTAATTGTTAACACTGTCCCAAGTCAGGAAATCACTTTCTATCTTGAGCTAATTTTAGGGAGTGGACAATCCAACCCAGAAGGCAAAACAATAAAGGCAGCGCAAAGTGCTAGATCTTGATGGCAAGAAAACCTCTGACCATAAAGGCACACAACCAGCTGACATTATCAACAATCTCAATGCCATCTTTATTTTCATCCTCTCAGATGTTCTCTGGCCAGTGTACAAACTTTACTTTCTCCCTCTTCCACTGATCTCACCTCTCAATATCAGCCTAACTTTTTCTCATCAGCTCCACTATCTCACCTCATTTTAAGCCTTAACACCATCTACCATTCTCCGCTGCTTCGTACACACCTTCATTTTGCTCCAGTCCCTCTTTCCCTTGGTGTACAAAGCTGGCCATGCTGAGCCATCCCTGATTTCAGGATCAGATATCCATCTGGTCAGTCAGCATTTGGCAAGGGAGACTGCTTGGACACACTTGACACAGACCATGCTCAGGGAGGTTGGTTTGTTGTCACAAAGGATGTGTAGCTTAGATAATTACAAGGAGTAAATATTTTTTTCCCTCACTCCTGTGCACCGACACAGATTGAATTCTAGTACCAGAAACAATATTTATTATTTACAATGTTTATTTCTGGTGCACATTCAGGCTGCAACTCTTCAGGTAAGAGATTCTGGGTTTATTTAGTACCAAGAAATGAGACTCCAATAATGATAACTCTGGTTTGAACCTTCTCCGTATTCTAAACAGCTCTTAAAAGAAAAAGCAAAACCCACCCACACACAAAACCCCCAAACAAACAAATATCCCTAAACAACAACAAAATACAACAGACAAAATAAAGACAGACTCCTGACATGCTCACTGCATTCCCTCTCTGTACACACAGACTCAGGACACCTCTTTGTAGAATTTTCTTCTCATTAGTGTCTGCCTGCTGCTTTGCTCAGCTCTTCTATGATGCTCATAGATCCCGAGGTGAATTGACCTGCTTTTCCCAGCTCATGATTCCTGTTACCAGCTGATGGTAGCTCAGCACACACATTCATTAGCAGGATGCTAAGAGGAGAAGGTAGGTGCATACCTTCTGTAGCTAATAGCAGCTGACCCTTCCTCCCCACACCAGCTCATGGGTGATACCAGCTTCGCCACATTTCATGCTCACTTGAAATTCATGCTGTGTTGGTTTGGGATTCATGGGACTGTTTGAACTGAGTAAGGGACCAAAAGTTTGTTTCATTTGTGAAGCCTTAATTACTGTGCTTTCCTTCAAAGTTACATTCTAGCAGAGGATGAACCCAGCAGCCAAAGTCATAAAAACAGAATTCAGCAGCACTTCTGAAAAAAAAAAAATACAGATTTGAAGTGCAGCAAAGTGATACGGGGTGATGGGGCTGCCTCTTCCCTTGGAATACTGTCAGACTGAACTAATGAACCCTTTATTTAAAGCTCTTGGCCACATGGTTGGTAAGTATTCTGAGGTGAAAAACAAACTGAAAGCTACCTTTATCATTTCTACTGGAATGTGTTTGCAGCCTCTCGTATTTAATTAAACCCCTCCTGGTTTAAGGGATGTTCTCTTCCTGAATGCTATTACTTGAGTTACAGTTACATTCCATGTTACATCAGTTAATTGGCACAGATCTCCATTTCACTACATGAGAGCTGACTCGAAAGCCTCATGTCAGCTACACCAAATCCCCTCAAGTAAGTGGCATTTAAATCTGTTTTGTGTACTACAACTCATTGCAGGCATCTGTGTATTGCCCAGGGAAGCTGGGGAGGCTCCAAGCCCAGCAGTAGGCAAAGCTGGGCTGGATGAGGCCTTGAGCAACCTGGTCTAGCAAGAGGTGTCCCTGCCCATGGCGAGGGCTTAGAACTAGATGATCTTGAAGGTCCCTTCCAAACCAACCCATTCTAGGACCCTATGTTTGAGAGTTAATACAGTTCGCTGCTGCTGCATTTGATATGCGGTCCACAAAATCAGTGCTCAACATACAAGGTCAAATTAAAAGTGATTTTTAATTAAAAGTCACTTTTAATTTGAGGCATATTGTTAGAAAGAAGGGATTGAAAAAATTCATTTATTCTGAATCTGAAATTCATCCAGTTGCACAAAGAAAGGAAACAGAAGACAAGGGGAACAGAGGAATTTCAATCAGCAGCCAGTTAAAGGATTGCTTGTGGGACATTCTGCAGCTGAAAAGCAGGCACTTAGTTCCCAATCAACTATTTCCTTCTTACTGATGAGAAGTTTTCTTATTCCTGAATAACTAGATACAAGACTAATCAGCACAAGCAGACATGGCTTTGTTTATGTGAACATGCACAGCTGTCCATTAATTTTCACAGAAAAGGCAACTTTGTCATGGAAAGACACAATTTCCTTAAGTCCTACTGTGATGGGGAATATTCTAAGGAAAGAATGAATTGAACACATTCAATCAAATTTATTTGCATCATGGTATCAATGAATCCATTTTAAATAAAGGGGCACTTGAATCAAATGCTATAAACTAAAAAACAAGCAAAAAAGGTAATTTGTGTGCCTTCAGGTGTTTTGTTTGGGGGTTTAAGATGCAAATTCTAGCCTGGCCTCCCCAGACATACCGAATGCTTCTTTTCCATGCACTTGATGAAGGTAAAATGACTGAGCTCCAAGCTGCTCTACTGAAAATGTGCATACATGTCACATGTTGCTAAGGAGTGAAGAGAATCAAATACAGGCAGAAGAATCAAAATTAGAAACCAACTGGATAAACCAGGTGGTCATCTTTTGACAAAGTCATTCCTACAAACTGAAGAACTCTGAATATCTCAGATTGCTGTCCATTGCAATCTACAAACACATTTAAAGACATAAATATATTACAATCTCTACAATTTGAGACTGCAGGACGGCAACATTATGAAATGGGACAACTTGAATACCAAGCTGGAGAAGAATAAATTATTCATCCTGCAATACAGATCAGCAAACAGCAAAACATGCTTTTCCAAGGATGCCTCATCCCTCCTCCTTCTACTGCACAAGCATATGGCCAAAAAGTCTATTTTTCAAGCCTCCACAAATAAATGTGAGCAGCACCAGCATTTAACAGCTGAAGGACACAGCCAGAGCTTGCACTGACTACGAGAAGTTCTTCCTCCCAGTTTCAGCTCCTTTGGCAAATTCTCAGGTGCAAAGCTGTGAAAAGCTTCACCAAAAGTACCCTCCCCAAACAGATCCAGGAAAATGGTCAAAAGACCCAAATGCATAAATTTAAGCTAGACATGCTAGACCAGAAAGGAAGCTTGTAAATCCTTTTTAGATCAGAACTGGTTTAAGGTCAGCATATAGATAAACACACAACAGAACCATGTATTTAAGCCTAAAACATGGAGACACCAGCAACGCATGACAGTATGAAAGGAGCTGCCAAACCTCGTGAAACACACAGGGAAATCTATTTCAGAAGGACCCTTTGACTCTGGAACACACAGAATGCCAAGTGTTTCCAAAACACCAACATAAAGATGATTTTCACACTTAGCAGTTTTCTTTCCCCTTGGAAAAAGCAGGTAGAACACCATGGCACAATGAGTATTTGGGGAATCTATACAGGTTGCTTCCAGTTGAAGGTGAAGGAACTCTCCACAGAATCATGGAAGAGTCTCAGCTGGAATGGACCGAGTCCAACCATTCACTCACCACCACGGCCCTTAAACCATGTCCTGAGGTTGCCACGTGTCTACATGGCTTTTTGAGCACCTGCAGGGTGCCTGACCACTCTTACAGCAAAGCATTTTATCCTAATATCCAACCTACACACCCCCCCCCCCGCAAAATTTCAGCCCATGTCCTCTCTCATACAGATCTGAAGCTTGGTTTTGCTGTTAACTTACATCCCTTCGTTCCCTCTCCCTCCCCCACAGCCCCCAAAACACCAAATGCTGCTTTGTCATGGTTTTATCATCATCTGTGCTATTCTTACTTCATGCCTTCAACAGTTGATTTTGCTACATGTCAGCCTTTACTTCTCACATTGTCCCTTCAGCAGATGAGCTGCTGAGCACATCCCTGCCAGGGCAGAGTCCTATTTGCATCTCATTAGTGCTGCTGCCCAAGTCTTGGTGCCTGTGGTGCTTTGCGTCTGAGATACTTAGGAGTAAATAAAGGAGAAAGATGTGAAAACCAAAAGTACTAAAGACATGCCAATGCCCAAATCATAACTAGAAGACTATTCAATATTGATTTTTAACTCCAGAGAATATTGAGGCTAGACAGAGGAGCCTGAAAGACCAAGTTATTGCAGATTTAAGGATTAATTTCAGGAAACCTGACTGAATCACCAAAATTATACCTTTCATGTCACACTGCACACTATAAAGCTGATTTACTAGAAGAAATAGTTTGTATCATAACACACACATTTGACAGCTGCTTGATTCAGACAAGAGAAAGGATATTTTCAGCTCCCAGTTGGTGACTTACAGTAACTAGAAAGTAAATACATTTATCAGTGTGATGAATGCACAGATCCTGCAGCTATTCTGTGTATATTGCATTGGTTACTGTTCTAGCTAATGGGTCCATCATTCTGAAAATAATCTGTCTCCAACATTTCCCCTCTGGTGAAGCTGGCACTCACAAGCACCTAGCAGGGAGCAGTCACAGCAGCCTAATGTGATCTTCAGTTTAAAAATACCACTGGAAAGCTGCGATTAGTCACCACCCAGGCAGCATGAGTAAGAAAAGGTCCACAAAGTTCTGGTGTGTAACTGAATTATCTTTTACCAATAACATGACTAGTGAATCAGAAGCAAGGACCAAATCTATGCATAGATACATACAGGAGAAAACTAAGGATCTACACATATATGGAGGGACTTTGGACAAAGGCATGGAGTGACAGGATGAGAGGTGATGACTTCTAACTGGCAAAAGCTCCATTTAGATGAGACATGAGGAAGAAACTGCTCCCCATGAGGATGGTGAGACACTGGAACAGGTTGCCCAGAGAAGCTGGGGAGGCTCCAAGCCTGGCAGTGTTCAAAGGCAGGTTGGATGGGGCCTTCAGCATGCTGGTCTGTAGAAGGTGTCCCTGCTCATAGCAAGGGGCTTGGAACTAGATGATCTTGAAGGTCCCTCCCAACCCAAACATACTAGGATTCTAAGATACCTAATTTTTTCATCCTAGTCCTCAGACCTTCAGCATCTCTCTCGCAGAATATACTGAAGGATTTAATATTAGAATGTTTCCCAATAAAGCAGCCACTGTCTAGTAACACAACACCTCCACACCCCTATTTCTCTACTTCTACAATGATAGAATACTTGCCAATTAATAACAGATGCACACTAGTCTCAATTAATAGAGAGAATTAAGATGTAGTCAGCAAATTAACTGTGGGAGAGGCTATGGTGAAGACAGACAAAAGCCACTAACTTGTTAACAAAGTATTTACAAATATTCACCTGAGAGTTTGAGAAGAACTCAAACATAAATCAGATGAATTATTAACTTCTCATAGAAAACTTGCTTCACACCTGGAAGTTAAAGGTGGCAATCTCATTTTTAAAGTGGACTCCAAGGGGATTCAAGCATCTCTGGTTATGTGAGCCTGATGTTCACACCAAGCAAATTCATGTATCAAATTATATCCAAAAGCTAAAACAACTAGTCAGTAATGAGAAGGTTTACTTGAGGAAAAGTAGCATGGATTCTGCAGAGAGAGCCTCTTGGGGACTCTCCAAAGGGGTTAGGAAGCTTGTAAAGAACGGAGATTCAACTGGCAGCCTCCTGATTTCCAAAGAGGCTCTGCCAAAATACCTCACTAAAGGCTTTTAAGAAAACTAAGGAGATAGAGCATTAAGAGGCAGGGGCCAAAATTCTTAAGTAAATCTTAACCCTAAACAGGGAGGAGTTTCTGGGAGGACCTGTTACACAATCACTTCCCAGAAGAGCAAGATGTTACCACTGAAGTTCTTGAGGACCCTGAGGGTTTTGCTTTCACCTACAAGCTGTAAATATGGGGAAACCCATGAGGTCTACATGCTTGCTACTTGCAAAATTATTCAGGGTGATCATAAGAAGAGCGGTTTGAAGAGCTGCACAGGATCTTCAAGTAACAGGTAATAAAATGGCAAGAGGAGATTAAACTGGTAAGCACAGGGAGAACAATTGCAGCATCTGATATAGAGTAACAGACTCTCAGCTCAGAAGCAGCATCTTTTTGTAGTTTCAGAAGTACATCAGCTCACCAACTGGCAAAAGAGCCCAAAGTCAAATGCTAGAAGCAACTGGAAAACCAGCAGAAAATGATCAGTCCTGCAAATCCATGGTGTGCTCATGTCTTGAGTAAGTGCAGTCATGATTCCCTCATCACTAAGAGATATAGTGTAACTGGAAAAAGGGATAGAGAAAGACAAAAGGACTGGTCAAAGCTATGGACAACTTCTGATCAAGTAAGTTGTGACTTGTCCAACCTGAGGAAGTAATGACACAGCTGAAGTGCAAACTCAAGTCTACAAAATCCAAACCAGCGCGGAGAAGCCGGCAGGAACTGGGAGCTGTTCAGTGATGCTGTTAAAAGCCAGGCCCAGAGCAAACAAGAGGACACAGAGGAACATGGACCTACAGAACTAACTGTAAAAGGACCAATCTCACACAAGGTTATTCATCTGTTATTAGTAACAGAGGCTGGACAACTACATGGAGAAGGGGTTATGAAATCCACAAACCATGGGAGGCTGAAAAGATGACGACGGCTATAATTTTATTGCATTTTCCAGACCTGTTCTCACAAACTTCACTTAATATCCCTACAGAGGCAAACAACCTGGTCAACATATTGTCTGAGTTTTGTACATGATGTATGAGTTACCAGGCCACTAATTAAACATCCAATAATTACTGTCAAACAATATTCCACTTGAAGTGTTGCTAAAGCCTGAAATGTCAAAGGGATTTGTGAACAACTTGTTAAAAGGAAGTTCATTCAAAAACCCTGCTGTAAGGCCCTGAATGGGATCATACCTGCAGGCTTCCAACTGCAAACCTCAGAATGAGGAAGATGAAATGAACCTTCTCAAAGCTGACTTTTGTGCATGCTTAGCTGTGTTTAACTTGTAAAAGGAATTAACTCCGACTCTATTCCACTACAAGTAAAATATTTCCTAATTCAATTGCTATGCTGTCAAGCAAAGGTCTATTTCTGTAGCCCTTTTATTATGGTAAAGCTTCACGGTTCAAGCAACCCCCACTGGGTTATCCTGAACTTGACACAACCACAAAGACAGTGATCAGGCATCACACACAGCTCCACAGCACTGACACAGTAAAGTTGCAGAGTACTGACACAGTAAGGCACAAAGCAAGAAAGCTGTCACAGAAATTCAGAAAACAATAAATTCTGTTTAATTTTCCCCCACTGCTTTATGATGGTCATATTTCAGGGAAACTGAGGACATCACTCACTACAAAACAGGTTATCCTTCAAAGAGTGAGACAAAATGACTTCTGGTTTCCTACTGATGTGTGTTGGGTCCCTAGCACGTAAAAGCTGAGCTGATGCCTGGCATTTTCTTCAACAACTATCATTATGGTCTCTCCCTGTTACCTAGTTCCTTATTGCCATTAAAAATGCAGAACCTTAATCCATGACCTCTATTCTGCCACCAGCTTTGGCTGAAATGCTTCAATTGGTTTAAAAGCTGCTTCTGCACTCTTAGGCTCCTTCAAGCACATTCAAAAATCCACTCGTGCCCCCGGGCAACATGACCAGATCAGCCCCATTCTCCCAAACACAGCTCAAGTAAAATGCATTCAGGACCCAGGTTAATCCCAGCTACTGATGCTGAACTTAGCTTTTTATTATCTGCCAGACACACTTTTCCTGCAAAACACCAAAGTCCAACAGAGGTAATGACCCAGGCAATGTTTAGCAGCAAGGCACTCCGTGTTACATTAAACAGCTAAGATCGGGGCAGTTGATTGCAACAACATCAAGACACTGTATGTTTAAAATCCTGCAACACGCCATTTTCTTGCAAATCCACATTAATTGTACACCAACTAATAAAGCCCAAGGAAAGAGGAGTTTGTTTACATGCACACAACCAAAACATGAAGTTGCTCATACCTTGAACTAGATCTTGACTTGACATCTTCCTTAGCTGTCCTTTCACTACTGGTCTCTTCGTTGCTGTCCGCTTTGCTTTCACAGAGTTGTTTTCTCTTTTCCCACCTCTTCTGCTGATTTGAGATTCTCTCTGCTTCTCCTTGTGAGTCATTTTCTGCTCCTACCTGTGAACCTGAGGAATGTGCCAGGCACTTAGAGGAGATTGGCAGTTTTTGCTCTTCTGTGCCAAAGTCTCTTTCTGCTAACAAAGCAGAACTTTCAGGCTGTAATGTTTCCTGTGCAGGGACTGAACTGTCCACGTTATCTACATGGTCCATTTCCTTAGACTTTACTAACGTGTATGAAGCATTTACAACACCTCCAGCAGAATGTTTAGTCTTTAAACCCTCAACACTGTCCTCCCTGCTGTCTTCACAGCTGCCACAACACACACAGGAATTAATTAGACAGTTTGTGGCAGCCATACTGAGTTTATGGGATTCATCCTCCTCCTCGTTTGCTAACAGATTAGCAGATCCAGGAACACAACTAATAGCTGCTTCAGGAGTTGTTACTGGGGACTCTGAGCTAGAGGGAGATTTGGGATTGAATATTACAGTGGCAGATATTTTCATCCCCCTGTCCTGTGAGCTATCATTTCTGCCATTTCTGCATCATCAGCATAGGCATCCCAGCCATTGAGGTATAACTGTGTGTCTGGACCTTCTAAACAGCTGCAGGAATTCTGAACTGCAATGCCAGACATCTGTTTGCTGTCTTCAACATTGTTATTATTGCTTAGGTCACTTTCAGCATCTTTTAAAAGCAAAGACTCCTCTGTCTGATGGCCGTTCTCGTACAGCAAAGCATCTCTGTATTGCAGGTTCTGTTTCGAATCATGGCAAGGGTTATTCACCCAAGCAAAAGTGTCACTTACTGAATCCAACCCAGCAAGAGCTTCTCCTGCTCCATCTAGGTCATCCATAAAAAAAACTCTGTCCTCTTCATCAGTTAAACTGTCAAGATGGTGTCTTGTTGGTGAAGCTTCTGTGCTAGAGCTATTTCTTAGGCTGGGTCTGTGTGCTGGAGACTGGCAGATGCTTGGAGGGGAAAGCAGAGAAGACATTTCATCTCCAACTCTGTGTACCATCCTGTTCAGCTGTTCCAGCTCCTGTTCGTCATACTGCATGGAACAAGCCAGCTCAGCCTCTGTATTTTCAGCTTTAGCTGAAAGCTCCTTAGCAGGCAGAGTGGCCATTATGCCCGGTGCAATGACAGAGGGAACTTCTGGATCCGCTCTGACGGGAAAATCCACATCTTGAGAGATGCAGAGGTTACGTTCCAGCGTGTGCAGTTCATCCTCGGTCAGTGTCTGAAGGAGATCCCTGAAAATGAAGCAGCACACACATCACTTGGCATTTACAAGCAAAGGAGGCACCCTTTTTATAAAGGCTTCTACTGTCAGCACAGAAATCCAGACGCTGGGGGCACAGAGTGCTTCCAGCTTTGCCACTCCGGGTGCATTTGGTACTCACATTCAGGACATGTTACTCATGCAAATACAGGGTACCAAGTGATTTACAACCTTGCAATGAAGCCCCAAAATAAAAGCACACCCAAAACTGACTATTTCACCCTCCCCCTCTACTTCTAGCGAAAGCCTTACCCAGAGTTTGCCACATTTTGTCATTTTAATTCACAAATTTGACTCTGATTAGCAAACCAATCTGCCATCTTTTATACTAGATCCTGGAAAATTATTCTGCAAAAGAGCACAGCAGAAGTTTCACACCATTATATTGTCAGATAGAAAGAATCCATCTTAAAAAGTCATCTCACTTATGCAACACCGATGTCCTGGAAGCCTGCTGACTGAAACAGGGATTGGAAGTGGGCTCTCCCACCTTAAAAATGTACCTCAGTTATTAGGGACTTTATTTGTTAGGGACGTTATTTGTGTTTAGGACCAATCAGGATTGGTATCTGTCCAGAGAGGGAGGCTGCACAACCTCCCTGGGCAGCCTTCTTCAAGGCTCCAGCACCCTCACAGCAACAAATTTTCTCCTTAAGTTCAAATGAAACCTCCTGTGTTCCAGTTTGTGTCCACTGCCCCTTTTCTATCACTGCGCACCACTGAGGAGTCTGGCTCCATCCTCCTGCCCCCTGCCCTTTAGTTATTGATAGCACTGAGAAGATCCTCTCTCAGGCTGCTCTTCTCCTGAACAGCCCCAGGTTTCTCAGCCTCTAACTCATAGGAGAGATGCTTCACTCCTTCAGCATGCTCATGGTCCTCTTTTGGACTTTATCCAGTAGTTCCCTGATGCCTGGGTGCCCAGAGCTTCCTTTCTGAAGGCACAGAGAGCCTGACTGCCTAGACCTATCCAGACAGGTTTCACACACTGACTGTCAAGTGCTGGAAATCCAGATTTACTTTATGGTGGCTAGCTTCAGTGTCTGGAGTAATGTACCCTCTGCCATCAACACCACCTCAACACTTCACAGCAAGTGTGTGCAGTTTTGAGGATAGATAAAACTCAGTTCAGAGACAGAGAGAAAAATCCATGACATGAGCTTGCAGTCCTCGTGTTCTTTCAGGTGACTCAGGCCCACGCTGCCTTGCAGGAGTTGCTGTATGTAAGCGGTTGCATTACACACAGTAGTCCACCAGCCCTCTTATTTCAGCAGAGAAATAATCTTGATTTAAAGTCAAATATGCTCATTTTCCCCCAAATCAAACACCAGAGATTCTGCTGTTAACAACTACAGCTTGTCCTAAAAGACGTTGGAACAATTACCTTCGCTTCTCTACATGAAGTCCCCTCCACTCACTGGGCTGTTTTAAATACAAGCTTCCTTGTAGAGTGACAAATCTTTGATCACCAGTTATTTTTCTGATAGACTGTATAGTAGATGACACAGGATTTACTGCCAACATTAGGAACCTGGCATGTTTTCAAATCCCTGTGTAGATACTGAGAATAAAATTAATGTCAACCAGTATAGGGAAAGAAATGTTAAACCTCACTGCTGAAACTTTAAAACCACACATCAGGCAGCACTATTAAAGCGTAAGGTTTAATTAAGCTGTATCTACTATGCATGGTTCATTTCCTTCCTGCTGAAGCATCTGTAACTTGTTGTTGGATCCAAGCAAGTGCTGTGCTTGTACAGAAGAAAATTTCTACTTCTGCTTTCATTATTCAGAAGCTGCAGGTAAAGAGCTGCTGCAATCGACCCTGACAGCAGCTGTGAGCTTCCTGCTCAAAGCAGCCTTAGAACATTGAGTTTAAGGAAGGTGTATGTTGAGGTTTCATCTGCTTTTAGTCTTTTTGGCATGGTATCACAGAAAGGCAATCTAGCCTTAAAAATACAACATCCATTTTTCTTCTAGTGGATACAGCCCCTGGCATAAAACCCAGGCAAGTTCTTAAGATACACTCTGCTTGTTAGGAGCCATAGTAGAAATTTACTCTGCCTATTGCAGAACAAGTAAACATATTTTACCCTACTGACAACATCCAGGGTGGAACATTACTTCTCCAAAGACCTGAGGCCAGATGTCCATTTAAAGACAAATTTGGCTAACACAGGACAGGGACACAAACCCCCAAATAGACTGATGTCACACTTTCTCCAAGCATCCTTCATTAACTTAGCTCCTGGGCTGGCTGGAGTTTGAAACTGTCTGTTGTCAGAGAACAGCATTGTTGTCATTGTCAGTCTGTGCTTCAGCGCAGACTCTAAGTAGAGCATAAACAGCTCTTTATGGAGCTGCCACCATGAGAGCAGGATGCAGGTACCCTCCTGCTCCTGCAGCATTCAGCACACCGAAGTCACAAGTGCTGCTCCAATCATCAACACTGGAAAAACAGCACTGATAACAAATAGTACTGCTGCTCCTTCACTGCACAAGTTGTAAACTAACTCAAAGTTTAGCCAGCTTGGTAACACTAACCACTTTTCCCTCAGTCACTGTGCACACTTCGAAAGGATGCCAGTTTCACTACTACCACTACCCCATTCTCTCACACTGAAAACAGGCACAGTGCATTGGATTTCTAGTCAGTGATGCAGAAAGGTTTCAGGGCACTTAAAATACACCACTTGAGCTGCAATCTGCCTGATTCTCCACCACCATACAGGGTCCATACAGACCCTGTCATCAACTGCAAATGGTCCAGAAAAAAAAAGCCCCAGGCAAGCAGTGGGCTCTGAGGGGAGTTGAATTAAGGAGTGCTGCAATCCCCCAAGTTTGCTCACCTCGGAGACAGGCAGGGCTCCGTCCCATGTAACGGTGACTTGGGAAGACAAATGCCATCACTATGAACATCCTCCCCTTCCTCCTTCCCCCAGCTTTATATGCTCAGCATGACATCATATGGTCTGGAATATCCCTTGGGTCAGCTGAGCTCAGCTGTCCCACCTGTCTCCCTCCCCATATCTTGTGTCTACCGCCTGGTGGGTTGGTGTGAGAAGCAGAAAAGCCCACAATTGTGTAAGCTGCTCAGCAGCAACTAAAACATCCCTGTGTGACCAACACACTTTTCAGCACAAATTCAACACACAGCCCCATGCCAGCTACTATGGAGAAAATTCACTCTACTCCAGCCCAAACCAACACACTCACTAAGAACACTTTGTAAACTTTGCTAGACAACTGACATCACATTGATGTATTTTGTGTTATCAGAGCATTAAGTAGTCTTAAAAGCACAACTTTTCCCAAGGCAAGAAGCTGAAAGAGTGCTTTCATTTTTTGAAGTTTGCACTGAAAATTGCAGTTACTGAACAAACAAGCATGTCATTAACATGTTCCCAACCCAAGCATTAAGTTGAGAGTAACAGAAAATTGCATGGACTAAGCAAGAAACTGACTTCATGGATTTTCATTCTCCATGTTGCAAAAGGTACAGAGTAAGCAGAACCATAGAATCAATAAGGTTGGAAAAGACCTCAAAGATCATCAAGTCCAACCTGTCACCCAGCACCTCAGGACTACTAAACCATGGCTTTAAGTGCCATGTCCAATCCCTTTTTGAACACCTCCAGGGACAGTGACTCCACCACCTCCCTGAGCACCAGAAGGTACAGATAAGTGTATTAGCTTTTAAATAGTCTTTTGGCTTTAGTCAGCCAGTGGAATGCTGGTGAAAAGTTCTGCTACCCATATCTTGGGAAAACAAGGTGTTTAAATGTAAACTTCATGGACTCTCTAAGCTTCAGTATCACTGAAGGTTTCTCACCCCTCTCCTAAGTTTTGCTCATCAACCCATGTTCTTCACTCAGTGTTTTATAAAACCAGAATCACTAACACACTCCAACCCCAAACATGTTGAATTGCCAATTTTAATGCTGAGATTTCAATGTGAATTCCATTAATGTAGCTAAAAACAAAACTGTATCACTTCAAGACAGGAATACCAGGAAATCTTTAAAGGGGACAAAAGTACGGGGTGTGGATATTCACAAAAGACTTGAGAAATAGAGTCCTGTCTGAACCATCCTTCAAGAAACTTACATTGTGTCTCAAGAGATGCCTCACCCCTAATGGGTAAGAGGAGATCAATCTGGATGAACATATCTGTGTGAAAACCACCTGTACATCAAACTATCACAATATACAGGGAAGGCAATAAACAGGTGAAAACTGGTCACAGGAAAGAAAAACTATCAAATAATCTCTAGAAATAAGACTTCCAGCTGGGATATAAATTTACACTCTAAGGAAGCAGCACTTAGAGATTTCAAAAACCAGGCAGTTGACTTTCTGTTTGTGGTTTGTTTTTGTGGGGGTCTTTTTTCCCTCTTAAACACACAAATAAAATACCATTAAGGGTGAATATAGAAAACCTGAACATAAGGATCCTTTCAAGACATAGTTTGATGTCTCCAAAGCACCAAATCAGTCTCCAAAAGATTTCAACTGAGAAAAAATTGCTTTAATGCTCTTCCTGCTTAAGCCAAAGCTTGTATCTCCAATGGTTACCAAGACTGAAACACTGTGAAAAGAAATCCAATAACAGATCCAAAATGATCCATCCTGTAAAAACAGAGCCACAATATGAAGAACTGAGAGTCATTTCTATTAGATTAAAAATTATCTGAGTACTGCATCATGAGATGAGAAAATGTAATAAGCCAAGTTAAACTCAAACATCGACGCTAATTAGAAACAGGATCTCCCCAAAATAAACTGCAACTTTATTGTGTCAGGCATCAGCCAACCATAAAGAAACTCTGAAATGTAATAAAATTATATTCAAAAACCCCCAAAACCTTAAACTAGCAGAAAGATGAAAAGTTCAGAAAACTGCCATGAAATAAGAAAACACATTTAGTCATCTCATGGGCATGTCAGGCAGATGAGAGCAAAATGGAGTTTACGGTTAACATAGCAAACAGGAACACTTTTCCAGGCATTTAGGAGCACTTTTTCAAGCCTCAGAAGAGAAGCAGTTACCACCACCATTTATTGCTCACCTTATTTTTCTCAGCAAAGTGTGAAAAGGTCTGAAGAGTTCAGACATATCTTCTGGTTTGTGGTCCAAGTTTAACGGTCCCTCGGAGTAGACAACAAGGCCACTGTAATTCAAACACATGCATGAGCCCATGCAGAAAAGAACATTTCATTGCACAGGCAAACTACTAAATAAGGGGGCAGAAAACCAACTGGACATAAACATCAGAACTACACTCATGTAACATATTGCTGGTTTATTTTTGCTTTCTTCACCCAGGAATTCAAGCAACAAGAAAATTATCCCCTTCCTTCTGTCTGCTTCCCCTTAAATATGAGAGAGAAAGCAACGGAAGCACAAAGGAAGAAGATAAATGGATTTCATTGCTGGGGCTGATCCATAAAAGGACCAAAACCATAAGAACTGATTATAAATTAAGCTGAGGAAAGTCTACTGATGAGAGAGATAGCAAATGGCTTTTTCTTTCCTGTCTCAACAATTTCTCGGTAGGACAGTTGAGTCCTGAACTCCTATTTTTTGACCTCTAAGACAAATATGACCTGGTATTAATGTGTAGTGAAAAATGAAACACTTCTGCTGAATCACATCACAGGTTTTGATAACAACACACTTCTAAATCAACTCAGCACTTGTAGAGTTTTCCCTGGGTAGAAAAATTGACGATCCTGAAAGTCCCCATTGACTTCACTGTAGACATTTCAGTTCCTCCTGACCAAATCACTACCGCCCAAAGCTGTTTGTGTGACACAGATGAAACAAAATTCACCTTCTTCACTCTACCTGCTGCAGCAAACTAGAACTGTCTCAGAGTGGATTCCACTCACACCAGGCACCACTCTGCTTAACACTGTTTAATCCTCTGCCCACTGCAAACTCAGCTACATTTCTCAGAGGCAAATGGATCACACATTCTCACACTCCAGATCCAAGGCAAGTTCTCACATTCCTGTTGTCTTTTGCTAATCAGATTATTGCTGCTATTATTTTCAGACTGACACTTACAGACAATATCCCATTCAACAGGAACAATGGGCCAGAGGGATTTCCTGAGGAGAACTGTATTAACACTCGGGATTTAAGGTTTGTTTCCCTCAATCATAGTACTTACATTAGCTAACTTAAAAACGTTCACAATGGTAAAAATATTAAAAACATGCTGCTTTTACTCCAGAGAAAACTGCTGTCTGATTAAAACACAAAGACTCATTAGGAAAAAACCATCTGATTAGTTCAATACTGTGAAACCTGCATCAAGCAAAAACATTGTTTTAATTTAGTTGTCTCAAACGGTCAGTACAGGGCACAAATCGACACATCAGTTAAACACTTTCCTCAAGAAGAGATTTAAGCCTAACTGAAAGGGCACAAATGCAATCTGGCATGACAGCTCCTTTGGAATCTAGAATCAGTAAGAAAAACCACACAATTTCTACTCCAGAGATTTAATTGTCCAAACTTGCATGCTTAGGTCAAAAATGAGTGACAAAAAAATACCTGCTTTCCAAAAGTACTTACATCAGTGTGATGTTCCATAGACTGACATTCTAAGCTGTTGGATTTCTTCCTGCAGGATGACTGATCAATGAGTCATTGCATCATTTCGGTTGGAAAAGACCTTTAAGATCATTGACTCCAATCATTCCCTAACTCTGCCAAGACTGGTGCTACATCATGTCCCTAAAGACCATTCCTACACATCTTTAAGCTCCTTCCAGAATGGTGATTAAACAAAACCCCTAGAGAGCATGTTCCAGGGGTTGACAACCCTGTCAGTGAAAAAGTTTCTTCTGGTATCGAACCAGAATCTCCCCTGGTATGTCTTGAGATGTACCTTATCCTGTCACTTGCTACTAGGGAGAAGACACCAAGCCCTACCTGGCTCCAACCTCCTTTCAGGTAGTTGGCGAGAGCAATGAGGTCTCCCCTCAGCTTCCTTTCCTCCAGACTAAGCAGCCCGAGTTCCTTCAAATGCTCCTCACCAGACCTGTTTTCCAGACCAGGGCTTTGCTTCCCTTCTCTGGACACATTCCAGCCCTTCAATGTCTTTCCAGTAGTGAGGGGCCCAAACCTGAATGCAATCCTGAAGGTGTGACCTCATCAGTGCTGAGTACAGGGGGACAATCCCTGCCCTTGTCCTCCTGGTCACAGTGTTCCTGATCCAGGCCAATATGCCGATAGCCTTCTTGGCCACCTGGGCACACATTGGCTCATCTATGGCCAGTTGTCAACCCACACCTCCAGGTCTCTCTCTGCTGGGCAGTTTCCAGCCACTCTGCCCCAAGACTGGAGCATTCATAGCGTTGTTGTGGCCCAAGTGCAGGACTTGACCTTGTGGAATCTCATACAATTGTCCTTGGCTTATTGGTCCAGTCTGTCCAGGTCCCTCTGCAGAGCCTTCCTATCCTCAAACAGATCAACACTCCCTCCAAACTTACTGGCATCTGCAAACTTAATGAGGGTTCCTCTATTCCCTCACCCAGATAATTTTTAAAGATCTTAAAGAGAACCTGGCCCAAAACTAAGCTCTAGGGAAAATCACTTGTGACAAGCCACAAACTGGAGTTAACTCCATTCCCTACCACTCTTTGGGCCTGGCCATCCATCCAGTTTGTCACCCAACCAAGTGTCCACCCTTCCAAGCCATGAGCAGCCAAAAAATCATTGCTCCAAGTACCTGCTTCCTATATTTTGTTTCACCTTCTTTTTCTTTTCTTTTTATCTTGATTTGCATAAAACTGGAAGTGTTTTAAACTAAACCAAAACAGGAAGTAAAAGCAAACTTAAGTAAAAGAGCCAAAATTCTGACCAAAGGTTTTTAAATCTTCAGTAAATCTTTGTACAAGGTAGAACAGAGTAACTACAAAAAAATTACTTACCATACAATGGCTAATCTTGGAATTGTAAACATTAAAGCTGGTTCATAGTCATCAATCATATCTTGAGTGAGGTATCCAAGCCTTAAAGCTCTAAGGGAAAACCAAGCTTATTTAGTAAGAGATCAAAACCTTCAACACCACATTTGAACAGAGAAAGAAAAATGAAAATATTGTAAAGCAAACCCTAACTGATAGTATTTGCACAACAGCTGAGTTCATCTAAAACACTTGCTGTGCTACTGACTGCTGTAGTCTCTGCTTTCAAAAATACACTAATATAAGAAAAAAAAGGGGGGTGAGGTATATAAGAAGCATCTTTAAACACTTAAAGCTTCCACAGCCACCCAAAACCAAAAGAGTTTCCATGCCATTTCCCCTTTTTATTTACTGTTTCACATGAAGCTTCAGCTTACACATGCATAACTACACATACCAGCAAGACTGCTATTGTTGGATTGTTGACTTTGGGGTGTTTTGTTTGTATGGTTGGGTTGTGTCTAGACAACACATAGGATTAGTGCTTTTCAACTTTGTACTTGGATACTTACTAGAAAAGCAAAATACCTGACGTTTTGTGATGCTTCTGACAAAGACTGCAGCTAAATTATTTCTGCAGAAGCTCAGGCTTCAAGTCAAATTACAAAACAATTAAAAAGAAAACACTTAAAAAAAGAAAACACAGCCATGAACATCCAGTGCTTACCTCTCCACAGTTTCACAGAAAAGCACAATCACCTCTTGCTGTACATAATATTCCTTTGGAGACTTCACGGGTACCATGGCCGACACGTAACTGGAAAGGTGATCACATAATATGCTACTGTTTGACATGCTTTGACAAATCCAGTGATAAATCAAAAACACTCTTAGAAACCTAGCCTTCCCCTCTACCATTTGGTATCTATTTAGAGAGTGCTCCCTATGAAAATTGCACCGTGTAAGAGTCTGCAAGCAACGCAGCTGATTTATTGCTGATTGAGGCAGTGGAACTCAGTAGTAATTCTAAAACATAAGTACACATCTAGCAATCACAACTCCACGCTGCAGCACGGGGAGGTGGGTCCTAGAAGGATCTTTATTGTAGTATCCTGAAGACAGAATAATTCACTCTGTAGTCCCTTAAGAAAAAGCTGACTGAAATGCACATTTTGATCTAGAAAGTTTTTACCTGAAATTATTTCACTAAAACTCAGTCAACTTGCAGAGACAATTTTGGAGACTTAAAAGCTGGCCTTGTCCCTGTTAATTAAATGCAGAAGCACTACTTCAGAACACAAGAAACTGGTAAAAAATAAGTGGGTTTCTGTTCCTGAATGATTCGTCAGTCATTTGTAGACAGCAGGAAACAGAGGAAGGGGGAAAGCTGCTTGCAAAGCCATTGCAAAGGTAAAAGCTGCATGTGGAGCTGGTATGGCAGAGGCACTGTCAAGAACCAGTTACTGATTGGTGTCTGAAGTCAGAACCACACTTAGAAATACATTTTTAGCCAGTGTTTTCCATGCAAATATTTGGGGTTTCTTCAATGTAACAGTATAGTGACATGCTTATGGTTCAGAAAAGTGCTCACCCGAGTAATAGAACACATGAGAATACAAACACTGAGGATGGGCAAACAGGAATGGGAGACAGGACAGTCTATGGATTTTTCCCAAGAAAAACTTAAAACACTACCCAACTCCAAGACACTTGTTCTGCTGAGGGCAGGAATGGCTGTATTATGCTAGATCCATAGACAATCTTAGCCAGTAACCTGTGTGTACCTATGCCCAGCATGACAAACATCTACCCTCTGAAGCACAGTGCAAGCCTTGGTCAGCGTGACTGACCTCTGATGCAACAAGCAGTCACTTTTCTCTCCCCAGAAGCAGTTAATTTTTTGCTATAAACCTCCATGCCATTGCTCAATCACAAGTTTTTACATCACCAAGTTCCTGTGGTTAATTATGGCACCTTCTCCATCAGATTTCAATTTGCCATCTTAAACTCACTGGGTGCATTTTGCCTATATCTCCAAACAACCCCCAGACGTTGGTTACCTTCTTTTGTTTTTTCCATCTCCTATTTGTTGTCTCTCCTCCAACAAAAAAAAAAACATTAAAGGAAGAGATTTATGGCTTCCTTTTGTGTCTTGGAAAACCTCTCTCAAACACCATATGCCAGTATGCAAATAGAAGATTATAGTTTAGTTGAAGAGAGCAAATGTTGATTGCTAAAAAGCTATTTAATTTTCTTTGCATTATTGCTACACTGGAAGGGGGGAAATATATAAAAATTGAACAATGCAGCAAATTACTGAAGAATTCAAATACCATGATATAGAAATTACACACTGGCTCCAGAAACAGCAAACAGAACAAACCAGTCAGCTTCCAAAACCAAACAAGCCACACAACAGCTGTTGTAGCTGAGCCAAGGCTCGCAATGCATCTCCTTCAGAGCTTTTACCTCAATTCAAACTCTGCAAAAAGGACATCAAAATGCTTCAGTGAATCTTTCATTTTTTCTGTGTAGAGGTTCAAATCCCTCAAGGCCTGGTCACGAATGATATTTCTAACCTCCTCCAGGCTTCGGGTCAGATCCTTGGCCAATGGCCTCATCGCCATACTCTCAATTTCACGATTCATAATAATTGAACCAGCAGCCAAACACTGTGAAAAGACAGTAAGAGAGGAAAAATTAATGCTCAGAAAGTTGCTTCTATAGCTAAAAAAGCAAATGATGTGGTACTTAATATTTGGAACAAGGGCAGTACTTACCCCCCAGTTCATTGCAAACTAAACAAGTCAAGGACTTCAGATTAATGCTCCTTCACACAAAAGGTTAGGGAGCAGCTCAGTCTGGAAGCCATGAGAATAAGGGGAGGTTGAAGTGCAAGAACCACAGAGTGGACAGAAGTTGTTCAAAAGCTCTTCTCCCACTAGTTAGGCAGTAAGTATTGCTGGTATATATACTGTGTACACAAGGATTGTTAGCATAAAACGGATTTGACTCCAGCTAAAGGACCATTATTAAAATAATCAAGAACATTAACCAGATGCTAATTCACAGAACAGATTTTAAGAGATGGTCATAATGACAGCATATAATTACGTGAAATTAACCCAATCTCCTTTTAGCCCAACAAATACCAAAACCAGAGCTGAAGAATCCCCTTCCACAGAGCATCTGGATTAAGTCCTTGAGGAACTGAACTTTGCTTTGCAATTCTACCTACCATTCTCAGAAAAAAAAAAAAAAAATCAAGACAAACTTTAAACTTCTGGGCTTATGCCACCAAAAAACTGGCCATTAACCCCAAATAATAGAAAGATGAGAGACTTACTTCTGCTCCAAACCAAAGCTGTCCTGCGAGGTTGTCATGACGAATTTCCTCTGGAAACTTCACACAGAAGTCTCGGTTGGCTCGTTCATGTGGAATGCATTCATCCATGATTTGATTGATGATGTTCAAAACATTATCCTGAAGCAAAGTATAGGGCAGCATAAATACAGAAATCCACCTTTTCTTTCTTACTTTTAATAGAATTTATTAACAAGACAACAACTAATTAAGATAGAACACATTTTAAGTTGTGAAGTCATGATACACAGAGAGAACAAAGAAGAAAATATTGCATAGAGTTGCAAACTTCACCTCTACTTTTCCAAGAGACACCTTCACAGTTTTCACTGCATTTTGACTACTTTAGTGGGATTTCTGATGAGGTATCATGTAAAAAGAACTCGTTGCCTCCAGCTATCTGTAAAGTATCACTAGAACAAATGAGACTTCTCCCACTTCCTCTCACAAACCCAATTACCTGCACTTCATTCTTCCCCAAAGGAGCACCCAGGAGACATTAGAAATTGAGCTCTATTGGCACCATTGAGGTTGAATAGAATTAAACTCCTCTTGGGAATCTAAAGCAGGTTTCCACACTTGAGTTCCCAGTGGACAGGGACTGGCACACCTGCCTGTCACCTCACCCCTGGCCATCCAGGCGCATAAGGGCACACTGCACAAACGTGTGTGTAAACCGCTGAGACCCATGTCTGCACCAGGACAAAGATCAAAGACCTCTAACTAGTTCCTTGATATGCAGTAAATAATCTGCATTCATTTATTTAAAAGATAATTTCCACATATCCCTGCTGGGAGCTACACAGAATTTATTAACATAATAAAGGTAGAGTCAGACCAAGGAAAAGGCTGAGTGCTTTCACTAAAGCTGTTTTGTCTGCCTCATGCTTCTCCCACTGTTTACCCAATTCATGTTCTATTTAAAATATTTTTTCCAAACAAATAAACCCAAATCTCTCTGCATAGAATTGTTTAACAGACAAAATTGCTCTAAGTCTACACATGAGTGTCTTATTTTCCTCTGCATTTAAAAAACAATAGAAGACAGGAATGCTGAAGAAACTGGCACCTCCGGTATGCTCCCCACTGAGAAACACAAAACCAACTTTAGGTACAAAAAAAAACCAACCCCAAGGCTTCACAATTTCTGTAATTTTGGCTGTAACTACTGTTGCCACTAAACAATCTTATCACCAGTTTAATAATCATAGCTGACTTCATCCAAAAGAAAACCAAAATTAATTAACTACTGGCAATGTTTACTACAGATTGGTATCACGTACTGTAAGTGTTAACAGTTAAAACATTTTCACCCCAGTGTATTCTTTGCAAGTCTGACAGGAGTAACATTTCAGTTGTTAAAAACAACCAGCCAACCAACCTCCAGTGCATTTGAAACACAATGGCACAGGCAATGGCCACAAAGATGATCCAAGAGCTGGAACACCTTTGGACAGGCTAAGGGAGCCGGGGTTGTTTCAGCCTAGAGAAGAGAAGGCTCTGAGGAGACCTCACAGCTGACATCCAATACCTGAAAGGATCCTAGAAGAAGGCTGCAGAGGGACTTTTCATAAGGGCGTCTAGAGACAGGACAAGGGGGAATGGTTTGAAGCTGAAGGAAAGCAGGGTTAGACTGGATCTGAAGAAGTAGTCTTCAGTATAAGGGTGGTGGGACTCTGAAATAGGCTGCCCAGGGATGTTGTGTCTGCCTGCTCCCTGGGGCTGTTCAAAGCCACACCAGATGATGCCTTGAGCAGCTGAGTCTAGTTGATAGGTGCCCCTGACCATGGCAGGGAGGTTAAAGCAGATGATCTCTGAGATGCCTTCCAACTTAAGCTATTCTACGATTAATACTCAACCATCTTCTCTAGAAACAGTTCTGAAAGCCAAATGCTCCTCTATGGCATCACTACACAGACAGTGAGCAGCAGGTATGAGTACAGACATGAGAACAAAGCCAGATTCACTGACATAACATACTTGATTTTAGAGATCCACCCCTCACTCTGCTGGCATAACAGCGCCAGGATCAGTGGGGCACCTGGATCCCTAGGAATACAAAGAGATGTAGAAACTAAGAGAACAACCAACCTCACAGTACTCCCCAGCGTAACTTACGTGCAATTTAGAATGATGCTTTAGAGTGACACAAAGCAAACTAATAGCACGTTTCATATTTTCCTTCTTTCCATTTCTTAATTCCTGGTATTGTGTATGCTTCTCATCTTCATTTAACTAAAATATTTTGAAATCTACTCCCAAAGGACGGGTCCCCACTGCCCCCAAAGGACTGAGCATCTCTGTCTGCCCACTCCGGTGGTGATACTGGAAGGTCAATGAAAAAGCAGTTGATGGAACTCATATATTTAGCAGACACTGAAAGTTTTGCACAGGTGAATTGTTTTTGCTGTTTCTAGGCATGCAATTTCCCAAGTGTTCTCACTTTTACAGGATTTATTTTATCCTGCTACAGAACAAAGCTCATTATCCATCACTTCCCTTCCAATGACACCCAGAGCAGAGTAGCCTAAAGAGGAAATCTGGAATACTTGCTCCTGTAATGATTTAAAATCTCAACTGCATTGGAACTGGAAGGATGCCAGCCAATTTAGACAGGCTGTCCAATGCATTGTAAGCAAATTAGTCTTTTCCTTAAAAGAGCTTCAAGAAACATTCAATTTAGTTAATTACAGCATTCTGCTTTGTAAGCTAAGAAGGGATGAGTTGGGGTACATGGTCGCATTGAGGTTTTGCTCTAATTTAAGCAACGGAAATCAATTGGTTGGAATTGAAGTAGTAAATCTTTCACTTGATCCATCTTTCCACATAAAAGCCTCTAGATTTTAATGCATGCTTTGGTGGCTTTATCTGTTATCTTTTGGCTCATTTGCATACCAGGATGATCCCCCTTTTGTTTCAGGGGCTCTGTTTAGTGCTCTCCAGCAGCACAAAGGCAGCCACTGGTGAGATGCTGCTGTGGGATTTACTCCAAGTTCCTCATTTCCTGGAAAACAGAGCTCAGTGCTTCACGTAACAGAGAGCACTTAAGTGTTAGCTTGACAAGAAAGATAATGAGTGCTAGTAAGACAATGTGTGTAGTTAGCCACAGTAAAGGACAAAGAGTTGGGTTATTTTGGGCCCAACAATAATTGGCCACATACTCAATAATCACAGCATAAAGCTAATAGCAACTGCTGCATCAGCTTCCAAAATAGGTACAAAAAGAAAAACCAGTAACTTCATCTTATTTATGCTCCACAACGTGTTTAGATCAACACAAGGCAGACTTATCTACCCTTTTGTACATATACTTGATAAACACCTATACTGTTTGTCCATGCTATTAAGTTTAACATGACCCTCCTGAGGTCTTTTGCAAGATTTCTTCAGAGGAAGAAATCCTCTGATGTTCAGTGCCTCAGTAGTGGCCATCTTTTGAATTATCAGTAAAGTCTAACCAAGGTAACAGCCTGTGAGAATATCACCATAGACTTAAGAGATGGCATTTCAGCCTCTTGGTTTAAATACACCCTTCACAAATTCTGTTTTCCTGGCTTGATGTTGTTGCTTCAACATCGCATTCACGACAAACGTGCAGCTCATGACCACAAACCCAAACTGAAAGGAAGATATTCTTGTAATTAAAGTAGCCAGCTAATATAAGGTTTCTACAAGTTACTCTGATGAAGAGAAGAAACTAATCAATAAGGTGAGGTACTCTAAGTAACAGGATTTCAAAGGACACCCAAAAGTCCAGGCAGGGTCTCCACAGATGACTGTTTCAGCCATCAGCGATCTAAGTCTCTCTCCACACAAGTTCCACCTCTGCCTTCAGGCCATCCTGCAAGATCCCTTTTTGCCCTCTCTTTTGCCTAAATCAGCTATTTGCCTGCCTAACCCTAGATGCTTTGCTTCCTAAAAGTAACTTAGGATTTTCCTACCCGTGAACTTTGGGCACTAACTCCTAGTTTAACCTAGCCCATTATAGATCAGCACCAAAATTCATCACAAACTTAGGCAACTTGGATCTCCATTAATTTCAACGCTGTGTTATTGCCCCAGCCCAGCAATGATTACTGCATTTTGTGTAGAACTGCCATGTCAAAGCTTCTTTTCCTGAACTGCCTTTGCTGGTGCACCCTCACAAGAGTCCCAAACACTCCAAACATCAGACTTGATGGATAATGGAAATGTGGATCTTACCCCTTACTTATATTCAAAGCATACTATGCATACATGGAATAATTACACCTCTCCAAGTGGGGTGATTGGTACCTATGAAGTGGTGAACAGTGGCACACCAATTCTCAAAGAGAGGTCACAGAGATTTGAGAACAGCTTCCAATAAAAATGGTTCTTCAACAGAGATACTGCATTTAAGTATTGCCGAAAATGACATCTTTTACTAAGCCAGTGTGAGCTCTTTTGACAAATGACATTTCAATTCAACTTACATCTGTTCTGAGCATCTCTGCTAACACGAAGGCCTAATCATGGAATTTATTTCCCTCTTTTCTTACTACCCACCCAAATATAGCTCTCAGTAAATACAAGAGGAATCCCTATTTACAGAAGGGCTATTAATAACTAAGATCAACTTGAGAGACTGAAGTACAGCATCATCACACAGCATTATCCTCTTCTGCAGAAAAAAAAAATATGGTATTTTCAGATCTCAAAAACCTAAGTGTTCCTGGTGCTACCATCAGAAATAAATCTGCTTTACTCCTCCACACTGAAAATCCATTAACTATTATTAGACTGAAATGAAGTACATCCAAACTTGTACAGGGCCTTTGAGTCAAGCCTCCCTTTAATCAGGAAAAAAAACAAACTTCAGAACTTTGTCCACAGTGAAACCAAATACTATTAGATAAATAGCATAGGTACAGGCACACTCCTGGAGCAATACCCACACACTTAAGCCTTTTTTCAAAATGCCTCTAAAATGTTTGTCTTCTCACATAAGATGTTTGGAAACAATCCAGTAAGCAACCTGGTGCACTACCTTTTCATAGCAACAGAAGAGTAAGAGATATTTGCTTTGAACACAGGTATCTGTTGCAATAAACACAACATGAGCTTTCTCCTCCACAAGTCCCAGGCAACTGCCTTCCTACCGCGGCACAATGATCCCCAAACTGCCCTAAAATGCACTGCAAGATTCCACAAGCACAACCAAAATAAAACCCCAAAAAAACCACCAAATTCAGCCTGGCACCACCTTCTTTGTAACAGCTCCAAAGCTGCACCACAGCAGAGGCCAGGGGCAGAAGGTGGGCAACATAATCCTGACTTGCTGCCACCTTTGCTTTGCCTTCCTCGGCTGCTGAGCAAAAGCATCCCGCATCCTCAACACTCAGAGCTGGATTGGCAAGGAGCCAGCTTTCCTCTCCATGGTTCTCTGCTGCAAATTAATTCCCTGACCTGCAGTGCACAGCATTTCCAATCCACTCTGCTCACAGCCTTAGATAACAGGCAGTTCCTCCAAATGACCTATTTGATCCACACAAGCAAGTGGAAACTCACGAAAAAGCATGTTAACGTGGGGAACTACAAATGAAGGCTGCAGTAGTACACAATGTTCCCATCTTGTTTTCAAAGAAAAGAAAACATCTTACAATTTTAATCACTCTCTACATAAGATCAAATATGAACCTAAAACTCAGAAAGGAAATAAAATTCTTGGTAGCTGATTGAGTTTTACTGATGGCCCCACTCACAGTCAAGTGTTTTTATGTTTTCCGAGCCGTCGTGCTGACCATTTGACAGGGAAAAAATAATACAAGGGACCAAAAGTCTTCCACCAATGATGAAGTTAAGACAAGATTTAAAAAGACAATTATTTCAATTACCAATTGGAAATGGTTATGGCTGTCCATTTGTTCTCTATTTAGCTATACCGTTCCACTGATTGCTTGCCATGTCTCGGGGGGGGGGGAAAGGTTAATTTCAAATGTGCATTCATAGCCTGAGTCCAACAGAGGAAAATCAACTCTTGAGATACTTAGAGGCTGCTTAGTGTATTTAGCACATGCACAACTATAATCAAGTTCCTTTTACAATACAATACAATAAACCAGGTTGGAAGAGACCTTCAAGATCATTGCGTCCAACCCATCAACCAATCCAACCCACCCAAACAACTAGATCATGGCACCAAGCACCCCATCAAGTCTCCTCCTGAACACCTCCAGTGATGGTGACTCCACCACCTCCCTGGGCAGCACATTCCAATGGGCAATCACTCTCTCTGTGAAGAACTTCTTCCTAACATCCAGTCTAAACCTCCCGGCGCAGCTTGAGACTGTGTTCTCTTGTTCTGGTGCTGGTTGCCTGGGAGAAGAGACCAACCTCTGCCTGGCTACAACCTCCCTTCAGGTAGTTGTAGAGAGCAATAAGGTCACCCCTCAGTCTCCTCTTCTCCAGGCTAAGCAACCCCAGCTCCCTCAGCCTCTCTTCATAGGGCTTGTGTTCCAAACCCCTCACCAACCTTGTTGCCCTTCTCTGGACACGTTCCAGCAAGTCAACATCCTTCCTAAACTGAGGAGCCCAGAACTGGACACAGTTCTTCATTCACATCTGAAGTGATGGGCTCAGGTCAGCACTATGAGGTTCAACATGGCCAAGTGCTGCACTTGACTCACAACAACCCCATGAATGCTCCGAGCTTGGGGCAGAGTGGCTGGAAGTTGCCTGGTAGCGTCGGTCAGCAACTGATGAAAGATGAACCAATGTATGCCCATTTGGCCAAGATGGCTACCAGCATCCTGACCCGGATCAGGAATGGTGTGACCAGCAGGATCAGGGAAGAGATTGTCCCACTGTACACAGCACTGGAGAGGAGGAGGCTGACAGGATACCTCACTCTCTACAACACCCTGAAAGGAAGCTGGAGCAAGTAACAAGACGAGGAAACACCAGGGAAGATTCAGGTTGAACACTAGGAAAACTTTCTTCGCTGAAAGGGTTGCCAAGCCCTTGAACGAGCTGCCCAGAGCAGTGGGGGAGACACCATCCCTGGAGAGATTTAAAAGCCCTGGAGATGTGGTGCTGAGGGGCATGGTTTAGTGACCTGGCAGTGCTGAGTTAATGGTAGGACTTTATATTCTTAAAGGTCTCTTCCTATCAAAACAATTCTGTGGTTCTATGACAAGTACAGTAAAAACATAGGAAAGGGTTGACAAGCCTGTGTGTTTTCAAAAGACACATTAGAAGCTTTCCCTCACACATACCCAAGCAGCAAACAAGTACTTGACATCAACTGTTTGAAGATGTCAGGTAGCACAGAGAAGGCATCTGTTGGAGCAATGCAACTCACACAAGTCATCATTACTGGGAGTAATGAAATGACAAATGTTGTAATCAATTATAAAACAAGTCAACTGGAGATTAAACTCCATAGGGGGGAAAAAAAAAAAAAAAAGAAGACAACTTACAAGCTCTATTATCACAGACAAACAGTTCAGCAGAAATGTGCATTGTCAAGATTAATCTTAAAGCCCAGACATCACTTTAAAAATGCTTTTCCTCTCAGTTTCACCCTCTTTGCTACACTAGCACTGTCACCACTTCAAATTAAATTGGAAGAGATTGTATAAAAGAGAGAATAAGTTTCTTAGAAGGAGGCTGGGCTCACTTTCACATCAGTCAGCTACCCTTCCGGCCTCAATTTCTGGCTTTCCTGCATCTGCATTAGATCTCTTAAAAAGAAATCTTATGGGAATTTTTCCAGAGCCCACCAGCTCTGGCATGTTATAGAAACAGCCTCACAAACATGCACAAGTCAGGACATGAGCACGATCCTCTCCTCACCACCAAGCAATGAGTAATGCCCAAGTGTTCCAATACAATAGAACAGGCAGAAGAGGACCTGCTTTTGGTTCCTACTTCTTCCCTCAACTGAAAACCAAACACCTTTGTCTACAAGAGTTTCTAAACTTCAGGAACATGAAGGCTTCATCCAGTCAGCTTCTCCCCACAATCTCAATAATTACCCTGTCTCCATCGGCTGACCTCAACCAGCAGAACTAATACAAGAGTTGCAAATTAAACAGGATGGAATGACTTGGCCATCACTTCAGCTAGAAGTACTCCTGGCTTGGTCCACATTGTTTAACCTTTAAAACAATTAACAAAATAACATCAAAGGAGAGATTCTATCCAACTTCTAACAAACCATTAGGTGTCAGAATCCAGCAGGGTGTTTCTTACAGCTTTAGTCTAACTTTAAGGATATCTGTTTCTGCTTAATTCCACAAGAAAAATGTTTATGGACAGATGCAATCAAACATGAAAACTTTACACCTCTGAACCACCTCCTTGTTCACAGTGATTATGAGGCATGCTCCCAGTTTGTTCTTGTCAAGAATGTTAATGAATACAACCAGTATTTCTCAGGTAAGCCCCTGCCAATCCACTATGACATGGCATTGTCCTAGGAGTAATTCAACAGCTTTTCGCAGATCTGTTCTTCATCAAGGGATGCTAATTAATGTGACTTAGCTCTCAGCACAGATAAAATTCAGATAAAGAACTGAAGAAAAAGGTGTATTTTTTTCCCTAGAAACCCCTTATTCTTATAAACTTAAACTTATCAGATAATAGGAGTCCTTCGGCTGAGTTTTTTTACATCTGAAATCAAAAGCCACTTTACATCAAAGACTGACAAAAGGCCCAAGGCCATTCTGCAGTGCAAGCATTAGGCAGTAAGGCCAGCTTCAGAAACCAGCCACTTATCTCACCTTCTCCAGGCTGCAACACCACCACTCTCAGCTTACTTGCACAGGGCATAGTGAATGGTTTCAGGGCACTGACCCACGGTGACCTGGGTCATTCTGCTGCTGAAGTTAACAGAACAATTCTGCAAATAAGTGCATCAATCCAGCTGAAGATGTGGGTTCCCAGAGGTCTCAAGCTGACCATAGCTTATTTGAACTGGCTGTGGATAAGGATCATAGAATCACTTAGGCTGGAAAACACCTTTAAGATTGCATCCAACCATTAACCTAACTCTACCAAGTCTGCTGCTAAACAATGACCCTAAGCATTATGTCAACATATTCATTGGAGGTGCTCAGGAAGAGGCTTGGTGGGGTGCTTGGTTGCATGGTTTAGTTGGGTAGGTGGGTTGGATTGGTTGATGGGTTGGACGCGATGATCTTGCAGGTCTCTTTCAACCTGGTGTATTGTATTGTATCTTTTAAATCCCTCCTGGGATAGTGACTCAACTACTTCCCTGAAGAGCCTGTTCCAGGTCTTAACAGCCCTTCCAGTAAAGAAATTTTTCCTAATCAAGCCTAAACCTCCCCTGGTACAACTTGAGGCCATTTCCACTCATCCTGTCATTATTAGAGGGAAGAGATCAATGTATACGTGGGTCCAAGCTCCTTTCAGGGAGTTGTAGAGGGCAAGGAGATCTGCTTTCAGCCTCCTCTTCTCCAGGCTGAAGAACTCCAGTTCCCTTACCTGCTCCTTACCAGAAGCTGCTCTCCAGATCCTTTACCAGCTTCATAGCCCACATCTGGATCTGCTCTTGTAGTGAGGAGCCCAACACTGAACCAAGTATTCAAGGTGTGGCCTCACCAGTGCCAAGCACAACACACCAACCTTGAGAACTGAAAATGTATTCTCTGGGCAAACCCAAGGACATAGATTTTGTACACTACATACTTGAAATTAAACCCTGACCCATATAAAAAGCTCGCTCTGCAGGGGGAAGAACTGTGTAGCTGGGGTAATCCTGCTGCTGTTCATCTCAACACTACTCTTGAAAGGGTTGGGAAAAAATAACACTGCTCTGTAAAAAGGGGGCATCCAGCAGGAGAGAGAAGATGACACAAGCAAAAGGTAAGCATTCTTAAATTGACACAGCACACTTCCTGCATAATTACTTTCCCACGAGCATTTCCCAAAGCCCTTAAAATGAGAAGTTTTTATGTGTGCAAGCAGTGCTGAAGCATGCACTCGTGAAGCCTCCCAACGCCTGCTCTCCAACATCAAACCGCTGATCACAAGCTGTTTTCACATCCACCATTTCACTCTTTGAGGCAAGACTAACTTGCTAATACATGATGTTCTTCTGAAAATGATTAATTTTTTCAACTGACTGTCTTAAAGCCTTCATTTCTTTCACCAAGAATGTTGTGTTGCAATGAGCCAATACAGAGCCTTTCCAAAGACAAAAAGTTTGAGGCAGTCATTGGATCTTTACACCCCTAAAGGAACGAACTGCTTCAGTTTCTCTTTCTCTCTCTCAGTTACACTGACTGAACAAGCTATCCTAATGGATAACAGCTTATCTTCCTCCTACTACCTTGAACTCAAGACATGCAATTAGTAGTTTAGTTAAATTCTACACTTACAATCACAACAGAGCAGTCTGACATTTATAGCAAAAGATTTTGTAATCCCTGCTTCTAATATAGAATAGGATTAACCAGGTTGGAAAAGACCTTTGAGATCATTGAGTCCAACCTATCACCCAACACCATCTAATCAACTAAACCATGGCACCAAGCACCCCATCCAGTCAATTCCTAAACACCTCCAATGATGGTGACTCCACCACCTCCCGGGCAGCACATTCCAATGGCCAATCTCTCTTTCTGTGAAGAGCTCCTTCCTAACATCTGGCCTAAACTTCCCCTGGCACAGCTTGAGACTGTGTCCTCTTGTTCTGGTGCTGGTTGCCTGGGAGAAGAGACCAACCCCCACCTGGCTACAACCTCCCTTCAGGTATATGTGGAAGTACTTGTTGCACTCCAGGCATAACATGGAGATCAGCATCTAAGGGCTTTTGTTTAATAAAAACTTAATTTATGACAACCTGACACCCGAGAAAACCAAGTTGCTGAAGACTCCACAAACCACTCTTCATAATAATCCATTATTCATATCTGAATTAGATGTACACACAGAGTTCTGGCATTGCTGTTATATCCCTTGAAAATAGATGAAATAATTCACCACTTATGAATTATTTCATATAGAAAAAGCCAGCTTTTATTTTAACTTCCTAGTATGTTAAGGTCACAAGGAAAATTAAATTCCACTGCTAAAAACTGTCTTAAAAAGACAACCATAATTTGTCTTCTTGTCTGTCTTATCGTATTTCTCCAGCATTAAAGAAAAATGAAAGGGATTTTTTCTTAGGAGATTAAGTGAAAAAGCTTCTAACAGTAGAAAACACTTAATCCCCAAGCACAGAAACTTCACCAAATAACTAATTTGCTCCTCTTGTTAATCTTGCTAACATGGTCCTACCACGTGCATATGGAAGAAAGAAGGCAAACTGCAGCATGTTTAAGTCATGAGAATACATAAACAATTCAGTGGATGATAGCAGAATTTATCCTCCTTTGCGACTCAAGTTTAAAAGAAGAAATCCAGCTGAACTAGCAACAATACTCTGATGGCACTGCTGAAGAATGGGGAAGAACTATAGAGCCCCTGATTGTCACACATGTCACATTACATTAATTCCTACAGAACTGGATCTAGTATAGGCCCATACTTCACAAATGCTGAGGAAAGTCATTTTTAACATGACCTGGCTCCACTGTCCTCATTTAGCCTTCCAGTGCTCTAGGAGTGACACCAGCGTGTCTCAGGTTCACAACGCCAACGTTCAATCAAGATATCAACAAGTCATGTTTTCTTAACATCAAAGAAATATGATCTAGGGCTGATAATCATGCATTAAGAAATGCAACATCATCATATATGACAAAGAGGAAGTTAGAACACCTTATAATCAAAGAAATCAGAAGTTTTCTATAGTCGGGTTCTCTTCCACAAGGAAAATACTGCGGTTTCTGATTAGAACAAAACTTGTGACATCTGGACCTCAAAAAGGAAGAGAACACTAATTGAACTACAGATAAAATACTGTTCTTTCTCTTCTCACCTCATGTTTTCAATGGATGATTAAGACTCAGTGGTTTCCCATGCAATGACTGTGGGATGATGCAGCATAACCCAAAACCAGCCACAGTTTTTCTGGAGTGTGACTGGGAGGGCATGTACCAAAGCACACCACAAAAGTAGTTTCTACCTCTAAAAGTTTGAATTTTGTGATGGAAAAATCTGGTGAGAACCCAATAAATTCAGACAGCAAAAGTTATATTTTCTCAACTCCTTTTCCATTTCTTAATTGCTTTTCCTAGTAAGAGCCACAAATAAGTCACAAAAACACCCAAGTTAGAGAGAGGTATAGGTGAGTTGGGTTTTGCAGTTTGGGCTTCTTCATCCTCCAAGTCTCACTCAAAGTACAACCAGAACCTCAGCAAACAGACTATTTCTTTTAGGTGAACTATACAACAGGAACTTAGAGACAAAGTCATACTTTGGAAATAATTTATAGATAAAACCCCTCTTTTACTTGGTTCCTCAGCAGTTCCTCTTATCTTCCAGACTCTTTGCATGAAGCAGATAATATTCTTTCCAGAAAAGCCAGCAGCTGTCTCCACATTGTTCACTTACTAATGAAAAGCTACCAGATTCAGGAGGTACAAAAGTTGTATAGCTACAAGAGACATGGCTGCTGCATTATATTGCCTGAAAGACTGAAATGTTTCTCATTTTAGTAAGCTCTGTATGCTTATTGTATGCAAATCAAATAAAGTCCTTAATGCATGTTCTTATTTAAGGGAAAGCATCAACACTTTTCAATGAGATGTAGAAGATTTAATTCATGGATGGCATTTACAAAAACATACCCTGCAAACTAAGGAAAGGCACACACCTATCTAACAAAGGGTTATTCGAAAGGGATTGGACAGTGAAAGTTAATTAATACAATAAATAATTATGTGATACATTTAATGGACACAAACCCACCCACAAAACCATGAAGGTGCCACTTTGATTACCTGACAAGAGCGAAACTGGTTGACTAGCAGCGTACATCTCTGGGGGTCTTTCCTTCCATCCAAACTGTCCAGTTCAGCTGCTACTTGATTTAGTTCCTCATCAGCATAATAGAACTGGGCAAGGAGCTGTGGGTCTGTTCTCTGGAGTGAAGACAAGAGATACACACAATCTTACGTTGGGAAATAAAACCCCACTTCAGCTTTCTTTGCAATATAAAAGGCAGATGAGCGTGGCAGCATGGAAAAGAATGCTCTTGACATACTTCAACAGTCTCATTTTTTTCCCCACCTTTAAGTACAAAAACCCTCTGATAAACTCTGGGCATTACTCAGCTATCATCATCATCTTCAAACCCACCCCAGCATTCTCACTACTCGTGGCAAAATTATTTGGTGAAGCAAACAACTGGATCACAAGTTTTGTTTAATAAACAGAAGCACATTTCAGTCTTAAACAAACCCAGACAGCTGTTTGCCAAATTACAACAAACAACCCACCCCCCCAAATTAGGTGTTCAAGCAGCATGTGGACCTGGTGCTTAGGGACATGGTTTAGAGTTGACTCTTCAGTGCTGGGTCAAAGGTTGGACTGGATGACCTCAAAGGTCTCTTCCAACCAGATATATTCTGTGATTTTGTGAAATCTATCAAGCATTGTGGTCATTTCTCAAGCACTCTGGTACCCCCTACAACATGATGCACAGTACTGTGTGGTCAGAATCCTCACCTTGAGGATCACAAAGGTCAAGTCACAGAAGGGAAAGACTCTGAATCTATCAAATTGATTACTGGGGCCAAAAAGATGGAAAGATTCCACAGAGCAAGCAATAAGACTAAATGAGGCATTACAGAGAGAAAACCACAGCACAAGTCTTCCCAGTGGTGAAGAACAGAATTATCACAATGGATTCCCCCCCCCCCCCCATAAACACAAAACAGCAACTACAATAGAAAGAAGAGGGGGAAAAAAGGAATGCATCACCAAAAACATTGAGAAGTAAGTTTAAACCATAAAGGGATTTGTTGTGTCGGGATTTTTGGTTTGTGGTTCTGTTTGGTTGGGTTTGGTGGGAGGTTATTTGGTTTATATACATAAACAACTGGAAATTAACAACTGAAAAATGTAACAGATCAGTGTGAGATTCTTATCAGAAGTTAAGAATTTTAACTGTTAGAAGAGAAAGGAGACACAAAGGGGAGAAGGGAGGAAACAGCTTTTTGCAGGTGCCAGCAACTTGGTAAAAGATTCATGGGCTCAGTCAGGCACAACTTCCTATTATTCTTAAGGAGGACAGAGTGTAACAGCCAGGATAGGCAGGAGATGTGCATAAACTGAAAATAGTTGGGTTTAATCAAAGCATAAGAAACATTAAGACTGTACAAACTGCAGGCTGGGAATGAGTTGTTACCAGATGAAAGAAAAAACTCCTGACACAACAGAAAACCAATAGCTGCAAAGTATCTGAAAATGATTCCCAATGAAATGAAGAATGAAACACAAAAGATCCTTTTACAAGGACCAGGTTATGTATAGAACCAGTAAAAATGAGAACTTAGTTGCATGGATCTAATTTACAGAAGTTCAAATATTGAGGAAAAAAATAGATAGGAAAGAACTTCCAAATAAAGGAAACTATTGGGTAAAAAGAAAACATTTATATGAACTAGCTAAAATAATTGAAGACTAGCAAATAATGGAAACTACCAAATAGCAACACATTTTAAATGACAGCTAATGAAGAACAAGTTAACTGCATCAGAACAAAACATGTACCAGCAGAAAGAGGAACAACAGCAAAGAAACATGAGCCAGCAGTGTGCCCAGGTGGTCAAGAAGGCCAGTGGCATCCTGGTCTGCATTAGGAATGGTGTGGCCAGCAGGAGCAGGGAGGTCATTCTGCCCCTGTACTCTGCTTTGGTTAGGCCACACCTTGAGTACTGTGTCCAGTTCTGGGCCCCTCAGTTTAAGAAGGGCATCGAGACACTTGAACGTGTCCAGAGAAGGGCAACAAGGCTGGGGAGAGGCCTTGAGCACAAGCCCTATGAGGAGAGGCTGAGGGAGCTGGGGTTGTTTAGCCTGGAGAAAAGGAGGCTCAGGGGCGACCTCATTGCTCTCTACAACTACCTGAAAGGTGGTTGTAGCCAGGAAGGGGTTGGCCTCTTCTCCCAGGCAACCAGCACCAGAACAAGGGGACACAGTCTCAAGCTGCACCAGGGGAAGTTTAGGCTGGAGGTGAGGAGAAAGTTCTTCACCGAGAGAGTGATTTGTTATTGGAATGTGCTGCCCGGGGAGGTGGTGGAGTCGCCGTCCCTGGAGGCGTTCAAGGGGGACTGGATGTGGCACTTGGTGCCATGGTCTAGTCGTGAGCTTTGTGGTTACAGGTTGGACTCGATCTTCGAGGTCTCTTCCAACCTTAGTAATACTGTGATACTGTGAAACAAGTCAACAGCAAACCAGAAGATGATCATCACTTGAGAAGACATCACCAAATGCAACAAATGGCACAGGACATAAAACACTACAGGTACAATGAGGAATTGCATGTTGTGAACCATCATATTTTCTGTAACAAAATAATTACAGCAGTGGAAAAGAATAAAACAAAGTTCTTAAGGGACAGGCATAGAGATGCAGTGGGATCAAAAACGCTGCCATTACCGAACCACAGGTTTAAGCCACTAATAGAGGTGATCATGGTTGGGTTCTATCTTAGGAGTCCTTTCCAGCCTAAACAATTCTATGATAAAGGTGCTTTGGAGAGGTGAACCCCATCCTTCACACACCCAGTCCAGAAGACTGAGCTGTCTGTAATCACACAGAAAAATTAATAGCAACCTTCCCCCAGCAGCAACACAGGTTCTCAAGTGGTGAGAGCACAACAAATGCAACAAGAGAGACATTACTTTTGCTTCCTATTGAAAAAAGTAAGTTCAGCAGAAGGCACAACACATTGTTAAATTCCCTATTTTAGTCCACACAAGACACACATCCTGCAGAAGAATTCTCTCAGGCTTCCACAGCACAACAGCATTAAAACCTGCACAGCCTTTTAGTCTCTGAAAGGGAACAACATAGCACATACAGCTTTAGAAGAGAGCTGTGTACGCCCTGCACACTTGACAGGATCAAGGAGTTAACTGCTGCATGTATTTTGTTGCCCTAAGACTTAAGGAGAAAGATTTAGTCTTATAAGTGATGCTAAATATACCCTCAGTTTTCTGTACTGAATTGGTTCTCAGTCAGCAATTTAATGACACAGCTACGATTCTCCCTGAAAACAGAGGCACACACTCCTGTTCCTACAGCTTTTATTTGTGTATGAATAGAGTGAATCCAAGGCTACCTTCAATACTGCTGTGAGCTGCCACACTGCCCAGCACCTTCCTGCATCGCCACTTCCCACCACCCAATTTCTGAGGCAAGTCAGAAATGAAACATCTTTCCAGGCGGTTGCAATGTAGTAATGAAGGTTAGGGGTTCTTTTTCTTCTCTAAAAAAGCACTTTCTACAAAACCAGAGAGCATTTCCAGGAACAAGCTTCTTTCTCTTAATTCTCTCACTGTTGTCTTTAATAAAAGTCTCAGTGTAAGGTGTCAAGCATTTACAGTCTTGAATAATGCCCTCAGTCTAGCCTTGATATAAAGCTGCCCAGGGAGAAGGATAAAGCTCATGATATATGGTCAGGGAAACAAACAAAATTCGAAGTAATCATAGTTAGCTGAGAGCCTACACCTGAACTAGGAGATTTAATTTTGTTTAGTTCTAGATTTCTGTACTCATTAAGTAAGGCTCACTAAAGCATCTGTCAACATTTTCCCTACCCACTTATTTTTATTCCAACTTTACGTTTTCCTTCAGTATTTATCTACATTCATTAAAACTTTCTAGACAAAGCTGTTAACCAAAGATGCAGAGGTTTGTGTGAAGCAGCAAAGCAGGCTGCCCGGAAAAGGTTGTGCAGTCTCCTCTGGAGAGATTCCAAACCCATGTGGATGGGATCCCAGGCAACCTGCTCTGCGTGACCCTGCTTCAAGAGAGGGGTTGGACTAGATGATCCCCAGAGGTCCCTTCCAGCCCCCACCACACTGGGATTCTGTGAACTGTGGCAAAGCTTGATTGCCGATTTATAGGCATCTAAATTGCACTGCAGAAGCAAAACAAGGCAATTTATTAAGACTGGTCTCAAGCACAACAAGCAAGGCTGAGATACTTAGCTCCCATGTGGCTGATCTTTTAAATTGGGCAAACAAAAGTTTTAATTGAGTTCCCTCTAGTGTGTTATGTTTGGTGGGGATTAGTAGCGTGTTCTTTGATTCATTGTGTCAATCATATGTGGTCACAGGCAAGACAAACCTGCATGAACCTCTAAATCCCTTAGCAGGGGGTCATTGAAAGCAAGTCAGTACAGCTTTCCAAATTCAATTTGTTCCAATTGGTAGCAGAAACTAAGAAACAGAGGCATGCTCCTTGCTGATTTTTACTTTGTTTATGCAAAACACTTAAAATAATTCCATCCACATTACTTAGGCTTTACCTACTTTATTATTCCAGGCTCCCAAGTGTTAAAGCAGGTCTAGAGGTGACCAGAAAGATGATGAGAGAGCTGGAGCAGCTCTGCTATGGAAACAGGCTGAGAGAATTAGAGTTGCTCAGCCTGGAGAAGGGAAAACTCCAGGGAGACCATAGAGCAGCCTTACAGGATTTGAAGGATGCTACAGGAGAGTTGGAGAGGGACTTTTGACAAAGACGTGTAGTGACAGGATGAGGGCTAATGCCTTCAATCTGGAAGAAGCTGAATTGAGATGAGACATGATGAAATTCTTCCCCAGGAGGGTGGTGAGGCACTCATACAAGTCACCCAGAGAAGTTGTGGAGGCTCCAAGCCTGGTGGTGTTCAAAGGCAGGTTGGATGGGACCTTGAGCACGGTGCTCTGGTAGGAGGTGTCCCTGCCCATGCCAGGAGTTGGAACTAGATAATCTTGAAAGTTACTTCCAACCCAAACCAGCCTAGGATTCCATGATTGGTAACTGATCATGAGGATAGGTAAAAAAAAAAAAACAAGCACTGTGAGAAAAGCTACAGCTTGGTTAAAGCTTTGCCAGCCTTATCTACAGAATATCATTACACAAGCAAGGAAGACAGGTGAACAGCTTGTTGGCACAACAGAAAGGCTAACAGCACCTTAAGCAAAAAAAAAAAAAATTAAATACTTTTTTTAAAAAAATAAAAATCAATAAGATAATGATTTATTGGCCAACAAACACACTGGTGAAGAAGTTAGTGCAATACTAGCACAGCCTATCCAAACACATTGTAGTGCTTTGCTTCCCTTACAGAATAGTATAAAAGCAGTCCCCCCAAAAAGGACAATCTAATAGTGGATACAGGCAACTGGAGTTGCCAATATTTGAGACTGCCATGCAGTCAGTTTTCACTCCTGATGGACTAAGCCACTGCAAAGAGTTTCTATTTTTAAGCATTCATAACAGTAATCTAGAAAAGCATGTGCTCAAATCCATATTCCATGGGGGAAGCACATAAGCATGTGCTGAACACCTATTACTTGGGCTTTCAGCCACATTCTCTGATGAAGAGTGCCCTGCAGCTGAGTCATTTCTAGGGGAAAAAGGGACAGATTTCAGGAAGAGGAAAAAGGGGTTTTGCTGTGGAGAAGTCAACACATTAAGCAGGCCTGAAAAGTGATGGAGCAGCCACTTCTTCCATGTGAAGAGCAGGTAATCCACAATGCCACCTCTGTGCCCACCCTCTGGCAGGCAATTTTTAAACAATCGTCTCCAAATGGAGTCTGTTTTGCCTATGATGGTAACTGGTAAGTGATCTCCCTCTCTTTCTTGACCCACAAGCTTTTTCATCCTATTTTTCTCCCCTGGCTTGCTGAGCAGTGAGTGCAGCCAAGTGGGCACTATCAGCTAATAAAGGTCCACCAACCCCACTGAACTTGTAAAACACCAAAAGCCTTTTCCTGAAGCTAATATCTCAGAGTTTAACCTCAAGATAATCACATTTCATCCTCAGCTGCTGCAAGAACATCAAGTTTAAAGAACAACTATTTACTCAAACAGCAAATTCAGCTTGTCAGGATACATTTTGAAATGGCCAAACCACTCTCCAAATGCTTTTATGCAATTTGCTTCAGATTGGTCTAGATTTTTGTATGTAAACTCAAAAATTGCACTATGGATCTCTTCAAAGAAAATAGATTCTGCAGTGTCTTCAGTGATTTGTCCCCCATCAAAAGGAAGAGCACCAGTCAAGTTCCCTGGGCTTGTTGACCAACCATGTGCAGCTCCAAATCTACAGCCCCTCCTTACACAGAGGAATGCTGTGGCATTGGGAAGTGGCACCCAACTATTTCTCCTCCAGTAATGCAAACCATCCCGCTGTGCTGTATGCCTTCACAGCTTTCTGAATTAGAAGCCTCTTTAACCCACTACAGCTACGTTAGAACACGTTTTATGGAGGTGTCTAAACATTTATAACAATTCCTGAACACTGAGGCAAACAATGATCTCTTCTTAGACATGTCCTCAGTGTTACTGTCTTTCTAATTATTAGCTTGCTATATCCTTTCTTCCTTTCAGAATCAGACTTCTGTTCTAAAGAAAAAGCACCCAAAATACTCTAAAAGTAACACATACACACACACACACAAACCCAAAAGCTAATCAACCAAAAAGAAGCCAACAAAACAAAACCCCAATCCCAAACCAACAATGAAAACCTCCCTAAAGCCCATTTGTGCAGCTGAAGGATTTATTTGCAGCCCCTTTTCAGTTCCATTTTGGTTTAACATGCACAGGGTGGTTGAATCCCCATCCCTGGAGATGTTTCAAAGAGATGAAGACAGGGACACAGTTTAGCAGCAGGCTTGTCAGAGTTAGAGAATGGTTGGACTGGATGACCTTAAAAGGCTTTCCTAACCAAAAGTGTTCTATGACTTCCTATCCCAACAGGGCTTTTCTCTTCCATATCTGTAGATCCAGTATTTTGCTCATACTTAGCAGACCTGGCAGAACAAAAATTTTTGCCTTGCTGTTCAGTCCTGATCTGTTTTGAACAATCTACCATTTTACTTCTGGATCATGAAATAAATATCTTTGTTAACCAGGGCACAGATGAAACTCTAACGAGAGGGAAAGTTGACCCAGCAACAAGTTTAAGCCTGTTGACTATAAAAGAGTTACTCCATAGTCTCTCTCAGGTAGTGACAGGCATAGCACATTACTTAGGTTTCTTCCTATTGAAAGTGTAACTTGAATTTCCTCTGCCTCAGCAACCTTGTTTGTGATGAGGTGTTCTGTATTGTATTGTAATAAAAAGCCCAGGCCTCTATGTAAAGCTGCTCATATATAACCTCATTTGCCTTGCAGGAGGCTTTCAATAAGCTCAGGTTGAACACCTTGCCAGATGTTTGGGATTTAACTACCTTGGCATCATATCATCAGCACAATCAATCACTGCAACAAAGGTTTCATCACAACTCGGTTCCCAAACACATCTGTTCAAGCCCAGTGATGAAAGAAACTACTCTTATGGCCCTCAGCACAGAAACCTCTCCCAGCTTCTGTCTTCTCATGGCAACTTCAAATGAATGTCTGCGTAAGTAAATCTTTTGATCCCATTTCCGCTATTTCAGCTAAATCATATAAACAAGTAGCTTTCTGAGTTCCACCATCAATCATATAAGGTCTCCTATTCTGTTTGCCAGATTCAGATGATGTCTGTCCCGGGCTCACCACACCACCTTTCTGTGGAGGTTCATCCATGCCTAATAATAATGCACTCCAGACAGTCCTTCAGCTGGAATACTTACCATCACCTCTCTGCAGAAAGTTCCTGTCTCCTTTTAGGCACAGACCTACCTAAAGTTTAAGGGAGCTTTTAGAACTTCATTGCTTTTAAGGACTGGATACCGAGATCAGGATCCTTGAACAAGAAAAAAGGCTTTAAAAAAATCACCAAAGATGGGCAAGAAGAAGAGAAGAGGAAGGTACCAGGCTGACCAAGAGCAGGACAACAGAAGGACCACAAAGGAGTTCAAAACATGCATCAAAAAAATGATGTATTCAAGTACACCAAAAGCATGCATTTGCTGGAGAACAGAGATTTCACTGGATGCCAGTAGATGGGAAAAGGCTCCCCTGTGTCCCTGCTCCCACCCCCCAGGCTGAATTAACGGGGTTTTTTTTGCTCAATAAGACGTTCCTGGTTCTTTTCAGACAATATCCTCAAGGTCTGTCCTTGGTCTTCTGGTCACGCAGAAAATCTCTCCTGGGAAACAAATGTGTTTGTACAGCCATTCCTGCTCTCTGTGCTAGCTCAGCACACAGTTCTAGTCCCACCATGTCTCATCAGCATGCATGTTGGATAAGCTGTATCAGTCTTCAGCTATTTTCCCCTTCCTCCACCAAACAAGTTCCTTTTAAAGCAACACAAGGAATGCACAAAAGCTAAGCAGAAGGCAAATACATAAAGGCTTTTGTGTCATATATTTTCCTAAAATGGACAGCTCTCTATTTATCTGAGAGGAAAAATGAAGGTACACACACACCTCTCCCCTGCAAAAAACCAAAGAAACCCTCCCAAATCCTCCAGTCACTACACTTGTGATTCACACAAGGATTTCAAATCACATATTGGCTCCTTTGGCAAGATCAAGTTTCACAGACCTGTTTGCTGCCTGTTTAGGTAATTAGAAACCCAAGGCAATTATGGTGCTGCCTATTTAATGAAGAGAGGCATCTTTTCCCACATTCCCACAGCCAGCTTTCAGAAAAGCTGCAATACAGGCAGCTTATTGCCTTTATCAATCAGCAATATCACTTTGACATCATAACTACACATGGTCGGGTTCTCCCCAAACGCATTCTGCCAATTTCTGGTTGCCAAGTATTTTTTTTTCCCTGCTCATTTCTGCTCTACGACACAAGAGGCAAAGGCACTAACTGCAGAACTGCTGTTAAAAACAAGGAAATGCATTACCTGTGATGCTTATTGTCATATTCACAATGCCTGGACACAAACAGGGTTGAAACTCATCTGCCTTAGCATTAAAAAACAATATATATATTCTTACATAATCAACACTATGTTGGAGACACCAAGAAAAGAAAGAGACATCTGAGCTCTGAAAAATGAAGCATGCTTAAGAAATGCAAAAATATTAACTCATACATATGCAGCTCACTTCAATTTCCATGCAGGCACCTACTGCAAGTCTTTATCAGGAGACAATAGTAACCCTCATCTTCCACCACAGCTGAACTTCCTTCTCTACCACCACTGCCCTAACACAGGCTCAACATCCTAGTCAGGGACATTCCCACACAGACGATCATAGGGCTGGAGCACCTCTTTTATGAGGATGGGATGAGTGGGTTGGGGGTTGTTCTGCCTGGAGAAGGGAAGGCTTCTAGGAAGACCTTAGAGCAGCTTTTCAGGATTTGAGGGGGCCTACAAGAGACCTGGAGAGAGACTTTTGAAAGTGGCATGGAATAACAGGACAAGGGATAATTGCATCAAACCATAATTGCTTCAAACCAGAAGAAGCTCGAGTGAGATAAGACATGAGGAAGAAATCCTTCCCCAGGAGGGGGATGAGGCACTGGAACAGGTTCCCCAGAAAAGCCATGGAGGTTCCAAACCTGGCAGTGTTCAACAACAGGCAGAATGGGGCCTCGAGCCAGCTGCTCTAGAAGATGTCCCTGAATATGGCAGGGGTTAGAGCTTGATGATCTTGAAGGTTCCTTCCAACTCAAACCATTCTAGGATGCTACGAATTAAAGGCTCTGTTTAGGAAGACCCATTAACTTCAGAGGATGATGTTACCACATGCCAAAATTGCTCTGTGAACACAAGCACTATTCAAAAATCATGACTAACATCCATAATTACAGCATGTATTGAGAAACAAATTTTATTCATTTACTTTATTTATTTGAGAGGGGGAAAAAAAAGGAGTCCGGAATTTCTCAACTGCCATAACAGGCAGAAGAATATAGTCTGGAAGTGATTAAGTTTGGGGATATGCATGGATTTTGGAAAGGTATCAAAGATGATTTGTAGTCAGCAAAACACAATTATGTTTTTGAAATGGACTGAAAACACAGCCACGTAAATCAAGCTGGCATTATAATTCTACTCTCCAAGAAGCTACTGCTCAGCTAACCACGTTATTACCTACAACAGCCAAAGGAAGAGTCAGGCCCCAATAGAACAAAAGAGAGGACATTAACCATAGCGGGGTGGGGGGTGGGGGTGGTGTATAATTACAGCAAGGTGGTAAAAGTACTGACTGATGGCATCCCCATAACTTATTCTGGGGATCTGCAACATGTACACATTTATTCCATACACAGCAAAACAATCTGACCAAAAACGATGCTGGAATTGTTTAGCCTGCAGAAGAGGAGGCTCAGGGAGACCTTATTGCTGTCTACAACTACCTGAAGGGAGGTTGTAGCCAGGTGGGGGTTGGTCTCTTCTCCCAGGCAACCAGCACCAGAACAAGAGGACACAGTCTCAAGCTATGCCAGGGGAGGTTTAGGCTTGAGGTGAGGAGAAAGTTCCTCACAGAGAGAGTTGTTAGCCACTGGAATGTGCTGCCCAGGGAGGTGGTGGAGTCACCGTCCCTGGAGGTGTTCAAGAGGGGATTGGACATGGCACTTGGTGCCATGGTTTCGTAGTCATGAGGTGCTGGGTGTCAGGTTGGACTCGATTTTTGAGGTCTTTTCCAACCTTGTGGATTCTATGACTTAATATCCAGGAGGTCTATGAATGCAGGTCATCTCAGAAACACCAGTTTGAGAGAGGCAGCTTCTGAGTTTAAAGTGCACTCAAACCACATGTGGACTGTAGTAGCCGCTGCTTAACATGACACTGACCGTTTAAGTACTGTGACCAGGAAGTCAATGAAAAACTGAATTGCAGGGTACAATAAAAGCACAAACCAACCCACCCAGGCTAAGACAGAAGCTAAACCAAACAATTGAGCTGAGAATGGGACAAATATAAGCAGGAAATAGATTGAAGATCATTGAAAAGATGGATTTATGTGCCAAATACTTATCTGAGAGGCGAGATTTGTATCTTGAGGTTCATGGCAAAGCCAGCCCTTCACCTTACGAGTGACCTCTGAGCGGCAAACCTCAAAGCTAACTTCTGAAGCTATGACGAGCGCAGGCCTCCTAACAAGATCAATCCAGAGTACATGAGGCAATTTGATGAGGAAAATCACATTAACAGCTCCTGTGTATACACATAATTGTCTCGGTAAAACACAATTGCAAGAAAGCTACGCAAGTTATTTTATTCCATAAGGAGGAAAAAAACACATTACCTGTGAAGAGAGACTTGCTAAATTACCAGAGGAGCCATTACAAACATCTTCATTTCCCAGGGAATAATTTCATTAGGCAAAACATGAAAAACCAGGAGACTGCTAGACTGCCTAATGATTATATATATATATTTGTATGTTTCTTACGATAATGCCGTTAGCACTTGTGAAGAGCAGACGTGTACATCAAGAGCCTGTCTCATACACCCTAAATTTCTACAAAGAAGGTGAAGGAGGCTGTGGTCTGCCACCCCACCATCATCAGGGTGCCAGTTGCTCTTCTCATGTGTGGCTCTGCATGACTGTCCCAGTTGAACATGCACCCAAGCCTAGTATTCCAGATGGCCCAACAAAACCTTGTTATTCCCAGCATAGAACAAACGGGACATCTCCCTCAATACACAATTTCTCTCTGGACATATTGCCAGCAGGAGCAGGGAGGTCATTCTGCCCCTGTACTCAGCACTGGTTAGGCCATACCTTGAGTCCTGCATCCAGTTCTGGGCCCCTCAGTTTAGGAAAGATGCTGAGTTGCTGGAAGATGTCCAGAGAAGGGCAACAAAGCTGAGGAGGGGTCTGGAGCACAGCCCTGTGAGGAGAGGCTGAGGGAGCTGGGGTTGCTTAGCCTGGAGAAGAGGAGGCTCAGAGGTGACGTTATTGCTGTCTACAACTACCTGAAGGGAGGTTGTAGCCAGGTGGGGGTTGGTCTCTTCTCCCAGGCAACCAGCACCAGAACAAGAGGACACAGTCTCAAGCTGCACCAGGGGAGGTTTAGGCTGGATGTTAGGAAGAAGTTCTTCACAGAAAGAGAGATTGGCCATTGGAATGTGCTGCCCAGGGAGGTGGTGGAGTCACCATCACTGGAGATGTTTAGGAAGAGACTGGACAGCGTCCTTGGTGCCATGGTTTAGCTGATTAGACAGCAATGGATGACAGGTTGGACTCAATTTCAAAGGTCTCTTCCAACCTGGTTAATTCTATTCTATTCTACAGAAACACTTGTTGTACAGAACTTAAAGCAAGAGACACATATTTAAAAAAAAAAAAAAAGGAAAAAAAAAAACACAACAGAGTTTGAAGACAAAAAGCTCTTTTTCACTGTATTCTGCCCAGGCCAACATTGATTCAGCATTCCTCCCCAAGCATCCATCATCCTCTGCAACAGACAGAAAAACCCCAACAGAGAACCATTACATACTTCAGCCATGATTTGTAGAAGACAACAACATGACTCTCATAATTCCATTTCCCATGGAGAGGAATTTATTCTGACTTGCAAAGGATGCTGCTGCAATAAAGCCTTGCCTTACCGTCTCTCACCACAAGCATTGCTCCATACAGGAGACTGCCATTTGGAAAAAGACATTGCCCTTACCAAAGCCACTTCCAAAACCCCTTGTAGCCAGAAGTTACCATAAAAACATCCTGCTGAAGAGTAACAATACAGAACAGCTGGAACTACGCAAAGCAAGCTTTTCACTCATTCTCTGGATCCCCCAAAGGCTGCCAGAAGCCACATCTAACTAGCTGAAGTACAGCCACAGCACAGAGGATTTTGGTTTGGCAGAGTGGCCTTCTTCACTTACTAACCCATGTCCCTGCTCATGTATGAGGTCCATACATGAGGTCCATGGCCTGCATTCTACCTCCAAGTCTGGCTACAGCACTCTTCCATTTTCTACCTTCCTTCACCTTTCCAATACAAAGCACTTGGCTCCTCACCAAAAAGCAAGGAATTCCTGCTGTGGAGGACCTGACAAAGTAAAATATGGAGGAACACTCCAGTGAATAGTTTTAGCTGGAGGTACATTATTCACAGTTGCTTCCTGAGAAACAGTACTTAGGTTGAGAGCAGCAGTACAGGAAAGGCAAGATGTCAGTTGAGGATGGGACCCAGAGCATCAGATTTCTTTCAGAGGGCATTAGAGAAATCAGACCTTTAGGGCACTTCATTTCACACATGTGCTTTCTCTGTGTCTATACTTAAAATAAGACCAAAACCAAGAATTGTATTCAAGGGTTTCACCAGAGTCTCTTGCCTGTGACCATAACTGGTGAGTGAGCCCTCGCTGTACTTTGTCTCAACCTTCAAGCCTTTTGTTGATTTTCTCCTCCCCATCCCACTGGAGTGGGGTAGAAGTGAGTGAGCAGCTGCACAGCGCTTTGTTGCTGGCTGGGTGAGCTTAAACCACGACATCTGACTAAACTGGCAGGTTATTGCTTCACAATCCCAACTGAGTCTATGCAGAGGTTTCTAGACCCTCATCCAGCCTAACCAGAAACACCACCTAAAATGGGATAACACTCAGAGGATTTTCTCCCCATTCATAAAAAATTAGCACAGTTCTTAGCTGGGAAGAGAGTCAAAAGTAGCAGGGTTTTTTTCCCAGACTATTTCTTAGGTTTGTCTGTCAGGTTGTGCCAAGAAAATCTCACTTAGGCATCAACTGCCACAGTGCTCCAGGAAGAGAGGGGGAAAAAAGCATAATACCAAGCAGTCCAAAGGAAAAACAAAGTTTGCTACAGTAAAATCATCCCCTGAGCATTAGGTATTATTATTCTCATACCTAAACATAAGGAAAAAAACTCTTTTACTTTGAAAGTGACAGAGCCCTGGAACAGGCTGCCCAGAGAGGTTGTAGAATCTCCTTTTCTGGAGGCTTTCAAAATCCATCTGGACACAATCCTGGACAACCTGATCTTCAGCAGTGGGGTTGGACTAGATGGTGTCCAGAGGTCCCCTCAGATGCCCACTATACCATGATTAGGGATTTGGTTTAGTTGTAAGGTGTCATATCCAGAGACACCCATGCTCAGGTTTGTTGTTTTGGTAGTACAAATTCTTTTCTTCTTGAACCCCAAATCCTAGTAGGTGCTCACCAGAATGTATATGGCCATGAAGAGCAGAAATATTTTCATTCCTAATGACAGCTGCAACATCATTTCAGAGGACCAGATGACCCTCTAACCCTACAGAGTTCACACCTGCACCAACAGAAGTCGAAATACTTGTATCAGGACATCTAGACATTTCCTAGAAGCTAGACATCTCGGTTTCTATACCCACAAAGAGCTGTTATGGTTATTTTGGCCCAGTTTAAAAAAAGCTACAAAACCACTGCAGCACACTGAAAAGAAGAAAAGAAAGGTTTCAAGTTGATTTCTGAGTAAGAACGTGAAATTCTACCCGAGGCTCCCTAGCGAGTGTTGGCTTTACACAGGAAAGGTTACGCTGCCTCGAGAAACTGTTTTGTAAGATGCTAAAAAGTGAGCCACATCCAGTGTTTTATTGTTAGCTGTTGCCATTCAGACATCACACTACCCTGCTAAGATAAATATGAACTTGTTTGCACGTACCCAGGTGAAATTTTGCACCATGCAATAATAAAGCACAAAGATTTCCCAGAAATGCTAATCAGCCCTCCCAATCCAGCATTCCAGAGCGCAGTCAAATACTTCTGCCTCAGAACTAGCTGTGCTCCCTTTCTTTCAGCCTTCAGCAGCATATGGATGAACAGCCAGGCTGCAGGCAGACTTTGACAGATTTAGAGATTAATACACAAGAAGAGGGGGAAAAAAAAAGTAAAAAAATAAAAAAATCTTTGCTGGTTGCCACTGGAAAAGTTCACATAAAGCACCAACCTGACAGATTGAACCGGTTGCTGATAATGAACTGATAAAACAGAATGGCTCCCCTTCCCAAGCTGAAATAAAACCTCTTAACTCCTTGCTCATCCTATTTATCTCACGTTCACAAAACAATTATTGGACAATATCTACTTGGTCCGTGGCACCTTGAGAGAATGACAGAATCGCTGGCAATAAAAACAATCCTCTCAGCACATTAATATGGAGGTGCCAACAAATTCTTAAGAGCAGACAAGTTGGCAGTTTTATGCCACTCCTCATACTTTCCATCTTCTAGTTAAAATCATAGAATCAATAAGATTGGAAAAGACCTCAGAGATCATCAAGTCCAACCTGTCAGCCAACACCTCCTGACTGACTAAACCATGGCTTCAAGTGCCACGTCCAATGTCCTCTTGAACACCTCCAGGGGCAGTGTCCCAGCAGCAAGATCCCTAAGTACCTGTTTCTTATTGTCCACTATATAAAACTTGAGGGCTTTGGAAGAAGCAAGCAAAACAAAGCACCCACCACAGCAAACAACATGGCTGGAGATCTATTGCAACCATCAGCATCCTCCTAAGGTGTAGAGAGAAGCTTCTCTGCCACTCAGTTCTTGGCTTTTGCATCTTACTGCTGATGTGGCAGTGGCCCACACGAGCTCCTACACAAACATCTAACTCCCTTCCAGCCTGGAAATAACCTGAGTCATTACAGTTCTCCAAAAGCTACTGTGTCCCCCTCTACAGTTTAATAACCAACCTTAATACAATGATTTATATGACTGTAGTTCCAAGTAGGCTTCATCATAATCTGTCAATACTGCAGCATTACCAAATCATCCTGAGAAACTATCTCTAGCCTCAAAGCTTCAACTTCACAGCAAGCTTCAAGGAAAAAGAGAGAGAAGGAAGAACCCCAACAAACAGGAAGCAAATGCCTCACATGGAGCCTGCCTGTTAGCATACAGGACCTACAAAAAGAGACCATCCAAACCAAAACAGAGACAACAAGCACCAGAGAGGGTCAATGAATCACTGAATGCATCAGATTGGAAGGAACCCTCATGGCTCATCTTGTCCAATCCCCCTGCACGAAGCAGGGATATGTCCAACTAGATCAGGTTGCTCAGAGCCCCATCAAGTTTGACCTTGAATGCCTCCAGGGATGAATCCCCCACACATCTCTGGCAACCTGTTCTAGGATTTCACCACTCTGGGTTAAAGACCTCTTGTCCTATCACTACAACCCCTTCTAAACACTCCTTCCCCAGACTTCCTGTAGGTCCCCTTCAGATGGAAGAAAGGTGTAGGAAATCAATGCTTGCTGGGAAAAGCAGCTTCCAGAAACCAAGAAAGCCAAGCCAAGAAAGCTCTCTAGCACACTCCAGATACCAGTAAGCATCCCTGAATCTCGAGCTTTCCTCCAGAATTGTGTCACAAATATTCTGCAAGCATTAAGGCATGGAGACACTGCAATGGTGAAACAAAAGTATTTGCAAGCGTTTAGAGTATTTGCATGTAAATTCTGAATAGGGGGGGGAGGAGGGGGCAAGCAGTGGCATTTGGCTCTCTCCAGCAAATAATGAAAACAATTAAGAAAAACAGAAGTGTCTGCTTTAGCAATCAGTCTACCAATGTCCTCTGCTAAGAGGACACTGAAAAGATGCTGCTGCTGCATATTGTTTACATGCAGAAGCAGACGTAAATAAAAGCCTTTGAATACACACTGACACTTGGACAGATTTCCACTTGCAGACTAAGAATTGGAAAAAATCCAAGGAATCAAGACAACAGACTGCAGCATACAAAGCAGAAAACCCACTAAGATTATCTACATAAAAGAACTCCCTGAAAAGGGGACAGCACACGCAGCAAACTAAGTTGGATCAAAGGCACCCAGTGCATGAACACTGTTTCAACAAGGACAAGTCCAGCTGAGTGCTTTAGCATAGAAAAGATGTCCCTTCAGCCTGATTCCTCATGAGCCTTCAGAGCAGTCACAGGTGGCCTGCTGGCCCAGATAGACCTGGGCAAGCCCTACCTCAAGCAGCAGGAAGCCCCACTGGGCACCCAATGCAGGGAGCTGGGTAGCACTCAGACTATGGATCAGCAATTCCACAGAGAGCTTTGCAGCAGCATTTGTTAGATGCTTCAAAGCACAAACCAAAACCTGTGATTCAAGAAAATGAGGGAAGGAGTGGACTTTCACAGTTAATGTGTGGTAATTTAATGCACAATAATCTTGGCTCATGATCACATATTTGAATTGAAATGAACCATCAAGACAACTTATATTCTCAGAAATTTGCATTTTTAGCACAGAAACAACTGGAATTTTGAATTACCAAATCCCATTCCACTCATTGGAGATGAAAAGAGGAAGTAAAAACAAAACCCACCTTCTTGTTCTGAGAAATGTGACTATAAAGGCAGAATTAAGACAAAGAAAATACAGTGGGCAAACAGGGTGTCTGGTAAGATCATGGAGCAGATCCTCCTGAAGGCACTGCTGAGGCAGAATAACAACAAAGAGGGGATTCAGTATAATCAGCACAACCAAGGGCAAATCCTGCCTGACAAACCTGGTGGCCTTCTATGACAAGATCACATTAATAGATGAAGGCTGAGCAACTGATATCATTTACCTGGACCTGAGCAAAGCCTTCAACACTGTCCCACACAACATCCTGGTCTCCAAGCTGGTGCCATATGGGTTTGATGGATGGACCATTCAGTGGATAAAGAACTGGCTTGATGGCCATGCCCAAAGAGTGGCTGTCAATGGGTCCATGTCCAAGTGGAGTCCCTCAGAGATCAGTACTGGGACCTGTCTTGTTCAACATCTTTGTGGGTGACATGGACAGTGGCATCGAGTGCACCCTCAGCAGCTTTGCTGATGACACCAAGCTGTGTAGTGCAGCAGACAGCGGGAAGGAAGAGAGCCATCCAGAGAGACCTTGACAGGCTGGAAAAGTGGGCCTATGACAACCTCATGAGGTTCATCAAGACCAAGTGCAGGGTCCTGCAGCTGGGTCAGGGCAATCTGAAGCACTAGGCTGGGCAGTGACTGGCTTGAGAGCAGCCCTGAAAAAAAAAGGACCTGGGGATGCTGGTGGATGAGAAGCTCAACAGGAGCCAGCAGTGTGCACTTGCAGCCCAGAAAGCCAACCAGAGCCTGGCCTGCACCAAGAGAAGCATAGCCAGCAGGTCAAGGGAGGTGATTCTCCCCCTCTACTGTGCTCTGGTGAGACCCCACCTGGAGTACTGTGTTCAGCTCTGGAGACTCTATTACAAGAAGGATCTAGAGGTGCTGGAACTTGTCAAGAGAAGGGCCACAAGGATGATTAGAGGGCTAGAGCTGCTCTGCTATGAGGACAGACTAAGAGAGTTGGGGCTGTTCAGTCTGCAGAGGAGAAGACTCCGAGGAGACCTAATTGTGACCTTTCAGCATCTTAAGGAGGCCTGCAGGAAAGCTGGGGAGGGACTTTTTAGGGTGTCAGTAATGGTAGGACTAGGGGGAATAGAAAAAAAAAATAGAAGTGGGTAGATTCAGGTTGGATGTTACGAATAAGTTTTACACTGTGAGGGTGGTGAGACACTGAAACAGGCTGCCCAGGAAGGTGGTAGAAGCCTCATCCCTGGAGGTTTTTAAGGCCAGGCTGGACATGGCTGTAAGAAACCTGATCTAGTGTGAGGTGTCCCTGCCCATGGCAGGGGGTTGGAACTGGATCATTCTTGCGGTCCCTTCCAACCCTAACAATTCTAAGATTGTGAAGAATATCTCTTTGCAAAGTGAGAACAACCCAGCCTAAGTCCACAGAGAACCTCCATCAAAACCTCAGGGAAAGATTTTGGATGGTTTGCAGCATTGACATGTCCTTCTCCTTTCTTGAACTCTTCTGCAAAGCCAGCTTTACAGATCTTCACAGGTACCTAACCTTTGATGCTGCAGGAAGAATAGAGAAAATACCACCAGCACAACAAACAAGACAAGCAAAGAAGCCTTCATAGCTGTATTGACTTTTCCTATTTGTAGAGCAGTGTTCATGTACATCTAAGGAAAAGCAAAACCTTTCAGTCAACAATACTGGAGGGAAAGATTTATTCTCTCTCTCTCTCTAGCTTGCTTAGAAAAAGTCATTTCACAGTTCTCAGCTTTATCACACATGACCTCCCCTCTGCTGAAACCATGTCTTCAAGAAACTGCCTCTAATCATTTCATCTTTATGGAAATTGGTTTTCCACCAAAGCTTGCCCAGTATTGTTTCCATACCAAATTCTCTGCTTTTTAGAAAAGGCCCCAGGTGGGGAGGCGTGAGCAGCGCCCACCGGCCCCAGGTGGGGAGGCGTGAGCAGCGCCCACCGGCCCCAGCTACTATTTTCTGCTGCTGCTGCTATACACTTTGTAATCTGAAGCATTGCTGGACTGGTGACATTTTGGTAAGGAGCCATGATACAAAGAAGCACTAAGCTGAAAACTGTATTGATTTAAGTAAGACAAAGAAAATAGAAAGGAAAAGGAGGAGGCCCCCAAGGAAACAGCAGAACTTGCATCCTCTTAACTGTGGCAGCTGAGATTTGTAGCCTCATTCAATTAGTGTGTTTGCTCTCACTGTGCTTCTTTCATTTCTCTCATTTCTATTCAAGTGATTAAGCACTGTAGCTCTTCAAAAGTCATTTCACAAACTTTTTCATTACTCAGAAGCTGTGCAAAAGAGCATTTAAAAAAAAATGTATCAAAATAAGATGAAAAAGCAGAAAGAGCCAACAAATTAATTAATTAAGGAATGGACCTCCCTGATCTTCAGCCTATTTTAACTGTGATGCCTTGTGAATGATGAGGAAAGGATCAGCTCTGGATCTGGCAACGCTGCTGGCTGCTGTACCAGTATCTGTTACCCATGGCAGCACTCAACCCCTCTGTGACCATCACAGAATGGTTATGGCCTTTAATTTCAGCCTGCAACTGTTGAAATGAAGTTTAATAAAACTGTGACTCACAGGAGAGGTCATGGTGAGCATTTGTGTCACTACATTCATAACGTGCCCATCTCATGTGGAAAATTAAGGTAACATTTCATTCTCCCAGCACTGCAACATGGAAGAACATTGTGAAAAGGAAGCCTTAAGTGTTTATAAAGCATTTGGAGATTCTTGGATAAGATATAACAGCTCCCTGAAAGGAATTTGGAGTGAGGTGGGGGTTGGTGCCTTCTCCCTAGTATCGGGTGACAGAACAAGAGGAAATGGCCTGAAACTGCACCAGGGGAGATTTAGGTTGGAGATTAGGGAAATTTTTTTACTGCAAGAGTGGTCAGGCACTGGAACAGGCTACACAGGGAGGTGGTGGAGTCACCATCCCTGGAGGTGTTCAATAAATGTGTGGACATGGCACCAGGGGACACGGTTTAGTGGGCATGGTGGTGTTAGGTTGATGGTTGGATTCAATGATCTGAAGTGGTTTTCTCCAACTGAATCAATTCTATGATTCTGTGGCAGTATAATTAAAAAATAAATTAACCTAATGGGAGGCATTTTGCATCTTCCCTAACACACCCCCACACACTGCACCAGCACTACATCCTCTCCACTTTCACAGAGCCTGCAGGGACAGAATCCAAGTTAATTCCAAAGTTCAACTCTGATTCAGCTTACAAATCTGAAACTGTTGGAACTGAGGGAATTCAGCTTTTTTTATTCATTTGTTTAACCAAGGCAGCAACACACTACATTTAAAACTTCCAGCCTTGCTCAGGTTAGGAATCAATATGGTAACCCTTCAGTGAGCTTGCAAAATACTGCTACCATAACTTTTTACTAATTGTAAACACTCCATTCTTGCAGAGGGGGAAAAAAAAAATTCATGACTAAGCAATAAAAAAAAGTTACTGAGACATTCAAATAAAAAATTGTGAACACCTGTTCACAAGATTTTTATCATCTGGCTTTTTTATTACTTCTGAGCCAAGTTCTGAAATGGCCCAGCCAGCTCTGCTGATATAATTTTTCAAGTACACAGCAAACATTTCATAGAACAGGAGAGCTATAATTCAACATTTTACAGCCTACTGCATCTGAAACTCCACAAGCACATTGTAATGGTCTCCATACTTGAAGAAAAACGGCTCTAAGAACGCTCTGACATCAAGGATTTATCATGCAACTATCCATACATATGTTACCTTTTGTCCTAAAGAGACTACAACTCTCAAAGTCTCTTTGTAAACGAGACTTGTGGTGTTGTTGAACACAGGGAGGACAACAATAACTATAAAGTTCCCCACATCAGCTATTGCATCATTTGAAATCATCAGAAGTTATCCCTAACTTGCCTTGACCATCAAAAGAGGGGGCTGAAAAATAGCAGCCAGCTTCAGTGATCACTTCAGTGAAGACACTACAGGCAGCTGTGGAAATGAAGGAGGAATTAAGCTTATCTTTCACACTTCTACTAGAAGCATGAAACCAAAGCAACAAATTGTCAAGTTTCTAATATGATACCAAGAAAGGGATGGCTGCACCACACCACCTGCAATTGACTGCATTGGATACCTGGTTACAAAGCAACCTTAAACAGTGATGAAGGTTCAAGCACTAAGGGTTACTCATAAAGGTGTGCTAGAAGGGGAAAATTCACCCAAGCCAGACTAGAATGATTTCTGCCCATCAGCTGGGGGAAGTTAACTATGTAACACTGTGGGAACAACTTCTCCCTACAACTGATCATGCAAGATTTGCAGAAGGACCTTCAGCTCCCATGCAGCCAAGTTCTGGGCATCCAGGTTCCCTCCCTGCTTTTTCAGTTAACCAAACCAAGAGGAGTGCTTGTCTTCATAATCTCTACTGACAAGAGAAACATACCCTGAGAAAAGCTAAAGCATCCCTTCCCAATAGCCTTCTAAATGTTGTATACAACAGGGAAAGCAAGCAGGGAAGCTGAAAACCTCCAACCAAACCCAAACAACCATTCAGTCTATTACAATTACACAACAGTAAACTCAGTCTGAATATAAATAAGCCAATCATAGAATGGTAGGGATTGGAAGGGACCTCTGGAGATCATCAAGTCCAAAACCTTGGTAGATTTCACACACATCTTTCTCCTTTTGCCCTCTAAATAGGGAAGGCAAATAGCAAAGGTATAGCCATTATTTTTTGGAACAGTTAAAAGCTAAAACATATTAACATTTCACAGAAGGACAGAACAGGTTGGGTTGAAAGGGACCTTTAAAGGACACCTTGTCCACTTCCCCCTGCTGTGAGCAGGGGCATCTTTCACTAGATCAGGTTGCTCAATAGATTTCTCTATTGGAAGCAGTTAAATTCTGTCCTAGCCTTGCTGGGTCCTCTCGTGCCTTTTCAGAACATATTATTGCTGCCAGGGGTTGCATAAGGGAATTACTGAGATTTTCAGAAATGCCACCAGAAGCACACACACACAAAAAAAAAACCAACCCCAAACCCCAACAACAAAACACACAAACACATAACCCTGGGAACAAAAGGGAAATTCAATTATCTGCTGCTTTTCCTAGATACATTATCATTCACAAGCAATAACCTGCAATTACATTTCATTTAAAGATGCTCCCTCTAAAGCAAAAATTCATTAAAGAAATATTATTATGCCTGTGCACAGTTTCAATTATCTGTAAACATACAGCTCACTTTTAGTCTGCCATATGGTGTAGAAAACAAAACCAAAACACTACCACCACAACCAACCAAACAAAACAGAACGTAAAGGGGGCCTGGTGCACTTGGAAAGTTCCTTCCATCTTCAGCTGGAGAAAAAAAAGGGGAGAAAAAAGTAAGGAAAAGAGGAGTTGGGCTCTGAAGCTGTGAGCCTGCTGCAGGCCCTCCAGCAGGCAGATTATGTGATTATTTCTGGATGCCGCAGTCATGTGGCTGCACAGCAAAGCTTTTGTCGGCAGCGTGACACAATCCCAGCGCGCTCGAACCGCCGGCAGCAACGCGCAGTTTGGCATTTTCCTAACGCACACACACACCCACAGCCACGTGGAAGAAATCAACCAGCTTCTCGCTGCTACGGTCACAACCAGGCAGGCACTTCGTATGCCTCCTTGCAGGGAATCAAAATGCTGCTCTCTCTCTCTCCAGGGTTTTGTTGTTGTTGTGTTTCACTCCAGGCACACGTTCGCTGGCTCCCTCCAAATTACAGATTCTTAAGAACCACCTCCCTCAAATCATAGAATGGTTTGGGTTGCAAGGGACTTTAAAGATCATCTAGTTCCAAAGCCCCTGCCATGGGTTCACTGTTACTGTGAGTACCTTCCTACATCATCCACTAGAGTTTATTTATTGTGCATTTCAAATGTTTTCAACTGATCACAGAGTCCTAGAATGGTTTGAGCTGGTAGGGACCTTCAAATTTATCTAGTTCCAACCACCCTGCCATGGATGGGGATACCCCCCACCAGACCAGCTTGCTCAAGATGCCATCCAATCTGGTCTTGAACACCTCCAGGGAGGGGGCATCCATAATCTCCCTGGGCAACCTGTTCCAGGGTCTCACCACACTCACTGTCAAGACTTTCTTCCTATCACCAACCTAAATCTCCCCTCTTCCAGCTCCAAGCCACTGGCCCTCATCCTATCCCTACACACCCTTGCAAAAACCCCATCCCTTCTTTCTTTTAGGCTCCCTTATACTAAAGCATCCAAACATGTTGTCATGACATTCCCCAACAGCAGTTCTGAACTGAAACAAAGTCTGAAGATACAATCTCTGAAGCAGGTCACCATCAAGTCTTGAATGGAACCCTTTGAAAGAAGGAGAACTAATACTGACTGACAGCATAAAACCCATTTTCAAAGAGAAAGACACAGAAGAGCTGGGATACTCTTCCTAATTCACAGTCAACATTTGCCTGCTGTGTGCTTCATGACTACAGAACTGCCTTTCTGACTTCTAAATATGCAATTTTCACTTCACTAAGTGAAGATGTCTAATTCCGCTGATATATAGCAAGGTAGCACCATGACTCCCTCAAGTAAAAAAATGATGAAGCTGCATCTGGTTCATTTTAGAGGGAACTTGAACAGGGCACTAAAATGCCTTGAGTATCCTGTTTATCTCGGGTGGTTTGAAGACCCTGAGCACTGGAGATCTGCATCCTGCATTAAACATTTATCTGATGGTCTGGTAATTCTATTTAACCTTGAACCTGCTCACTAACTTGAACCTTTAATTTTTCCCATGTTAAAGGAGAAGCCCTGATCTGTCTCAGGGTTTAATGCACCTGCTTACCCATGCAGATAAACAGTTCCACAGTCAGATCATAGCAATTTGCTCACGAGAGATTGCCTCTAATTAATAACATCCTCCACTGACTAATACTGAAGGTTTCCATTCTGCAGCCCTCACTCTGTAAATACAGGTTACACAGGCACAATATTCCAGAGACACATATTTCCAAATCCTCAGTCTCTGACAGGTCATCCATTCAGCTGAGCCCAAGCACAGAGTGGCATCAGCTCGTTACACAAACCCTTTCTAAAAGGCAACAGCAGATACCACAAGAATCAGCAGCCCATTTTGATAGCTGTTCTGAAAACAGAAAAATCAGACAGATTTAGTTCTTACTCAGTTTTACCCAGATTTTGAAGAGTCACTTTATTGTGACTGTTAACACATACACACAAAAGACAAACATCAAACTTGGCAGACTTGATGCACCTTCTGAGATCAGAGTTAGCGAATGTTTTACTACAAATCCAGGAGAGATGCAAATTTAAAGTGAGCCACACTATCCATCATTGCCTAGATTCCAGTCAAATCACAAGAACTACAGCAATGATTTGCTACTCAGTTGGCATATAGTTAATGCCCAGGATTTTTAGTGCAAGTAGATCTGGATGACAGTTCACAGACTGCATCAGGTTGGAAGGGACCCTCAAAGGTCATCTTGTCCAAGCCCCCCCCCCCATTCAGCAGGGACACCTCCAACTAGAATAGAATTAACCAGATTGGAAGAGAACTTCGAGATCGAGTCCAACCTATCATCCAACACCATCTAATCAACTAAACCATGGCACCAAGCACCCTGTCCAGTCTCCTCCTAAACACCTCCAGTGACGGCAACTCCACCACCTCCCCAGGCAGCACATTCCAATGGCCACTCTCTCTATGAAGAATTTCTTCCTAACATCCAGCCTAAGCCTCCCCTGGCACAGCTTGAGACTGTGTCCTCTTGTTCTGGTGCTGGTTGGTCTGTGGTGACAGGTTGGACTTGACGATCTTTGAGGTCTCTTCCAACCTTGGTGATACTGTGATACTGTGGTTGCCTGGGACAAGAGACCAACCCCCACCTGGCTACAACCTCCCTTCAGGGAGCTGTAGAGAGCAGTGAGGTCTCCCCTGAGACTCCTCTTCTGCAGGCTAGGCAATCCCAGCTCCCTCAGCCTCTCCTCACAGGGCTGTGCTCCAAACCCCTCCCCAGCTTTTTTACCCTTCTCTGGACATGTTCCAGCAACTCAACATCTTTCCTAAACTGAGGGGCCCAGAACTGGACACAGGACTCAAGGTGTGGCCTAACCAGTGCAGTGTACAGGGGCAGAATGACCTCCCTGCTCCTACTGGTCACACTGTTCCTGATGCAGGCCAGGATGCCATTGGCCTTCTTGGCCACCTGGGCACACTGCAGGCTCATGTTCAGCCTACTGTCAACCAGTACCCCCAGGTCCCTTTGTGCCTGGCTGCTCTCCAGCCACTCTGACCCCAGCCTGCAGCACTGCATGGGGTTGTTGTGGCCAATGTGTAGAATCCAGTACTGCCTAGGGCCACACTGAGCCTGATCTTGAATGTCTCCAGGGACAGGGCCTCAACCACATCCCTGGGCAACCTGTTTCAGTATTTCACCACTCCCACTGTGAAGAACTTCCTCCTGATGTCCAGCCTATATCTACCCTGCTCCAGTTTGAAGTTATCATCAAAGCTACCAGTTTATCTGCTACATGGTTAGGCTTCATTACAATGGACATCAAAGATGAGGTGCAAGAGTTTGTCGTTCAGTTGTTGGTTTGTTGTGGTTGGTTTGGGGTTTTTGACATTTTTAAATGCATCTTTGTAGCTTTTGTTTTCCTCCACAGAACTCTGACACCCTGAAGATGACAAACTCTAAGATGATGGGGCATCTTTCTGAATTAACTTTGTCAGGACGCTTTCTTCACTGTTAAATTCTGCTTGGCTAATGACAACCTAATCTCCACAATTTCTTCCTCGAGCCATTATCATAATACAACTCGGTGACATTTAGAGCCACGGAAACCCATCTGCTAACACATGGACAGCTAGTATCTTTGACAGCCTCATTTCCATCAAGGACAGGAGCAGAAATGATCTCTTGCTAACACCACATGTATCACAAATGAGATCAGCCGGCGCTTTTCATTATTCTACATGGATCACGTTGGGAAAGGAGAATGTACTGCTGCATGAATACATCTCCTCGTGTGCTGACATCATTTGTAATTGTACGAGTTTGAAGGCAGAAAGAAGTACATAAGGGAAAGGGATTTCTTAGGGGAAATCAGGAACCCAGTGGAGGAGGATGACTCAAGCTGACGAACTTGGATTTGCAACTTGCTGCTTATGAATAAATTGCCCAAGACAATTCAAATGTAATGCATGTGCTTAAAAATCTGGACAAGATGAAGACACACATTTTAGAAGAGAATAAATCAGGCTGGAAGAGACCTTCGAGATCGTGTCCAACCTATCATCCAACACCATCAACTAAACCATGGCACTAAGCACCCCATCCAGTCTCCTCCTAAACACCTCCAGGGATGGTGACTGTTGAAGAACGGGTTAAAGAGAAAGGACATGGACCCCTAGAAGCACTGCACAACCCAGGCTTTGACGGTGATCAAGTAAATAAATTGGTAATCTTGGGCTATTAGCATAACTATAGGCTGAGCCGGATGTCAGCCAGGACAGCAAGCCTTCAATGACGGTCTGTCCTTGAGAACTTGGTAAACAAACTGCCCTGAAGGACAAGAGGTGGGGACCACTGTGAAAGACCATAGGTGGGAGGAGTATGTAATCAGGACCCTTTATGTTAGAACGAGTAAGATTGCGGCGGGCAGGTCCAGGTTGGGTATAAAGTCTGATGCCAGAAAAATAAAGTAAGACTTGTTTTATCACTCATATTGAGTTGGTCGTTTATCCGAGCCGCGGGGAAAAGGTTCCTCCGCCCACAGGTGACTCCACCACCTCCCTGGGCAGCACATTCCAATAGGCAATCATTCTCTCTGGGTAGAATTTCTTCCTAATCTCCAGCCTAAAACTACCCTGGTGCAGCTTGAGACTGTGTCTTCTTGTTCTGGTGCTGGTTGCCTGGGAGAAGAGACCAACCCCCACCTGGCTACAACCTCCCTTCAGGTAGTTGTGGAGAGCAATAAGGTCTGCCCTGAGCCTCCTCTTCTCCAGGTTAAGCAACCCCAACTCCCTCAGCCTCTCCTTGTTTTAGTCCAAAACAACAGGTCCCCATCCTAGCACTGCACAGAATCCCAGTATGATGGCTGCCAGAAAGGACCTCTGGGGATCATCTAGCGCTAACTCAGGCTCTCCCAGATCAGGCTGCACAGGATTGCATCCAGGTGGGTTTTGAAAGTCTTTCCAGAAGAGGATACTCCACAACTTCTCTGGGCAGCCTGCTGCAGCACTAATACTTCTAATGAAAGGATCTTTCGGAAGCCTGCACTCACATTAAACAGTCTGCTCCTTTCCATCTACAGCTTGACAAGGGCCTTGCTTGCTACACACCACAGTATCACAGTATCACCAAGGTTGGAAGAGACCTCAAAGATCATCAAGTCCAACATGTCACCACAGACCTCATGACTAGACCATGGCACCGAGTGCCACATCCAATCCCCTCTTGAACACATCCAGGGATGGTGACTGCACCCCCAGAATAAAGCAAATGCATCAGGAGAGTGAAAGCCATCAAAGTAAAGTAGAAGGAGAAAAAGACAGAGCAGGATTTCTTTAAAAGTGGCACTAAAATCAGCTGACATCTTCCATTCTTTAAGCCACAATTTTTAACTCCTCCTTACACATCTCAGCCCCCCTTCTCACACAGAAGAAGGAACAGAATATAAAGGGTTAAGAAAAAAAATAGTATCAAGCACAATTGTGCTCAACTCAGTGTCTGGAGATGGTTTGGATATAAACTAAAATATTTTTTAAAGCATTTGGTCCAATTTGGAATTTCTTTTGGCCCAGCAATAACCAGAGTTCTTAGCACTGGTTTGAAAATAACCCCATGCCTTCCATGTGCCTTATGCCTAGAAAATCAATATTTAAATAAACACACTCAAGGCCTGCACTTTCCAAGTTAGAACTGCATGAAGCACTGACAGCTTTTATGACTGACAAGGCAGACAGACTTGATTGCTATTCCAAATATCTCCTAGTAGTTATGGATGTGCAAACCATTTTCCTTTTTCAGCTATCCAAGTGAATCCAGAATTCCATGAACTAGGCGGACCAAATCTGTGACAATCACTTGCATGTTCCAACCATGGATGTTCAAGTTAAATCTTATGGACACATTGCAAAGTAGAGTGGTATGCTGCTCTCACCAAGAAGTTGGATATTATCCTCTTCCATAACAGAATAAACCAGGTTGGAAGAGACCTTCAAGATCATCGCATCCAACCTATCAACCAATCCAACCCACCTAAACAACTAAACCATGGCATCAAGCACCCCATCAAGTCTCCTCCTGAACACCTTCAATGATGGTGACTCCACCACCTCCCTGGGCAGCACATTCCAATGGCCAATCTCTCTTTCTGTGAAGAACTTCTTCCTAACATCCAGCCTAAACCTCCCCTGGTGCAGCTTGAGACTGTGTCCTCTAGTTCTGGTGCTGGCTGCCTGGGAGAAGAGACCAACATCCATCTGCCTACAACTGCCCTTCAGATAGCTGTAGAGAGCAATAAGGTCACCCCGAGCCTCCTCTTCTCCAGGCTAGGCAACCCCAACTCCCTCAGCCTCTCCTCATAGGGCTTGTGTTCCAAACCCCTCCCCCAACTTCATTGCCCTTCTCTGGACACATTCCAGCAGGTCAACATCCTTCCTAAACTGAGGGCCCCAGAACTGGACACAGCACTCAGGGTGTGGCCTAACCAGTGCAGTGTACAGGGGGAGAATCACGTCCCTGCTCCTGTATCTTTACTCGTAATAATAATAATCTCACATAATTACCAGAGTTCATTAGAATTTGTGTTTATTTTTTCTACCTATATTTTTTCAACTAGCCAAGGCTGCTGCTGGTCTTCTTGTGTGTGTCCTGCTCTCGCTGAAAAGCATGTCACATATGCCAGCTGAGATTTTAAGTTTGTAGCCTTACACTTTAAATTATTAGCTTTCAAAATCCTGCATGTGAATTTGGAAGTGCTGTCTGAAGAATTCACTTGAGCAGCTTTAAAACACTCAGGAGGAGACAGCACAACATCTGTCCGTGACAAGCTGCTGAAAACCAGGCAGCAAGCCAAGAACTCCCCAAAGTTCCAGCCCAGCAAAATCAGAGGATCTTGAACAGCTGTAAAGAGCAAAGAACTGCTTTTAACCTTAAAGTTGTATAAAAGCTTGCAATTAGCATGTAGCAGTTGATCCCTGAAGTTTACCAAAGAAATAAGAGCACAACTTATCTAGTGCATGTCAACATATTACAGCTTATTACTATTTTCCTGATCAGGATATTTATGTCCTTTCAAATCACATTAGATATGAAATACAAGGAGGGTTTCATGGCTTTGCAGAACTAAACTGAACCTCCTGTGAGGATTTCACAACGCAAATCCACAGGAGAAAAAAAAAAAGCAGAGCAAACCTGTGGAAGATAAAAAGATAATATGTAAGTTAAGACTTCAGGGTGCTTTTATCCATTAGGTTCACACCCTGAGCCTTCCCAGAGATTTCAGCTACCTTTCAGGAGTTTGTTTCACTCTTCAAGGAAATAAGAAGAAAGATTACATTACAACAATGAAAGATACAGGATAGCAGGGGGGAAAGGCTGGTGAAGTCAAAATGAAGATAAGATGAGGTGCAGAGACACAAAAGAAAAAAGTATAGTAAATACTGAAAGGGGAATTCATAGATTCATAGAATGGTTTAGGCTGGAAGAGACCCTGAAGTTCTATTTCCAACTCCCTGCCATGGGCAGGGATACCTTACACCAGACCAGGTTGTTCAAGACTTCATTCAACCTGGCTTGGAACACCTTCAGGGAAGGGACACCCACGACCTCCCTGGGCAACCTGTTACAGTGTCTCACCACCCTCACTGCCAAGAATTTCTTTCTAATATCCAGTCTAAATCTACCCCCCTCAAGCTTAAAGCCACTTCCTCTTGTCACTTCAAGCCTTAGATTCTTAACTCCTACCGGAAATTCTGAAAGGGAAATTCCAGATGTTTAATTCCTTGTGAAAGTATAAGGAAAAAAAAAAGAGAACAACAAAAGAAGCTTGGTTTTATTACTTAGATGAAAGGAAGAACATTTCACGAGGAGAAAGAAAGCATTACTACTTTCACAAAATAACTCTTAAGGTTTTTATTCCCCCCTAGCAATACAAACAAAATAACTTCATAGGTGTTGGATAAAATTAAATCTCAAAACATGAATTTTTGAGCTACAAAACCTGACTTAAGCATGCACAGTCCCATGTTGTCAGTAACTCCAAGCAGCGTTCTTCTACCAGACTTGTTCTTCTATACAATAGATTTAACCACCTTTTTCTTTGTCTACCTTCTGTCAGAACACTGCCAAACCAGGTAAGATCAAAGCCAAGGAAAGTCTTCTTTAATTTGTAGTATCATAAGTCTATAAATATCTGAGGGGTGGGTGTCAAGATGAAGGCGCCAGTCTCTTGTCCATGGTGCCCAGTAATAGGACATGGGACAACAGGCAGAACCCACGAAGTTTCACCTGAACATGAGGAGAAACGTATTTACTATGAGGGTGCTGAAGCGCTGGAACAGGCTGCCCAGAGAGGTTGTGGAGTCTCCTTCTCTGGAGACTTTCAAAACCCACCTGGATGTGTTCCTGTGTGACCTGCCCTGGGTGATCTTGCACCGGCAGGGGCGTCGGACTCGATCTCCAGAGGTCCCCTCCAACCCCAAACATGGTCTGATTCTCTCATTCTATTGCAGGCTGCAAGGTGGTCAAGGAATGAGACATATGATTCATTCTAAGTCTTTGGGGGTATATGGAGGGGGGTCAAATACAATCACTCTGCACTGTAGCCCTGCCTGTCAGATGCACTGGTTGGTGTTGTGCAGGTTTGAGAGAAGAACAGGTATCACAGCCCAGCCAAACAGGACAGTAACACAGAAGCGGTCTGTCTGACCCCCACAGTCCAAGAGCATGATTCAGGAAGTCTGCAAAGCAACAACCCTGGCTCTGTGGAAGAAGCTCAGTGCCACCAGACTGGGAAGGACGAAGGACAGAATTGGAGGAGAGCCCTGCAAGGCTGGGCTGATGACAAGTGCAGCTGCACAGGTCTGGCACAACGAATTAAAGGAAGCATGTAATCGGGTGCTTCTCAGACTTCTATTTATCTCCTGGGGCTTTTGAAGCACAGACAGAGCCTACTACCGTCACTGCAGGAAGCCACTCCTGCTTCCACACCATGCTGCAGTGAGAGGGTGAACGCAAGGTGCTCAAACCAGAGCTTCCAAAATACAAATTCCTAGTGACAGGCAACATGCTCAGGAGGAACCTGCACACAGTAATTACCTTCCCTGTCACTCTAAAACAAGTCAAGCATTATCTTTCCAAAACTGAACAAGCCCACCAACTTTTTTATTTATTTATTTTGGGCCTTTTTGCTTATTGTCAACTTTTGGGTTTTTTGAAGACTGGGTGGCATTTAAGAGGCTATTCCCTTGTTGTTCTGAATATCCTTCCTTAGTTTTCTTTGACTCATGAAAAAGGACAATTTATTATTGAAGACTTCATACATGCTCTTGTCTCAGTATCTGAGCAAGCAGCATAAATAAAAAGTAAGCAGTTTTCATTTGAAATATAAAAGGAAAGGCTGATCTGAGCTTACTGATAACTTGGAAGAATGTGGAAATGCTACTTTATCAGAGGGACACAGGAGTGATAAGAGAAAAGTAAAATAGTGATTTCATGTTAAAAATAAGGATCTTCTAATTGAACTTGTGCCTGCCACGAAATGAAGTGCTGGAGAAAACTCTTCTGAACATCACTCGCCTTCAAGACAAGTTATTTCAGATGGAGCACCACGGGAAACAACACAGCCTCCAAGTGCCACAGTACAAATCAAAACAGCATCCACAGATTCCCCTCCATTGTAGCAGGTATTGACAAACTCATTTTTTCCATTAATCTTCACAGGTCTGCACTGAGTCTATTTTGTTTCTTCTATTGACCTAAGAGCCAGACCTATATCGACACTGAGAAACATCATTTAAATCACAACGGGTGGTGTTCAATCTTGCTCAGAGAAAACAAGAGTTATCATCACCTTAAAGACTTCATCCAAAGAGCCAGAATTCAAACCACCAGCTGCTTGGGCAAATTCACGCGGCATATTCTACCCTAACGACAGCTACACGCAGTGTGGTACTTCTGCTGGATCTATGATGTCCAAGTTATGGTTTTATTTCTTTTAACATCTAATGAAATTAGAAGTTGCTTTAGAGGGTTAAAACTATCCAAACACCATGCAAAACCAACATACAATACAATACACCAGGTTGAAAGAGACCTTCAAGATCATCGCGTCCAACCCATCAACCAATCCAACCCACCTAAACAACTAAACCATGGCACCAAGCACCCCATCAAGTCTCCTCCTGAACACCTCCAATGAAGGTGACTCCACCACCTCCATGGGCAGCCCATTCCAATGGGCAATCACTCTCTCTGTACAGAACTTCTTCCTAACATCCAGCCTAAACCTCCCCTGGCACATGAAGTAATTGACATCATAATCTCCATAAAAGCCAGTAATTATCACAAGTAACCCATCCAAGACTGGAGAAGGGGGACTCACTTCCTACAAGCCATCATGCTTGCCCGTGTTAGGAGTTATGTACTAGGTTACAGGGAGCTGTGTCATGGGTGGCTGAGGGAGAAAGCCAAAACTAGCAAAAAAATATTTGGATGACAAATTTCTCCATCAATTGGTAATACTATTGGTATTATTATGGCAGCAATGGACAGGACCTTACAGATTCAAGGGGGGGGGGGAAGGCAACTACAAAACTCCCAAAAATTTGTAAATGTTTGTATCCATAGTAGGGGAACTGAGAAGGGGTAAGATGAAGCTCTTGCTTAGACATTTGAGTAACACAATAGGCTTGTGTTTATTTGTTTGAGGAGAAGAAGCTACAGAAAACAAGGTCTCTTCCCTTACTCAAAAGATCAGCCAAGCAGCTGCAGCCTCCCCCTTGCCCTGGACATGACACAGGTGATGTTTCATAACCCAGATTATGAAAACAGAACAAATTTCCATCTCCCAGCTAAAAGAACTTCTCTCCTCAGTGCTTGTACTTATCTCTCTCCTCTCCAGGATGTCCTTTCTCATGCAGTCCAACATCACCATGGCTATTAAACCACGTCCCAGAGAGCCATGTCTACATATTTTTTAACATCTCCAGGGATGGTGACTCCACCACCTCCCGGGCAGCCTGTTCCAATGCCTGATCACTCTTAGACAGCTCTCACCCTCCTCAGTATTTGGAAAGAGCAAGAGCTTCTGGATTTTCACCCAGAGGAACAAGATATGCCCAGCACACTAATTAATCTCATAAGCAGGTTAGCTACAGCCAAGCTTGGGTTGTGGGTTGGAAGGTTTTGGTTGGTGGTTGTTTTGGTTTTTTATGATTACAGAGCAGGAGATAGAACAACAAGCAGGAGTTCCCATCAGGGAGGGAAGCAAACAGCACAGGCTAGGCATTTACTGCCCAACTGCAGGGAGCTGACCTTTCAGTATTAAAGGAAACCTACATATGCTGGAGTTACATGGAGCTCTGCCAGGAAAACAAAGAAAATGAAGGAAACATCTTATGTCTACCAGGGTAGAAAGAGAAAGGCAGAGGAAAACAGTGCTAAATAAATACACATGGTCACAGCTACCAAGAATGGTATTGCTTTAAGTGCTCCAAATGTAAAGCAAAAACATTTATTTGTAGAGTCAATGACAGTACTGAATGAAGACAACAGCACGGCAGCAGTCTGCTCAGGGTGTTTGATATCCACGGATGTGCAGGAAGGCTGTCTCACACTGATGCCATGCCAAAAGCATTTGCAAGAAGAGAGACACAGATGAGAGGTGAACTATAGTGAGAGCCTGAAATGGCACAGCAGGGGAATCAAGGGGAAAAACCAGGATGGTGGCACTGTCCAAAGAACAGGTCAGGAAATACAGTAAGCAAGAGCTAATGCATGAAAGCAGCACCAGGTACTTGGCATGCATTAAACTTGAACTGAAAAACTCAAGAAACTTTTGTCAGTACAGAATATAGAGAAAGCTACAGGCAACAGACAGCTAGAGCAAGGACATGCTCTTCCTTTCCAGGTCACCTCCAGTGCTCATATTCAGCACCCTATCACCTTGTTGCAGCTACACAACACTTCTAGAGTCATCTCCCAATGCTGTGCTCTAGATCTTTCCAAAAAGGCCACAGCTGCTGCCTGTATCACCTCTTTATTAGTGGTGCAAAAGAGCCAAGAGATGGATTTTGTATCAACCTCCCTGGGCTGGCGAAAGCCCTGGCTGGCAAGGAGCTGCCTGCCTCCCCTCCTGACCCAGCAGCTCAGGCATGCCAGCACCACCTGCAGAACAGGCTCTCTCCAGCATGTCACCTACAATCAAGCATGAAGCAACTGAACTACATCTTTTTGGTGAGTTGTGCTGTTAGATAAATATAAGAGTAAAGAGAAAAAGAGCTGCTGGAGAAGATGCTGGGTGTTTTAAATACAATGAAATTTCCTCCTTTGAGCTGGGTGTAGCGTGCCAAGTTTATTTTTAAGTGCTTTCTGGACTAAACCTCAGAAAATGAAGTTTTGCAGATGAGAAGGTCACTAGTTCCTTAAAAGGTGCACACAAGAAGCTATGCAGTATTTGGAGCCACAAATGGAAAAAAATCACAGAAGATTACATTATTTTATGTTGGTAAGGAAATGGAACTGTTGAAAAAGAGTAACACTACCTTAAGACTATAGAGTACCTACCACACTATCTGCTGGTATTAAGGGATATTTCCATGATAAATGCTCATGTTTTCAATTCATCACCACTTCCAGAGCAAGCTTGCAAATCAATAATTTTCAGACAGCATCTATCACAGTAAGCAATCTTCCCACCCTACCCCCTCAAAAAAAGGTTTAAACAGAAGGAGTTCAGTTATGTTAAGCCAAGCGAGAAAGAAAGAAATATAACCTTTTCTCCTGGAGAAATTCTTCAAATGTCAAACAATTACAAGCAGTTCTAGCAGGAATAATTCTGAGCTCGGAGACGAAGTCTGCCACACTGATATCCCCTTCTAAGAAAGCCAAGAGAAAAGCAAACTGCTCCACAAACATCTCTAGCTTATTGCTAGCTGTGATGACTTCATTCTAACTGTATGCTTCTAAAAGGCACAGAGCAGAAGCTTCTGTGAAGCTGAGCTGCAGTTTATAGGGATAGTTACAGTATTTTACAACTGCCACAGTTACATTGTACCTGCAAGGGAAAACCTGCCTGGCATTTGGACTTCCCCCAAACTACCTTATTTCAAGTTTGACTTTCAGGGTATTGTTGCTGCTAAATACTCCAGTTTCCCAACAGATACATTTCTATGGAATCCAAACCCTTTAAACAGAGATTCTGTCATCACAAAAGTCAGCGTAAATCACAATGAGAATGAACTCCTAAATATTAGGGAACTACCTTTTCAGAAGAGGTGAGTAGGTATCCACTTTTTGGATGGCCAGCTTCTGATGTCTTCAAAAAGACTTTATGTCAAATCAAGATGAAGACATATCTAGAGAATAAGATCCTCAGGAGAGCATCGGACACACAATACATTGATATTCCTGAATTTCCATAATCCTTTGTAATCTTGTCTACTCACTGGACTGACTTAGCTATACACACAAAGTCTTCAGAAACCTTTTCATTTCCACATTGAAGATGCTAGTTTCAGAAAGACACAGACTCTTAAACCATTCAGAGCATCGTCTCTGAATGATTCCCCACAATCTACCCAGGGAAGATTTAGACTGGAGATTAAGAAGAAATTCTTTATAGTCATAGTTGTGAAACACTGGAACAGGTTGCCCAGAGAAGCTGTGGATGTCTCCTCCCTGGAGATGTTGAAGGTCAGGCTGGATGAGAGCTTGAGCAACCTGGTTGAGTGGAAGGTGTTCCTACCCACAGCAGGGAGGTTGGTACAAGATTATCTTAATACAATACAATAATACAATAATAATACAATACACCAGGTTGGAAGAGACCTTCAAGATCATCGCGTCCAACCCATCAACCAATCCAACCCACCCAACAACTAGACCATACAGCCAAGCACCCCATCAAGTCTTCTCCTGAACACCTCCAGTGAAGGTGACTCCACCACCTCCACGGGTAGCCGATTCCAATGGGCAATCACTCTCTCCGTGTAGAACTTCTTCCTAACATCCAGCCTAAACCTGCCCTGGCGCAGCCTGAGACTGTGTCCTCTTGTTCTGGTGCTGGATGCCTGGGAGAAGAGGCCAACCTCTGCCTGGCTACAACCTCCCTTCAGGTAGTTGTAGAGAGCAATAAGGTCACCCCTCAGTCTCCTCTTCTCCAGGCTAAGCAACCCCAGCTCCCTCAGCCTTTCCTCATAGGGCTTGTGTTCCAAACCCCTCACCAGCTTTGTTGCCCTTCTCTGGACACGTTCCAGCAAGTCAACATCCTTCCTAAACTGAGGGGCCCAGAACTGGACACAGTACTCAAGGTGTGGCCTAACCAGTGCAGTGTACAGGGGCACAATGACCTCCCTGCTCCTGCTGGCCACACTGTTCCTGATGCAAGCCAGGATGCCACTGAAGGTCTTGAAGGTCCCTTGCAACCCAAACCATTCTAGGACTCTCTTTGATTCCAAATACCATTAAATGGCAATGGAACCATAATCCCATCTTTTTTTCCCCTAAGGCCATAACAACATCTGAGACTTAAAGTACTTTGAGTCTGTCAAACAGCCTGCTCCCTAAAACAAGGGCCTGAGGTTTTTGTACTTGTCTCTATCCAGAATGAAAACACTGCCCACATTAAAAACATAGCCATAAAACCTGTCTCAGCTGTAATGCAAAAGACCCCCTGGTGCAACATCATTGTGTAGAGGTTGCTGTAACTAATTCCAATGTGTGTGTTTCACAAATGCTTAATGCTGTTCACAGAATTCATGACAAGATACGAACAAGAATTCCCAAGGCAAAGTGCTTTCCTTAAAGAGCCTTTTCCTTATCGAGCAACAGACAAGATTTCAGGGAGAGAAAGTTCTTCCATCAGATAGCCCACAGAGAAGAGGGTTAGACTGCCAGTCAATTTGGAAGAGTAACTACTGAGCAAAACTGGGTTAAGAGAAGCAGGTTGCAGTCTCAGCCCAGCTTTTAGCAAGTCCTTCATCCCCCATCTCAATTTTCCACTGGAGACTAGGTTTATCTTCACCTGTAGATACAGAAGTCCCTCAGACATACTGCATAGGTTTTAATCAATAAGATGCAATTTAAAACTTAATTCCTCCAAAGTACATTAAGAAAGCACAAGAAAGGGAATTCACTTCTTCAAATCTAATTGCATGCAGTTCTACTGCAAACCTGAGTCTCAATACACAAAATAGAATTGAATAAAAAGATTGCTGACTTCTCCCTTACCTAACAAGAAAAGCTTACTAAATCAGACAACTATGGAAAGAGAAGATTAAAGAACTACTCGATTCTTCCTTGAAGCACACACAGCAACAATGAATCCTGCAGGCTAACACCAGTCCTGAAAGAGGCGCATGCAACTGCAGGTGTTTTCTGTACCTCCTTACTCCTACTGCAGACATCTTTATAAATGAATGGCCTTCATAGAATCATAGAATCAGTCAGGGTTGGAAGGGACCACAAGGATCATCTAGTTCCAACCCCCTGCCAGGGGCAGGGACACCCTACACTAGATCAGGCTGGCCAGAGCCTCGTCCAGCCTTGTCTTAAACACCTCCAGGGACGGGGCCCCAACCACCTCCCTGGATAACCCATTCCATGGCTTCACCACTCTCATGGGGAAGAACTTCTTCCTCACATATTTACATATTTATTTCTCTTAAAAGGCATATGAAAGCATTATGAGCACCTTGCATCAATCATAGCAATTTCCAATCCCCTGAATCCATAATACAAAGGCAGCACAAGGCACCAAAATCACAACAAAATGCAGAGGAAGGTGTTGCTCTGAAAAATCATACAATCATTCAGACTGGAAAAGACCTGTAACTGGCACTGATCCACAACTGACTTTCCTGAGACCCAAAACGCAAGGAAAAAACTCTGAGGTGCTACCATGCATCATCTTCTTCCAAGCATCAGCGTTTAAATGCTTATAACGAGTGTAATGGTGGAAGGAAGGTCAGAAAATACTGGAACAAACCACAGGAAAGCAGGAACATATCATTATGTGACTTCTGATCAATCTGATTAAACTTTAAACAGTTACAGCTACAGCACAACCCATTTTCATCTCAGAAGTTGCTCCTTAATAAATTATAATGACATCACCTACAAATGAATGACAGGAAAAGGTGCTGAAGTATCAGCAAACTTGACAAATTTTTACAGGGTGGTTTATTTTTGGTGTTTGTTTGGTTTGGGGGATTTTTTGGGGGGGGTGGAGAAGGAGAGGATTGGTTGTTTGGGGTTTTTTTTTGTTTGAGGTTGTTTGCTTAGGGTTTTTTTTAGTCACAGCTATGTTGCTTCTTAATACTAATAAAACAAGTTTCTAAAGAGGTAGAGTGAGAATGAGATTAAAAAAACCCTTCAGATGAGGCAGTATAATGATGATATCCAAATGTGTAGTATACTAAATTCTGTGTCAGACTTTCAGTGGAGGAACTCCACAACTCAAATATTTACCTTCTGTGTCTGTCATACAGAGCACATTTCTTCCCCACAACAAACCCATCCCATGAAGATTTCTGGTCGGTGTAGCAGCCGTGCTAAATCCAATACAGGATGTGACATACCAAATCATCTCATAGACCACTGTTTTGTACTTAAACTGTTCCCAGATAGTAATCATGAAAATACAAACTGCTCATAAAAAAAATCAAAGCTGGAATCAACCTAAGCCCTCAGTTCCTCTTGCTGCAAAGCTGCTGCTTAGTGAAGTCACTTGTAACGTGATCCCTCAAGCTTCCAACCTGGTGTGTTTCTTCAGCCATCACATTCACTGCTTCTAAATGCAGTCTGCTTGTCTGAAATTTTTAAGCAAGATACAAAAATCAATGTTACATAAAGCACTCTTTGCTGATACTGATGATGCATAATGTGAGTCACCACTTCAAAGCCTCCAACACACCACACAAGACACATTCTTTTAAAGTCACGAATAAACCCCAGAGTGGTTTCCTCCCGTCTTGCTTCTAATGAAGCGCATCCTCAGCTCCCAACAGCAAATTTCAACTTTGTCAATCAGGAGAAAATAAGTTCTACCAGCAGAAATGAAAGCTTCTAAACTAGACATACATCTCCTTTAACTCAAAATGCCAATAATTCCCAGACCTGTTATTTTTAAGACAGAGAACCGAAGCGATCCGTGAAATGTCAGTGTTATATCTTGGTTAATAATTTATTACTCAAAGATTTTTGACAGTGAATTTGTGGTGTGGTTCCATGATCTGTAACAGAAGGGGAGAGGAGGAAGAGTAGGTCAGAAGATCTGGAAGTTTAAGCACACAAGCAAGGTCCTGCCTGTCCTCTGGCTTATTGCAGATGCTGTGCATGCTCCTCACCAGTGGCAAGTGCCAGGCAGAGGACAAGATTCACTAAACAGAAGACAGTAGAGCTAAATAAAATAACCTCACTGCCACCAGAATTATTTGACATCTGATGACCTGCAATAACCTGATGTTATTGCTTGTTACCAATAAATAAGAAGAGGGGAAAACTCATTTCAACAGGAGAAAAAAAAAGTATTAAACTAATCACTGGAAGTTCTTCTTGCTCAGCAAACAGTCATTCCTTCTTAGCTGGTGACCACCTCATCAATAGGGATTTCTCTCTCTCAGTTTCCACACACCTGCATGGGATGGGATTTCTCTCTCTCAGTTTCCACACACCTGCATGGGATGGGAATTCTCTCTCTCTCTCTGTTTCCACACACCTGCATGGGATGGGAATTCTCTCTCTCTCTCTGTTTCCACACACCTGCATGGGATGGGAATTCTCTCTCTCAGTTTCCACACACCTGCATGGGATGGGAATTCTCTCTCTCTCTCTCTCAGTTTCCACACACCTGCATGGGATGGGAATTCTCTCTCTCTCTCTCAGTTTCCACACACCTGCATGGGATGGGAATTCTCTCTCTCTCTCTCAGTTTCCACACACCTGCATGGGATGGGAATTCTCTCTCTCTCTCAGTTTCCACACACCTGCATGGGATGGGAATTCTCTCTCTCTCTCTCTCAGTTTCCACACACCTGCATGGGATGGGAATTCTCTCTCTCTCTCTCAGTTTCCACACACCTGCATGGGATGGGAATTCTCTCTCTCTCTCTCAGTTTCCACACACCTGCATGGGATGGGATTTCTCTCTCTCTCTCTCAGTTTCCCCACACCTGCATGGGATGGGAATTCTCTCTCTCTCTCTCTGTTTCCACACACCTGCATGGGATGGGAATTCTCTCTCTCTCAGTTTCCACACACCTGCATGGGATGGGAATTCTCTCTCTCTCTCTCTCAGTTTCCACACACCTGCATGGGATGGGAATTCTCTCTCTCTCTCTCAGTTTCCACACACCTGCATGGGATGGGAATTCTCTCTCTCTCTCTCAGTTTCCACACACCTGCATGGGATGGGAATTCTCTCTCTCTCTCTCAGTTTCCACACACCTGCATGGGATGGGAATTCTCTCTCTCTCTCTCTCAGTTTCCACACACCTGCATGGGATGGGAATTCTCTCTCTCTCTGTTTCTGTTTCCACACACCTGCATGGGATGGGAATTCTCTCTCTCTCTCAGTTTCCACACACCTGCATGGGATGGGAATTCTCTCTCTCTCTCAGTTTCCACACACCTGCATGGGATGGGAATTCTCTCTCTCTCTCTCAGTTTCCACACACCTGCATGGGATGGGAATTCTCTCTCTCTCTCTCTCAGTTTCCACACACCTGCATGGGATGGGAATTCTCTCTCTCTCTCTCAGTTTCCACACACCTGCATGGGATGGGAATTCTCTCTCTCTCTCTCAGTTTCCACACACCTGCATGGGATGGGATTTCTCTCTCTCTCTCTCTCAGTTTCCCCACACCTGCATGGGATGGGAATTCTCTCTCTCTCTCTCTCAGTTTCCACACACCTGCATGGGATGGGAATTCTCTCTCTCTCTCTCTCAGTTTCCACACACCTGCATGGGATGGGAATTCTCTCTCTCTCTCAGTTTCCACACACCTGCATGGGATGGGAATTTCTCTCTCTCTCTCAGTTTCCACACACCTGCATGGGATGGGAATTCTCTCTCTCTCTCTCTCAGTTTCCACACACCTGCATGGGATGGGAATTCTCTCTCTCTCTCTCAGTTTCCACACACCTGCATGGGATGGGAATTTCTCTCTCTCTCTCAGTTTCCACACACCTGCATGGGATGGGAATTCTCTCTCTCTCTCTCTCAGTTTCCACACACCTGCATGGGATGGGAATTCTCTCTCTCTCTCAGTTTCCACACACCTGCATGGGATGGGAATTCTCTCTCTCTCTCTCAGTTTCCACACACCTGCATGGGATGGGAATTCTCTCTCTCTCTCTCAGTTTCCACACACCTGCATGGGATGGGAATTCTCTCTCTCTCTCTCAGTTTCCACACACCTGCATGGGATGGGAATTCTCTCTCTCTCTCTCAGTTTCCACACACCTGCATGGGATGGGGAATCTCTCTCTCTCTCTCTCAGTTTCCACACACCTGCATGGGATGGGAATTCTCTCTCTCTCTCTGTTTCCACACACCTGCATGGGATGGGAATTCTCTCTCTCTCTCTGTTTCCACACACCTGCATGGGATGGGAATTCTCTCTCTCTCTCTCTGTTTCCACACACCTGCATGGGATGGGAATTCTCTCTCTCAGTTTCCACACACCTGCATGTGATGTTTATTAGTGTCCAGCCAGACATCTGCTGCAGGTAGGGGCCATGAAGAGGCTGCACTAAGAGGCCACCGTTGCAACAGTCCACTTACATACCCACCCAGATTCATATGAGTTCTTGACTTATTTAAAGTGGCAAGAACTCCTTTCTTGAAAATAATACTCATTTTAAATAGCTTCCTGGAAATCATACTGCCCACCTGTCCAAAAAAATAAATCACCACTGAACAGTTAATACACTAAGGCTTTTAATTGTATCATTTACTTATTTAAGCTTCCTCATAAATATGGACTCCGAAAACGTTTCCTGGGAAGAGAGCAAGTACTGCAGAATGGTGATACCTGATGGTAGTGCACCTGCTCTAGGTCAGGACAAACCAGAAGTTAAAGAACTACACTACATGGAAATGAAACAGCTTATGGGCTAACAAAAAGATTTGGAAAAATCCAAGCCTACTTTGTCATTCCAACACTGTAACAACACAGCCAATGTAAGGGCATAGAGAAGTGCAGACCCACACAAGCATGCAGATGTCTATAAACGCACCTAGAGAGAGCATGAAAGAAAAACAACACTTCAGATGAACTGTGGTTGAGCCTACCCCTCAACATGCAAACTATCACAACAAAAAAGAAGAGTTTAAGTCTCCAACACTTTTCCACACAGCAGGAAGACCAACTCATTCCCCGATCCTGAACAACCACATGAGCATTGGCCAATACAACAACATTCTGACCTCCAGCCTGCTAATACAAGAGTTCAGTTTCCTTCCACTAGGAAGCAGTGTTAAGCCAAAGAATGAGCAGTTGGGATGACGTGACCTAGCTCTGGAAAACCTTCAGTGCCATGGGCAGGTCTTATTTTAGTAGAGCAATCCAGTGAGAGCCATGTCACACAGAATCACCAAGGTTGGAAGAGACCTCAAAGATCATCAAGTCCAACCTCTCACCACGGACCTCATGACTAAACCATGGCACCAAGTGCCATGTCCAATCTCCTCATGAACACCTCCAGGGATGGGGACTCCACCACCTCCCTGGGCAGCACATTCCAATGGCTAACAACTCTCTCAGTGAAGAACTTTCTCCTTACTGCAAGCCTAAACTTCCCCTGGCGCAGCTTGAGACTCACTTTCATGCAATGAACTCTGTTATCTGGTACACAAGAAGAAATCTGAGAAACTGCTAACAAACCTACAGTAAACACAGAATCCTAGAATGGTTTCAGTTGAAGGGGACCTTCAAGACCATCTAGTTCCAAGCCCCTTGCCACTGGCAGGAAGACCTCCTACCAGACCAGCTTGTTCAAGGACCCATCCAACTTGCCATTGAACACTGCCAAGCTTGGAGCCTCCACAACTTCTCTGGGTAGCCTGTTCCAGTGCCTCACCACCCCCGTGACTAAGAAATTCTTCCAAGGAATGAAAACACAAAGAACAAAGTCAGAAGCACGAAATATATAAAAATGTGGCTGCAGAGCTCAACAAAACTGCCCTTATTTTTTTTTCCTCCCTACTGAAACCTCTTGTACAAACAATTTTTTCACGTGAAATGCACTCAGTGGTAGGATTCCCCCTCGTCAGTAGCAGGCAGATCTTACTCCTGGGGTTATGTCGCTCAACAGAGACTTTCAGAACATGCTTAGGATAAAAGTCTGAACAACCCATCAAGAGTTACATGACTTCACATGACCCACCTACAAGGAGTGAAATCTGTTACAAGACCAAAACACCAGTGTTCAAGAACTCCTGGTTTCTACATCGACATGGAAATTCAGTCATGTTTTCCACCCTGCCCAGGGGACAAAACCAAGTTGCAGCAGCTTTTGCTTATTGCCTGTATTATACTTGATGTACCTCACTGTGACCAAGCCACTTCCACTGCAGGGCAAGATCAATACATCCATCATCTACCATTATATTTACTACAGGTTACGCAGCGTCCACATGCCTGGAAATCCCAGGCATACTGTGGACCCTGGAGCATCAGAAATGAAAGGTGTAATTTAGTCATTTGTGATCTGACACAGCTATCTGCACTCCTGGAGGTTCTGGGACCCGGTCAGGCCCTATAATGAAGTTTTGAAGTGCTTAGATGGAAGACTAAAGCGCTATTGAGGCTTCAAATTTCAAGTCAAACTTCAGATTTCTCCAGAGAAACACGGCAATGGAGAACAGGGATTGCAACTGGGAGATTTGAAGGAGATGTTGATAGTTTTCGTTTAACTGGTTTGGCCAAGAAGGCCAACCGCATCCTGGCCTGCATTAGGAATAGTGTGGCTAGCAGGAGCAGGGAGGTCATTCTGCCCCTGTACTCTGCTTTGGTTAGGCCACACCTTGAGTACTGTGTCCAGTTCTGGGCCCCTCAGTTTAGGAAAGATGTTGAGTTGCTGGAACATGTCCAGAGAAGGGTAAAAAAGCTGGGGAGAGGCCTTGAGCACAAGCCCTATGAGGAGAGGCTGAGGGAGCTGGGGTTGTTTAGCCTGGAGAAAAGGAGGCTCAGGGGTGACCTCATTGCTCTCTACAACTACCTGAAAGGTGGTTGTAGCCAGGAAGGGGTTGGCCTCTTCTCCCAGGCAACCAGCACCAGAACAAGGGGACACAGTCTCAAGCTGCACCAGGGGAAGTTTAGGCTGGAGGTGAGGAGAAAGTTCTTCACCAAGAGAGTGATTCGTCATTGGAATGTGCTGCCCGGGGAGGTGGTTGAGTCGCCGTCTCTGGAGGCGTTCAAGAGGGGACTGGATGTGGCACTTGGTGCCATGGTCTAGTTGTGAGGTTTGTGGTTACAGGTTGGACTCGATGATCTTTGAGGTCTCCTCCAACCTTGGTAATACTGTGATACTGTAACTTCAGCATTAAAAAAAAAAAAAAAAGAAAAACCACCACCAAAGACATATTACAAGAACAGGAGAAAATGCATTTGATGTAGACTGCCCTTGTCAACAGCTGGCTTTAAACACCACATGTGCATCGGGTCTTTGATCCTAACTAGGCATGAAGATTTGCTGCTTATTTCAACAGAGCGAGGGGGAAGCCAGGAAAGGACACAATTTATCTTTGAGTACTCTTTATCTCCATCTGCTGCTCAGCTACGCATTTCAGAAAGAAAGAATCCAGGCAAGATGAGCAGAAATCTATTTCATCTTAAGTTTCAACCATTGTGTATCTTGATGGACATAATCCTTCTGTGGACTCTTTAAGCAATGCAGTATGCAGGCTGGCATTTGCTGGGCTGTGCTGCTGCTTTTCTTGTCACTCAGGGAGCTCTATACCTGGGAGTGAATAATACTAAAGCAAGTAATGAGAAATATGTCAAACCTGGTAAAGTCTCAAAGGCAAAAGGGAAACACACACACCTGTATCTATCTCCCTGCAGCCCTTGCAACCTGTATTAATTCCACAGAGATTCACTTAGCAAAAGTTGCTCCCCATATTTCAAATAAAACAAAACACAAAACCAACCCCCAAAAATTATAATCAACTCCCTAAACACATCAGACTGGTTTTTCAGTGAGGCTATAGCTTTAAAACCTTAAGTTCTTTATAGTGACTGGTAAAAAGACTTCTGCCAAAACAGTAGAAGAACATTCAAGTTCCTACCTGCTGTATTGCATTCGTTTTAAAACCCTTTGCTAAAGCCTAGTAAAATCCGCACTTAAAATCTGAAGTCCTAAGACTGGAAAAAGTAGCTTGAGATGATATTTTGAGCTGTTACCAAAAGATGCCAGGTTCCTTCCCAATGGAGCTACACACATTTAAATGCACATTGTTCCATTCACTAATTCTGAGAAGCAAAACTTGGCTGAAACTGCCATGTCACAACTGGAAAGCATTGTCTGCTGCTATATATGAAGACACAGAACATGTAAATTACTTAAGCTGTTGTCAGACAGCCAAATGTTCCAGTTCTGCAAGTTCTGAAAGTTTCTTTGTAGAGAAGTTTGGTCAGACAGCTGGTCATGAGCAACAGTGGTTTCAGCTAGAACTGAAGATCAACATAAACCAACTTGTGGTAAATCTCAACAAGAAAAAAAAATCTCTTCTGAAAAGCATTTTCTTTGAATTCTTGGAAGCCATTATAGCTTGAAATCAAAGATTCAGGGTAGCTGAGGCTGTTCTCCCAAGATAAAAGGATTAAGAGACAAAAATCAAACTGCACTAATATGATGAGTATTGTTTATGTCCTCCAGTGTCTTTCAGGTGTATTTGAATGTCTTCCTACAACAAAATATGACTTGAGGAGAAATCAGCAACTGGAGGAATCCTATATAGCATAAACAAACCCTTAAGTGATTGCTAAGATTCATTTCCTTTCTCCAACATCTCTCAAATTTTAAGTGAAAGTATTCTTTGCACCATAAAATACGACCAATTCAAATGCTGAGAGCAGATTCTTCAGCTCAAGAGGAGCATTCACAGAAGACAGACTTACAGGAATGTGATTTGCTTTGCCTAATTATCAAGAAAGAACAGGAGAGTAGAGCTCTCCTAGGTGGCAACTCACTCAAAACTCACTACGAATGCTACAGACGGTCTCCCACAGAAGTGTCTTTCACTTCCTTGACGTGGGAAGCAGACTTAGCTTCGTTAGGCTAAAGTTAGCCTTTGAATAGCTTTGCTAAACCCATTTCCTTAGGAGAAGCAATCACAGAATCACAGGATTCTTTCCGTTAGGAGAGACCTCTAAGAGCATTGAGTTCAACCATCAGCCCAACACTACCACAGCCATCAAACTATGTCCCCAGGTGCCATGTCCACACGTTCTTGACCACCTCCAGGGACAGTGACTCCACCACCTCCATGGGCAGCCTGTTCCAATGCCCGGCCACTCCTGGAGCAAAGAAATATTTCCTAATCTCCAACCTAACCTCCCCTGGTACAATTTCAGGACATTTCCTCTTATTCTATCACCTGATAGAGCAAGATAGAGAGAAGAGATCAACGCTCCTCTGGCTGCCACATCCTCTCAGAGAGTTGTAGAGAGCAACGAGGTCTCCCCCTCAGCCTCCTCTTCTCCAGACTAAACAACCTCAGCCATTTCTCCCTGCAACTGCTGTAAATCCAACTGCAAATATTCCGAGACTGGTTGCAAATGGAAGAGACAGAAAAAGCCTTTATATTTTTGTTCTAAAGCTTCATAGTTTGAGAAAATAAGGCTTTTGGAAGTGTGCTGTAGGACAGCAGCACACAGACATTAACCACAAGAGCTCAACTCTGCCCCAGGTTCTCCCACGTGCAAACATCTCTTAAGGAACTACCCACAAAAAGGCTGAATCCCTGCACTCCATCAGCTTATGGGTACCTTCTGGAAACCTCTCCTGCAGTAATTCATAAGAACAGTCAGCTTCACTCTGGACTTGGGCTACTTGCATCACAGAAAGCAAGCCAGAACTTCCTCTCGAGGGAAAACTTTCTTTTTAGACACTTGGCTAAAAATAGCCTAAAGCTTATGCAACTTCTCATGAAAATAAAACCTCCAGGATGCTGCAAACATATTTCAGAAGCCAAGGCACACCACAAACTAAATCAGCACATTATGCTATATTTGAAGGATCCAGAGTTGAAGCTCCTGAGTAAGGGGAAAAAAAACGAAAAAGCAGCTAGTTTGCCCACCAAAAGTTACAATTCCTCAAGTTCCTCATCGAAAAACCCACAACCCAACACAAACCTACATCATGCATCCACTTAGAAACCCGGCAAGAAGACCCAGAACACAACAAAATCGACACTGCAAGGTGCACGGTCTGATAATCAAGGATCAGTCACTGAATATGAAAAGTTACCTGTCAAAACCTGTCCTTTCTCAATAAAGCATCTGGGAGGAAAAAAAGAATGGCCTTTTCATTTTCTGACATTTGTGAAAAGAGAAAAGAAAAGATATTAATTTGCCTGCCTCAGTAGGTTTGCTTACTTCATGTGTATTTAAGATCCCTCTCAGATCTTCAGTCATCTTCTGCTTTTTGCCTGAGGCAATCTCATTCAATATGGAAGAATAAGGAGGTTTTAATTGTGCTTTAGAAGAAGTTCATTAATCTCCAGGCTTAGAAATGTTTATTTCTCCAGTGTTAACAGTGGAAGAGGTCTAACAAGTTACCTCTAACAAGAGCCTTAAAACCCTTGAAAGACTGCGTTTCTGGTACTAAATAAACATGTACCTATCAAGTGAAACATTAATAACTCAGTATTACTCATACCTGCAGTACCAAATAAAACTTCCCTTAGAATACTTGTGGAATGAGCCAAAAAATACCTTAAAGAAAAAGAGAACCAAGACGACCCTGTTTTACTGAGATGAGGAAGTGAGGTAGGATTAAGAGAAGCTTGGAAAGATTTGTGGGGAGACACAAACAAGGCAGAGATTTGTAAGCTTGGAAAGGACAAAAAGTTAAAGAACTACTGAAATCACTTTCTTCCATCAAGGACTGAGGCCAGATCAACTCCTTTCTACCACAAGACTAGTCCAGTGAAGAAAAAAAAACCTCTTTACCTCACTACAACTCTTCATGCTGACCCATGCAAGACGCTTATCAACAAACTGAAGGAATACAATCTAGATAAAGTTGCCCTAAGATAAAGGCTGTTTAACTTCTTGTGCAACTGCAAAGCCTACACTATTTGCTCTTAGAATCTGAGCATGTTTCAAGTGCTGCCATGGGCTGGCTTCACAAAATGAAGTGTGGATATAACCCATTGAGACAGGAATTGCATTAAGGCATGAAACAGCTTCGGAAAGCAGGAAAAGAATTTACATTTGAATAAACTGACTCAATTTTCACTGATAAACTTTAAACACTCGCTGCTGCTGAAAGAATAATCCCATTTTTCTGAATCCTCCTGCCCCATTCCTGCATACCTGGCTGGCTGCTACACACTTCTTGCAGAAGGCTATAGCTCATCTAGCCTCTCAAACTGATTTAACCGGAAAATCTGGAGAAAAGCAAGATAAAACAAACAAAACCAAAACAAAACCCACAAATACAAACCACACTCCAAAACAGACACACACACACACAACCAAAAGCCCAAACCCTCAACAGGGTTTCCAAGTGGCAGGAAAGAGAGGCCCTTCCAACTCAGCTCAACAGCCCCCAGCTCCCTCAGTCCATCCTCATAGTTGAGGTGCCCCAGCCCTCTGCTATGTCCCAGCATGACCCCAGAGATTAGTCTGTTGTTGAACAAGGAGCTCTCAAACGCCTCTTATGTTACCAAATCCTGGAAACTCGAGATCAGAAGGCAGCAAAGTGGCAGTTGCACCCTTGTTTTCTCCCACATTTATTAAGTAGCATTACAGTTTGTGCCTGTCAGAGCACTAATTCCCACTCCATTCCCATTGGATATGCTATCCTTTACTTTTCAGCCTGAACTGCAGTGAATCTACAGCAACTGCTACGGGTTTTCTTTTCATAAGAGGTACAAGAGGATAATAGACACTGGAGGGTTACAACATACTAATTAATTATTATCCCCAAGGATCTACCATTGTACTTTGATGATCAGTACAAAGTACCTGAATACTTAGTTTTCCTTTATGGATATTCATACCCCTTATCACCAGAAATGTACAAAGCTCATTTACATATTATGAGGCTGCAGAGGGTGCTCCAACACTGCTTAGAGACAGTCTCTGTTCAATCCCCACATCTCAGCAAATCACCCATTGAAGTAATTGAAGTGGAAAAAAAGCCCCAACCATTGACAGCAGGTTAAGAGAGAATAGAATTAACCAGGTTGGAAAAGACCTTCACGATCATCAAGTCCAACCTATCACCCAACACCATCTAATCAACTAGACCATGGCACCAAGTGCCTCATCCAGGCTCTTTTGAAACCCTTCCAGGGATGGTGACTCCACCACCTCCACTGGATCAGACTTGCCCTAATATCCTTGTATCCAGGTGACATGACTTGAAAAAATTTCTTCTCCCTCCACCAAAAGGTGTGCCAAGTGGGAATAAGATCTAGGATGGCAGCATTTCACCATGTTATCTTTTTCCTGCACCTAAGGTATGAAATACCTAATAGCTCCAAACGCATCTAATGGACTGTGGAGCATGGAAAGCAGGCACATCGACCTGGAAACACAGACTGTGATACCACCAGCCACATTGGTCCTTAACTGCTTAAGCAAATGACATCCCCACCCCCAAAAATCTTTGCTGCTTTAGGAGTAGCTCCTGAAACCCAGCAAGGCTTTTAGCTCTTTTTGTGACGACACGGTAGCACTATCAAGGGCTCAAGTGCAGAGTGCTGTGGGCTTGTACAGAGTGGATTGCTCTTGAGGGACAGAAATCCACTGAATTACAGTACCTCTACCAGATCTTACTTCTGTACTTAGCACTGCAGAAGTTTTATTTGCTAAACTCAAAGCCAGTCAAGTGCAGGTAAAAAAAGCCACCCTGCTTTCAGCTGAAAATCAATTTAAACAGAATTTCTATTTCTCGTCCTCCTTACCACCTTTTCCATCTCATTCCAGTAAGCACACAGTGACAAATGTTACACTATCTGACAATACTGCCATTTAAATATTCATTCTGAGACAGCTGATGAAAGTTAAATAGAGGAAAGGCTTTTAAAGGCTTAGAAATGAATAATTTTTTTAACTGTTGAAATAGTGTAATTAGCTGATCCTGCACTTTACTGGCTCCAGGCATTAGCCAGGTCCAGGTTTGACAATTCATACATTGAACGCGAAACAAACAGATATGGCAAACACACACCAGAGCATTAACCAAATAGTTCAGTGCCTTTTACCATCCTGTTTGGAAAGAACAGCTAGCTCCAAGTGCCAGTTCAGGAGAATGAAACCTCTGCCCTTTCATAGCTCGCTGTCTTGCCTCACTACTTCTGCAGAGCTCTGCTTCCAGCAAATGCTCTCTCTGCCTCTGACATTGCAAGATACTTGCATTAACATTTTATACAAGGTCTGCACCTTAATGTCACCTAAAAATAACTTTAGATGAGCCTGTTTTGCAGTAAAGAACTGAATCAGAACTCCAGCTCTCAGCACCAAGTGCCTTCACCTGGGTTTCAGACTGCTCCCCACATTAGAGGGGTTAACATCTTTCATACAACAGACTAATAGAAGATGTGCAATTTGGATTAGGGCTTTATTTTACCTCTATTTATATTATGTAGAACCATGGAATCATCTCAGTTGGACAAGACCTTTAACACCACCCAGTCTAATGTTCTCTAACCATGTCCCCTCAGCACCGCATCTCTGCGTCTGAATCACCTACAGGGATGAGGATTCATTATTACAGAACAGTTGCCTAATAAGCAGCAAAAGAAGAGAGTCAACCCCAGTATGCAGAAGCAGACAGCAGCTTCATCTGTGATATGGAGGAATGATAAAACAGACTCATTCCATCAGAAGAGCTTAGACAGAACACAGAAGTTTAGTCATTACTGATAACAATTTTAACCATCACAGATGCCAGCACTTAAGACACTTCTAATTCCTATTTTATTATGTGGCATTTATCACATCACCGATGTTATTTACACCAACACAACCAAATAGAGCATTTGTAAGCAAAGTGTGCCACCTCCATGATGTGGATTTTCCGTGCTGTGCACTTAAGGCTCATGGACAGCTATGGGCTTGGAAGACACATCCCACCCTCCAAATGGCAGAAGCATGTCAGTAGAATCATAGAATTGTTTTCATTGGAAATTACCTTTAAGATCATCAAGTCCAACCATCAACTTAACACCACCATGGCCATTAAAACGTGTCCCGAAGTGCCATGTCCACGCATTTCTGGACCACTTCCAGGGACAGTGACTCCACCACCTCCCTGAGCAGCCTGTTCCAATATCTGATCACTCTTGCAAGAAACATCTCAATGTCCAACCTAAACCTCCCTGGCAGGATTTCAGGCCATTTCTACTCATTCTATCACCTAATACTAAGGAGTAGAGACCAATGCCCCCCTCACTCTAACCCCCTTTCAGGGAGCTGTAAAGAGCAGTGAGGTTTCTGCTCAGCCTGCTTTTCTCTAGGCTGCACAACCCCAGTTCCCTCAGCTGCTCCTCACCAGACCTGTTCTCCAGACTTTTCATCAGCTTTGTTCCCTTTCTCTGGACACACTTCAGCATCTCAGTGTTTTTCTTGTAGTGAGGACCCCAAAACTGAAGTCAGGATTTGAGGTGCAGCCTCACCAGCGCCGACTACAGGGGCACCATCACTTCCCCACTCAGTAGAGCCACAACCCTTTATTCCCCCCACCATACACCAGTGACTTTGCCACAAGGGGGAGATGAGGAAGAACCAACTGGAGGAATGATTAGAGAGGCACTGCTTTAAACATGACTAATTAACAGCTGAAAATCACCATTACCTATCTTCCATATGTTCTCGTTTGTAAGCAGGAGTTGGACAGTCAAACTTAACATATGGCAACAGTAAGTTGCACTCCAATCTTTGAATAGCAAAGCACATACAATCTGCTCCACTGCTTCAGCTGTGAAATGTTATTGCAGTATAACCTAAAAGGGAAAAATCATCTGATATAAAGGAATGGACAGGCAGCAGTGGTGAATGAGGAACAGAAGAGCCAAGAAACCCCCAAATGAAGCTTCTTTGGGTCGTTTGGCTACAGGCTTCCATTTAAGGGCACTGAATAACCTCATCTCACCTTCATGCTTCAATCCCACATTTGAAAGCTAGGAAGAACGACTATTTGTATTTGTAAGATGCACAGATGATACCAAGTTTTGGGCCACACACAACAGGCAGGCACACACAGATATATATAGACAGAGAGAAGTAACTATAAAAAGAGCTGGAGCCAACCTCACAGCGTTTCATTACTTGACCTGACTGATAACAACTGACTCTGGGCTTCAGCAAAAATGGTGCTTAGCTTTCTTCCACTGAAACTAATGTTTCCAGGAGAAAGGTTGTCACCTATTAACTCTTCAAGAGTACCCATGAAATATTATTGAGGACAGTCTTACACAGCTTGTCATTTCTCTAAAAGCAGAAATTAATAGCTATCAGATGCACATTTTTCTTCTGAGCTAATCCAAAAGCTTATTAAGCACTAGGAAGTCAGCTGAATTTAAACAATGGGCTGCCTCTTTGTTTTATGTAGGAAATACAAGCAACTGGGCAACTTCAAGTCACCTACATTTACTTGGTAAGATCAGAACAGTAGATGAAGGGACACAGTTTAGCACCAGACTGTGTAGAGTTAAAGGATGGTTGGACTCAATGATCTTGGTTGGAAGAGACCTCTATGAGTCCATGAGTACGTATGTGTGTATGTACAAATGTACCTAGAGTGATATGCACCTATTAAATCAAGAAACTAACAGGACAGTAAAAAAGCATTTTAATTTCTCACACTGAAAAGCATCTCATAGATGTTTAAAGCTGTACTCCTTTTTGTAGAAGTTGCATCCCCATTCCCCATCTAAAAATACTTTAAAATTCAGAGGTATGAGTTAAATTAACATTCCACTTACTAGGGGTTTCTGTTATCATCTACACACAGCACCATATCATGAGAGTACCAAATAACAACTTTTAAAGTTCCAATAGGAAAGAAGAAATCAACTGAAAAACACATAATGATACAACCTAAGGCTGAGGCTCTCTTAAAGAAACTGATTGTCCAAAAAAGTATTGTGGCTGATGAACTGAGGAAATATACCTTTAAAAATAACTGGCCAAATATAAAAGGCAATTAAAGCATCAAAGAAACATATGCTCTGGAATAAAGATAAATGCCCAATCACAAACCTTGCTTCCTTGCCTCTTCTAATGAGGGAAGTGGAGGATTAAAAAGACTACTGCCGTTCTGCTGCAGTACCTGCCTTCCCCTGTCACCACTACTACCAGGTATAGCATTTGTCAGTGTCCTGACTGAAATAGAAGGGGGGGGAATGTAGAAGGTCAATAATTATGTACACACACAAAAAAGTTAAAAACTTATGATGCAATGTCTTTGTTGGGGACACAGGAGAAGCCATCACAGTGAGCAAAACTGAGCACACGAGAGATATGATACAGCCTAAGCAAAACCAACAAAAAACCAACTTAAACCACAAGCCAGACACACACAAAAAGGCCTTTTCCCACCAAAATGATTCCATTATTTTATTTTACAACCAGCCAGTGGAGCTTAGGCATACCCTTGCAAGAACACAATAGGTTGCACCCATGGCACCACATGTCTACAGGATCTGTACCGATGTAACCACACAGCCATTGTGTTCAAGGATGAACATGCATCAGTCACCACCATGGGTCACAGGGAAATCTTCCACTTCGGGTCTTACACCTCAGTGAGGACCTGCAGTATTTCTTCAAATGCTAAGTCATGGGTTCAAGCTGAGATTTGTTTGATGGCCCTTTACAGTTTTTCCTACTTCTTACCTCAAACTGGCCCTTCCTTATCCTGCAAGAGCTTACATCTGTCCTGCACCATAAAGTGACATCGTTCCGGTTGCATCAAGGTGTTTTGGTAAGGCTGTGGCCTAGATCCAGCGCTATAAAATAATTACTTAAAAAACCCTATTAAATAATGTCTTCAACAGGCACTCTACACTACTCTTGAAAAATCAAGTGAAAGCAGAGAGTGCTTTGAGAGGATTTAGATAGGTTTACAGGAAGAACACTGATGTGGTCTTAGTAGATGGGCAAAGCACACAAACCCCAGCAACTGGACGAAGACAGCAAGGTGAAATGTCTGCCAGATCAGTGCTTCCACAAGAATTGGAGGAAGATGCTCTGAGAGCACATACCACTCCTGAGAGAGATTCCTAGAGGACCCTTCCAATGTAAGCCATTCTCTATGGCAAGCATCTAGACAAACATGCAAGACTCCTTCTCATGCTCAGCTCTTTCTATGGCAAGAAACAACCTGGATGAACTGGGGTTTTGAACATCTGATGAACTTCTAATGTAGGAAGCATTTCCTCACAGTCTGAAGGGCTTAGAAAGGAAGGTGAGAATTAGAAGAATGCAAAGCAGAAATGCAGAATGCCCTGAATATCTGGTTAGTTCATCTTCAACCACTTATAATTCCCAGAGATCAAAGTGCCAGTCAATGTCAGGAATTAACACATTCCAGCATAAACATCACCCCAATTTTAATTAACCTGTGTCCCATTTGAAAATAAAGAGCAGGTGAGTAGGAAAATAATCCTCCCTTTTTCCTCCTTTGAACTACTTATCCTTAGATTTTTAAGCCAAGCAGTTTCTTACACCCTGCCTTCACCTGTCTCCCCTTCAGCACCGCTCTCCTTATCCCTTCTGAATGGCTCCCCAATATGAATGAAGGCCATGAGAAGGAAAAGAAAAAGGAACTATGGCTTACAAGGACAGAGCCAAGTTGAGGCAGTTCCTACATGGCACTCTCAGAGGTCAACTGTCCTTGCTGTAGATCATAAAAATCATAGAACTGTTGAGGTGGGAAGAGACCTTTGAAACCACCAAGTCCAACCACTCACATTGAGCTCAATTCCACCACTGCTGCTAAGCCACTACCACTAAACCATGTCCCTCAGCACCACATCCACACATCTTTTAAACACCTCCAGGGGTGGCAACCCCACCCACCTCCCCGGGCAGGCTGGTCCAGTGCCCGAGAACCTTTTCTCTGAAGACATTTTTTCTAATGTCCAGCCTGAACCTCCCCTGCCATAACTTGAGGCCATTTCCCCTTGTCCTGTTTCTTGTTGCATGCAAAAAGAGACCAAGCCCCACCTGGCTCCAACCTCCTTTGAAGGAGCTTTAGAAAGGAATAAGGGCTCCCCACAGCCTCCTCTTCTGGAGGCCTCTGAAGATTGTTCCACACTTCAACAGCCTCACTGCATTCCCTTTCACAACTGTTCTTGCTCATCAGCCTTTTCAGATGTCACATTCCTAAACATCAGAAGTAGTAACACTACAGGGAGGAGAGGGTGGTCCATCTAGAGGAATCAGCTTCAGCAACACTACCAGTAGGATCAAGGAGATCAGGAAGAATTGCCAGGCTAGAGGCCTGAGGAAGTAAAGCAATGAAGTCCCTGACTACTGCAGAGACAAGCAGGAATATCCTACAGCCTGCAGGGTGGAACAGAAATACAGACAGGATGTAATAAGCCTGACCCACATCAAAATAAATAAGAACAAGATCTTCCAGTTCAAGCAGCAGGGTTTACTGAGACAGGAAGGCAGCATCTTTAAGCTGTTCAAACATTCCTCCTCCCCCAAAACCCAACCTATAGCCTAACTCTAGACTTCTATAAAATACATCAGAACTTCTGCCCCTCACCTGTTCTCCAGCTGCAGGCAGCTCACACTATCTCAAAGGAAAACATGTTCTACTAACTGAGTAGGTCAAGTGCTTTCCTTTAGCTGACTTCTGCTGTCCTTAAGTTTATAGGATTCAACAGCCCCAGCTTGCACGAACACAGCAGTTTACCTCCTGAACACAAGCAGGGGGCATGTGGCTATCATACCAACAACCCTCAGCTTGTCATTTAAAACACAGCAAAGAGCTGGAATATTTCAAGGTGAAATCAAAGCTCCAGTTGGGAACAGGTAGGACAGACTCCAGTTTAGCAGCATCTTCCAATAAAATGACCAAGCTGGAGAAACTTGCTCTTGCAACACACACTGTAAAGGTTGGTCAGTCTTCAAATGCGAGCCAAATAAACACAGTCAGCCTGCAATTAATTTATTTATAACATCTTCTTTTTTTTTTTTTTTTTTAGAAATAGCCATACTGAATTAATTTAAATGGATATTGCCAGCACAACAAGCAGAGGATCACTGCTATTACAGCAGTGAAACGAAGCACAGGAAAAACACTTCCAGTGTTTATTTTTCAGTTAGTTCAGGAAGAAAAATATTCTTCTGTGATCCACTGCAGAGGGTATGTGGGTCAGGTTTTTTTGGTCTGCCATTCTTCTAAAATAACCTAGGAAGAATGAATTGTCACCTTCAAAAAGTCATTTTTCCCCCTAAATTCTGTTAAGTACCACCACATGGTGGGAGGAAAGGAACAGAACCTAAGCATTCAGATAAAACTGCCAAGAGAAAGAGCAGAAGATAGTCCGCAGGATGAGGGACACAAGAGGTCACACCAATGGCTCCTTGAAAAAGTTTCTGAAGAAAACAATTCTCTCACTGGAATGAAACAGCTTTCAGTTCTGAGAAGCCAGCAGTCATCGTGGAGACCAGAAGTATAAATGAATTGGAAAATAATTAGACATTGAAAGGAAAGCTGCTCACAAGCTATTAAATTATACGGGCACAATCTGCAGCTCAGCAAACCCCTGCGCTGCAGACTGCCCTAAGTTTAAAAACAAAGCCCAGGGGAAATATCAGTTTCTATTCAGCTCATCTTTTTTCCCTAGGCATCTGTTACAGGACACAGACAGAGATAACCACCAGACATCACACCAGGCCAAGATGGACCTTTGATCTGATATGCTGTGACTCTGCTCACAGGAATCCACATCAAAAATCATTTTGGAAGGGGTATGCATTTCGCTTGCATCATCCTAATTAGGAACAGCCAAGCAATTCTCTTAACAGGCAGCTGCAACAGTCACCTACTTCCCTTTTTTCATACACAGATAACATCAAGGATGAGAAACTATATGACTGCAGGTAATTATCTTCAGTCAGCTGCAGAGCCAGAATAAAGCACCTAAGAATTATTAGTTTCCACACTTGTGTTCAAACCACTAGATGGTGCTTCTAAAAATCGAGCAATTCAGTATGCACAACTCCACACCTGAATAATGTATGATCATTTATAAGCTGCCTTCCCCAGGATTTTCATCAATAACACTGATTAATGTGGTTCAATAGCTGCAGCCTCTGATCAGGTAGTAGCAACAAGAATAATTAAGCAGAAAATGGAGATCTAAGAGTTGATCGTGAAAAGAGCAAAAATTTTGCTAAACCTAGTAACTGATGTTTCCCCCCAAAACCCCCTCCTCATTCTCCTGCTTTTTAAAGTCATTAGATGTTAACACAAACATGGCATTCAATAATAAGCTGTGTTCACAAACTGCTGTGCCCAAAGGTTTGGATTTCTGTATGTCACCATGAGACATACAGCTTTATGCTACAAGTAGCATTTGCCTCTTCTTTCACTCTTCCAGTCATTTTTCCCCAACACTGAACTCACTCTAGTCCTCTTCTGTAAAGAACAAACCCTTTGTTTTCAAGATTTAGGCATCACAGCTAAAAGAGGATCCTAACTGCTTTCCACTTAGCACTTCACAAGATCACTTTTTCATTCACTCCCCCCAAACTAATCTCAATAGTTGCTCAGAACAAGAAGACATAGTCTCAAGCTGTGCCAGGGGAGGTTTAGGCTGGAGGTTAGGAAGAAGTTCTTCACAGAAAGAGAGATTGGCCATTGGAATGTGCTGCCCAGGGAGGTGGTGGAGTCACCGTCACTGGAAGTGTTTAAAAAGAGACTGGATGAGGCACCTAGTGCCATAGTTTAGTTGATTAGACGGTGTTGGGTAAGAGGTTGGACTCCATGATCTCAAAGGTCTTTTCCAACCCGGTTTATCCTATTTTATTCTCTTAACTGCTCCAGTAGCTCCTTTTCCATTTCTGAACATTTTCACCCATCAGAACACTGCCTAAAAATAATTCTCCTTCTCCCTGCCTTTCATTCTACTGACCCGACTTTTAAAAAGCTCTTTTTCTATTTACAACCATTTTCTCCCTTAGGAAATCCCCACAGACACATTTCTACTCTTCCTTAAAAAAAAAAACAAAAACAAAACCAACTTACATTTTGGCTATTTCCTACTGTGTTTCTCCTCCCTTACTTTTAATCATCTCTGCCACAAAGCAACCTTCACAACACTATCACCAAAGATTACCTTGATACCACCCTAACATAGGATCATTTAGGTAATGCTCATGGAATGTACCTATTGTGTAAATTAAGCATCATTAACTGTGTAAATAACAAACTATCTGTGGGCATGAGACAGCAGTTGTTAAGAAGAGCAAACTCCTTTACGGTGGTGACTCTGTGGTCTGTCAGTCTCATCAACAGTACCAGACAGCCTAGAGAGCACGAGCAAAGAAGTTTGGCTAAAGGCCATAGGGGGAAGAGGATGGACCCCACACACACAGTATATAATGAGCACAGATGCAGGAGATTTACATAGTTAAATTCCATGGACTAATATGAATATGCTGATCACTGAAAAAAAGCTGATTATGTATGAGCCATAAGCAGATATTCTCTGAATTTTACTGGCTTTGGGACACTTAGGTGGAGCAACCCCCTGTGTGTCCAGAACTGAAATAGAGAGATGCCTGCATCCTACCACCTCATTGGTCTTAGGGAGGTGGTTTTGCTGGGTTTGGTAACAAACCTTCTCACGTTCAACACTCTCATAGGACTTTTTTTTTTTGTTTTAAACTTTTTTATACAAGCCTCCTTATGCAAAGCAATGCAGAATCTCCCACACATCACTGGATTTTTCTGGTTTTTTTGGCCACTGGTTTTCACCTTCTTACTTTAGGTGGTTGCTCTTGATCCCCTAGGAATGCTCTTCCTCTTATCTGCATGAGATCTTCTTCCAGGATGCTGACTTACTATCTCTTGTTTTAAGCCTTTTTAACTTTCATAACTATCTCTGGCTTACTTCTATAAAATGTAGCTTAGTAAGAAGACCCCTGAACAAGTTAGAGAAAGGCACTATGCACAAATCCAGAAGCAAGCCATCCTACTCAGCCCTAGATGTTACTTGTTCTCAGAGAGCACCACTGCAGAAACATCTTGGCTGGCAGCAAGAACCGCTTGTCTAGATTACGAAGCCGCTAATCCAGCTGCACAAAGGCATGATCAAGTTTAGAAGAGCAACCACTGAAGAGACAGAACAAACACCCAAGAGAGCAACTCAGTTCTCAGCACCTCCAAGCACTCCAGGGGGGAGAAGACGCACGCTCCCCTCAGAAACATGTGAAAGAGGTCTGCTGAGCACCTACTTGTCCCTAAGTGTTCACTCCTAGATACAAATTGGGGCCATTTCCCTATACCTGCCTTCACACCTCCACGGGAGACATACAGCCTTTTATTTAAGGCAGACACTAAGGGTACAGATGGACTTTGGTCAGTCTTGGAGGAGAGAGGTGTTAAAAACAGTCATACAAAACCCTCGGGCTTCTGCAAGCCTTGTGATGAGCACCATTTAACTGGGACAAAGCAGTCACAAGGCAGTACCTTCACCACCAATGACTAAATTTTGTGTGAATGATAGGAAGATGAGAAATTCCTGCACATTTACTGTAAGAAGTTTGCATTCTTTTATTGTACAAAAGAAAGAGGGGGAAAAGAAAAGGGGGAAAAAATAGGTTGGTGAATGCACAACTGCAATGAATAACAGAAAAAGAAGGTAAGATTTCATGGCGGGGGGGGGGGAAGCCTCCTTGGATTTTGTTTCCCAGGTAAATATTTATTCAGATTCATGGCTGTAAACACAGAATAAGCAAGGCTATTTAAAAACAAATATATGAACCATAAACGTACACTAAAGATGTTTCAGTCTGTTCAGCGAAAGTGATTCGATACATCTTGAAGCCGTGGTTAGAGACAAACTATTTTGTTTCCCTCTCAAGCACTAAACAGTTCTTCCAAAATATCAATAAACTTGAGCTCAATTCAGAAGCAATGCCCTGCTGAGCCGGTTACCCAGGCTTCTGTCAAGCTGGTCTCCAGATTTAAGCAGCAACCTTCACAAAAATCGTTCAGAATATTTTAGGCATCAAATGCATTTCAAAACTGCAAAACCAGTCCAGTTCTGTTGTTTCTGCTGGCTCCTCAGGTCTGGGAACAGGCTCTGACCTGACACCTGTGGAATGCTCCAGCAGCAGGACGTACACGATAAGAAATTCCCTGAAGTGAGAGGAAATATTTCTATGGTATCTGTGCATACAGACTAGTATTTTGATTCTTAAGGGCTCATCCTTTGTCTCAGAAAGGTGGCAGTGCCTGGGAAGCCTGTAATGTGCTGAGGAGATGAAACAGTAACTACTGTTCCACCACTGGGCTGCAATTCAAGAACACTACTGCTCCAAATAATTCCTCTGAATTTTCTCCTGTTTCAAAAGCAAACAGCAACAGCCCTGCAGAAGCTTCACACACTGAACCTGCAGCCCCCCAAAGGAAAACATAGACAACGTTTTAAAAATGAAAGAACAATCGACGGTGCACCAGAGGCTGCAAACAAAATCTCCTCCCTGCTCAGTCTCTTAACACGTCCGTTCAAAGTCTGCCTCCTACCAGCTAATACAGATCACGTCACTGCTTGTTAATTTCACCCTCTGGTTACCTCTACCATCAGCATTTGATCCGGGTTGCTCCAACCTGGTCTGTCAACATACCTGAGGGCTAGGGCTGGACAGGAAGAGCAGTGACTGCACCAGGATCTAGGGAAGCGCTGTTCTCCTGACATGCTCACGACATTAGTCGAGCCTTTCCACTTCCTACACCCACATTTTCTCTCCCATACTTAGTCTGTTCACACAGAGATGCAGCAATAACCAAGTAAATACCCCTGTTGAGATGCAGCTCCTGCATCCTACAGTAACTTGCTGATTATCCTGATATTGCTTAACAAGGCAGAATTAGAAAACAATCCTGCTCCATTTCCTCATCTCCCCCATTTATGAAGATTAGGCTGAAATAATTTAGAATCATAGAATGGAAGGGGTTGAAAGGGACCTCTGAAGATCATCAAGTCCTTTACATACTTTGGACTTGGGTTTTACTAGGAAGAATTATGAAACAGTTCCCCTAGGATGAAGCTGAACTATATATTCAGGTATCTGAACGGGCTGTACTTGGCTGCACTTTGATTTCATCACCCCCTGCCTTCAATAGTGTCTTTGAATGGCAATCAAAGGCCAAATGCCCACTACCAGGAAAACCTACTACCCTGCAGAAGTCCTATTATATGATAACAGGAGCTGGAATACTTCAGAAGCAGCATGTCCCATCATTGATAGCAGCAAAATCTAACTGATAAATTGTGCCTGGCATGCGCAGCATTTAACAAAGGATTAAAACTAGGCAATGTAAGTCACTGAGGGTGACAGCCCCCACCAGAGCAAATATTCAAATAAGCCATCTTCAAAACACATATTTTAAATGATTTCTAAATAGGCTGTGCAACCCACTAACCTTACAGGAAGGAATCCCAAGTATTCCTTGATGAAACAGGAAAGCAAGTACTGTCCCCAGGAAAGTTACAGTCTCTAAGTGAGAGATCCTCCATCTTACCTTCTACCCAAAAATTGCTGTTCAAAGTTCGGTGCAATTAATTGTACCATCCACACCAATTCAACAGACACATCCAAAAAATGCTTGTTTCTGAAGGAACTCGCATCATTACAGTTTGACAGTAGCCTCTTTGGAACAGGAGGCCAAAAAAGCTGTAGAAAGCTACTGAAACTGACAAAAACAACTCACAAATTCTAAACACACAACAGAAAGGTGCTGGTTTAAAAGTGACAGCAACAGATGGTACCGATTTATCAGGCCAAGAGTCAACAGGCTTCGGAAGTGCCTCTGCCACAGAAAAGTCCCACAGAAATAAGGTCTGAGAGACCTTGGATGCTGAACTTAAGAGCTTACAACAAAGGGAGAGGATGTTCGTCAGCACCTTTCATCACGAAAGGACTACATCTCCATCAGAACACAAATTAATGTGAAATCTCATTGGTTTTAATAAAAAATAGTAACAAAAACTGTGTCTACAATTATTTCTTCTGCATTTAAGAGGATCAGTGTTCCTTCTTTATTACGTTTCTCTCTTCACAGAATCACAAAATGCATCGGGTTGGAAGGGACCCTCAAAAGGACCATCTTGTCCAACTCCCTTATTTTTAACCTTGGTGAAAAAGATCACTGAAAATTACCTGTGATTTGTTACTGGATTTTCACTCACTTAATCTCTAAATTATTTTCAATCATTAGCAGCAATACCAGACAACTGCATGTTCTCCAAAGGTACTCACTAGGGTTATGGCTCCATACAAAATCCATACAACACAATCCAAATCCCAACCCCAACATTTCAGCACAAAGCTGGAATCTTGCAGCTTCACCTCAACCCTTTTCTTTAAACCCCAGCATATCAGCTACAATTCAGGCTTACAAAAGGCTTAATGCTATCACTGCTATTAAAACATAAGGCAAAAAATGGGCGGTAGTGACAGACAAGAAAAAATTAAATCCAAACTTTATGAAGTCACTATACTGGCTACTACAACACCTAGGCACAAAAAAAGAAGAGGATTCTCTAGATGTTCCAAACCAGCAACGTCCTTCAAATAGGATCTGAACATCACACACGAGACAAGATCACTCTCCAGACAGTTGTTATTTAACTCATGCCAGAAGATAATTTCATTACAAAGCAAGCTATGATTCTTGGATCCCTTCCAAGAGTTTCAGAGCGAGAAGAAAAGGGCAGGAACCACGCACCGACAGAGCGCCATTCCACACCTTTTCAAGTTGGGAAGTTGCAGGCAAGCACCGTGAGAACAGAACGGGAGCGCCCGAGCCGCTTCCCCGCGGGCTCAGGCTCCGTGCAAGCACGGACAGCGGCGCCCGGAGCACGGCCGAGGACGGCTCACCTCGGCAAGGGTGGCAGAGCCGCCTCCCCGCTGCCGTGCCCGCCGCCGGCAGCGCCGCAGCCCCTCTGAGGCTCTTTGGTGCCGGTCTAACCCCAGGAGCACCACCGGAGCCGCGGAGAACCCGCCGTGCCTCCCGCCCGTGGTCCCGTCAGGTCCAACCACCAGCACGGCACAAGCTCTGCTTTGTCATCTCTCCGCCCGCAGCGAGCGAGCCGCTCCGCGCACACCGGGACGAGCTGTCCCCCGCTCCGAGCTCCTCACAGACCACCGCTGCCGCCTCCCGCTGGTGAGGCTAGCACGGACCGTATCCCGTGGGACACCTCTGAAGCTGAACAGACCCTGACCCTGCTCCGCGACGTCCTCACGGCATCTCCGCGGCAGCAGTTCCCGGCTGGAAGCACCGGCACGAACCGACCCGCGTGTGCGCGCCCGGCTCCGCGTTCCCCGTTGCCCGCCGTGCCTCAACTTCCCACCTGCGGGGGTGGGGGTGAGGGTGACCCTGGGGCAGGGGACGAAGCCGAGCTGACGTGATACCGGGCAACGGTGACCACCCGGCAGCTGCTCACAACTTACCTTGGGTTTGTAGAGCCACTTTCTGAACCTATTCATCATCACCGCGGCCGCTGCCACGGCACCGCCGCCGCCGCGCGTTGCCACGGGGCTACCGGCTCCCCGCCCGCGCCGCTCCGGGGACCGGGGCGAGCCCTGCCCCTCGCCGGGAGGCTCCGCCGGATCGCTGCAGCCTCCTTCTGCTCCTCCTCGTCGTCCTTAGTTGTCGTCTCGGGCTGCCACTGCTCCCCGCTGCTCCCGAGGGCAGAGACCGCAGCCACTGCGGAGGCACGGGCGCCGCTGTCCTCAGCCCAGGAACCGGCCGCCGGCAGCCAGGGCTCCGCGCCGCGCTGATAGCCCCCAAAACATTGCGCGGCCGGCAGCGGCGCTCTCACAGCGCATGCGCAAGGACAGGCCCACGCGTGCCCTCCCCACGAGCTCCCGCGACCAATAGAGTGGTGGCTGGGGGCGGCCCCACGGTGGGGCGGCCCCGCCCCCTCGGTCGCTCATTTGCGTAACACGGGCAGGGGCGGGGTGAGCACGTGCCCCAGCGCGCCATGCCCCCGCAGCCGGAGGCGCGGAGCCCCGATGGGTGCCGGGACTTGTAGTGCTCTACGGCATCGGGCTGAGAACGAGTTGCACCTCAGGCTCGTCAGCCTCTGCCTGTGGAAATCAGCCCTGCCTGGCTGCCTGGCAACCGCCTTATCAATTTCTAGCCGCCCCCGAGCACAGAAACAGGCAGGAGACGGAGAGAATCCCTTGGCAACGGGGCCAAACAATCGCCGCCATCTTTTACTCCCGGCCGGGTAGTTCTTTCCTTATGATCGGGCCGTTCCGCGGAGAGAGGCTGGTGTGAGGCAGAACTACAGCTCCCAGCAGCCCCTGCGCCCCTTAGCAACCGCGCCGGGCCGCCGGCGGCTGCAGCGGGGTCTCGGCGGCCGAAGAGTCCCCCAAGCCGGTGAGAGAAGGGTGCCGGCTCCGGCGGCGACCAGCCTGGGCAGGCGGGGGCAGCCAGGTACGGGGCTAGGCAGCGCCGCGTGTCTGTGGTAACGGAGAGAGCGGCGCCCACCCTGGGGCCCGGGGTGCTGCACCCCTGCGGCCTCCGGGGCCTCAGCTGGCAGGGCGGGAGCTGCAGTCGGACAGGGCACCTCCGAAAACAGAAATGACAAAGATGCTCGATGTGTGAAACTGTCAGGTGTCCCTGATCTTACAACTACTTTACTTGTTTATTATATGTTTATAAATACATTTTCAACAAATAACCTGATACAGAAGCCTTTTCAGGTAGCACCTTAGGGATCTTTTGATGTATTTGCAGAATAAGAAATAAGGACATGTGTGTGTTTTATTTTGTAGGTATTTGTACCGCATTCTCATTTCTCTTGTTAGCTGTTCTCAGTAACTGTGACTCTGAAAGCTACTGTTGTGCATTACTGCAGGACATCTTCTCTACAAGCCTATCAACACACATGATGCTACAACTGAAGGAGGCATGAAAGATTAATGATTTTCTGTATTTATAGGATTCTCCATGGTGAAGATGGTCAGCCATGGAAAACATATTGCAGTAATAGTCCAGCAGCTTGACAAATTTAACCCTGAAAATCAGAGCGTGGAGATTTTTTTGAATGAAACAGCTAAGATGTTGCAGGTATATCAAATTTCAGTTCATCTTACTGGTTCAACTATGTGTTTATAAAGGTATCTGCTTTCTAACATCTTGTTATAACTTTCACAGATTTTTCTTTCTTCATTAAAGAGTAAATTCCAAATTTCTTATGGCGGTCACCAGACAACAAGGGAGCAAAGAGCAGAGGGGTTGAAAAACTGCTTGGGTAGCAACAGAAAACAGGAAAGCAACAATCTTCTAAAATGGATCTGATGGGGAAGGCTTCTCTTCCCTTCTGACTAAGTTGGTTTTTAGTTTCCTACCTAATTTACTCCTTCCAAATAGAAGTTTCTGTCAGTACCACACATTTATGAATGCAGCATCAGCTATTCTTGCTTTGAGAACAAAAGTGACCATTTGAACAGTGGAACAGAGGGCAGGTGATTGTAAATCAACTGCCTGATTTTAAACTATACTGCAAGTAACCAGACCAAAATTTCCCAGTATGGAGCTATACTGGCTGAAGCAGTTTCCTGACACAGTCTGTCACCTCTTCCTTTCTCTTTGTCCTCAGTGACACCCTGACTTGTGCTGATGCAGCTACTGGGTTGAATCAGCTTTAGAAAATCACTAAGGGAAGACAGTCATATTGTTTAGACTGCTATTGTCTGTGCATGCTATGTATTATCAAACTACATTGTTGGAGCCCTGACTCCACGGTGCAGCCTTGTCAGATCAGAACTGGGGGTGACATCAGCAAAGAGTAAGACACAACAGGCAGAATGAAACTCAGTTGTGAAGTTACGTTGATAGCAAAGGCAGGCAGCTTTCCTTTTGTGGGCTAGAATCTACAGAGTTGCTCAATGGAGTAAGTGGGTTGAAACAATGGACTAGCACAAGAATCTGTGACAGCATTCCAGAGAGTTGATTTGCCAGACAAAGACTGGATTAGTTAAACCCAGGAATGAGATGTTTAGTACAGCAAAGCAGAAAATTTTGAAACACTACCTTGGATTTTTAGCTATAAAACAATAGAGTCATAGAATGTCTTAGGTTGAAAGGGACCTCAGAGATCCTCTATTTCAACCCCTCTGCTGTGGGCAGGGACACCTCTCAACTAGAGCTGGTTGCCCAAGGCCTCAGTTCATTTTGAAGAAAGATAAAGATTTGTATCAAACTGATGAGTCCCAGGCATTTTCCTTCCTTCTTCTCCCATCCTTCCTTCCTCCTGTTAGAATCAAGCTTTTGCTATGATAACAAGAGACAGATTTTCACACAGAAGTTACCATGCAATGTTTGTGCCTTTACGCAAATCACTCAGTGCAACGATTTGCTTCAGTCGGAGCTGCAGGATCGGACCCACCATGTTGGCCTTTATAAATCACATCTACTGAAAAGCTAACTTCTGTAAAATCAGAACCACCACCCCAAAATCACTGCTTCACTCCTTTATCCCTCTCATGCTGATAGCAAGACTAAGCTGTTTGTGAGCTTCCCATTTCACAAGAACACGGTGTCACTTGGCATAACTCTTCCTAGTTCTCATTCGTGTTGGTTCAGCTGTGTCTCACACATGCCCACTCAGCTGTGAGCAAAATCCCCAAATGTCAAAAGTCACAGATTTAGTTTTAAATATGAAAATAATGTAATGCAAGATTATTTCAATACATGTGGTGGGGAAAAAAAAATCCCCCTAAATTATACAGGTCTCATTGGTGTTACTGGTCACTGCCATAAATGCAGGTGAGGATGTTTCTTAGGAAGGGGTGCAATCTGATTTTTCTGCAGTGTCCCACTCTTGTCATTTAATATTAAATACAAGGGGAAATAACATTAACTGTGGTCAGCATTAGCACATGAAGATGTAAATCCTAGCCTGTAATTGCAACATGGATTGTAAACAGCAGAAGCAGGACATCCTGCTACTGATAGCTGAAGATCCCAGAGGTTTCCCCCACTGAATTACTGGAAGCATTTTTACTGACTTCAGAGTTCTGGTGACTGATTCAAAACCCCACGAAGTCAATAGGAATACATTCATATCTAAAGCATTTTGATTAGACCCTTGAAGAGGACTAGCACTGATCTCTGAAGCACTATAAATTAATCAGACTGCATCTGCAAAATGTGCATATTCTGCCCAAAACTAGACAAGTTCAGTGTATATACTACTGTTCGTTTCTCTCTGGAGGTGAAAGCTATTTTATATATTAATCAAATATTATCTTCTTTCTAAAATGTTTGTTTCACTTTAAACTAAATCTTTATCCCTTCCTTTCTCCTCTCCAGAAATAAGAGCTTTTCCTTCTCTCATTACCCACCTCTTTCTAACCTCTCTGGCCTTTAAACCGGTCTCATTGTAATCACCCTTACTACCATCCACCCATGGTGGCAAAGCTTGCTTTTTGCTGGTATTTCTGCATTTAATTTAAGCTATTCCTTGGACCAACACACCTTGGAAGTTGTTTGGTATATAAATATATGTAAGTATGGAGAAGAATAGAATAGAATAGAATAGAATAGAATAGAATAGAATAGAATAGAATAGAATAGAATAGAATAGAATAGAATAGATCAGACCAGGTTGGAAGAGTCCTTCAAGATCATCGCGTCCAACCTATCATCCAACACCATCTAATCAACTAAACCATGGCACCAAGCACCCCATCAAGTCTCCTCCTAAATACCTCCAGTGATGGTGACTCCACCACCTCCCCAGGAAGCACATTCCAATGGCCAATCTCTCTCTATGAAGAATTTCTTCCTAACAGCCAGCCTAAACCTCCCCTGGTGCAGCTTGAGACTGTGTCCTCTTGTTCTGGTGCTGGTTGCCTGGGAGAATAGACCAACCCCCACCTGGCTACAGCCTCCCTTCAGGTAGCTGTAGAGAGCAATAAGGTCACCTCTGAGTCTCCTCCAGGCTAAGCAACCCCAGCTCCCTCAGCCTCTCTTCATAGGGCTTCTCAGCTCCAAACCCCTCACCAGCTTTGCTGCCTTTCTCTGGACACGTTCCAGTAACTCAACATCTTTCCTAAACTGAGGGGCCCAGAACTGGAGACACAGGACTCAAGGTGTGGCCTAACCCGTGCTGAGTACAGGGGGAGAATGACTTCCCTGCTCCTGCTGGCCACACTGTTCCTGATACAGGCCAGGATGCCATTGGCCTTCTTGGCCACCTGGGCACACTGCTGGCTCGTGTTCAGCCTACTGTCAACCAGTACCCCCAGGTCCTTTTGTGCCTGGCCGCTTTCCAGCCACTCTGACCCCAGCCTGCAGCACTGCATGGGGTTGTTGTGACCAATGTGTAGAACCTGGCACTTGGATGTATTAAATCTCATGCCCTTGGCCTCTGCCCATCTGTCCAGCCTGTCAAGGTCCCTCTGCAGAGCTCTCCTACCCTCTAACAGATCCACACCTGCCCCCAGCTTGGTGTCGTCTGCAAATGTACTGATGATGGACTCAATGCCCTCATCCAGATCATCAATAAAGATATTAAAGAGCATGGGGCCCAGCACTGATCCTTGGAGGACACCACTAGTGACTGGCTGCCAGCTGGATGTGGCACCATTCACCACCACTCTCTGGGCTCAGCCCTCCAGCCAGTTCCTAACCCAATGCAGTGTGCTCCCATTCAAGCCATGAGCTGATAGCTTGGCCAGGAGTTTGCTGTGGGGGACAGTGTCAAAGGCCTTGCTGAAGTCCAGGTAGACCACATCCACAGCCTGTCCCATATCCACCAGGCAGTCACCTGATCATAGAAGGAGATCAGGTTGGTCAGGCAGGACCTGCCCTTCCTGAAACCATGCTGGCTGGGCCTGAGCCCCTGGCCATCCTTTATTTGCTGTGTGATTGCACTCAAGATGACCTGTTCCATAATCTTGCCTGGCACTGAGGTCAGGCTGGCAGGCCTATAATTCCCTGGCTTGTCCAACCGGCCCTTCTTGTGGATGGGCACCACGCTGGCTAGCTTCCAGTCTTCTGGGAGGCACTATTCTTCTCCAGTGATGGTGCAAAAATTGGATGAATCCTGGCTTTTGAGCAGGAGTATTGGGAAAGAATTATGCTTCCTCTGAGTGACAGCCTGGGGAGATACACTTGGAATGCTCCTGTATGATTTTTTACATGTAGAAATTAGAACTGTTATTTATTTGCTCAGTCTTGAAGCCCTATATAGCATCATACATCAGAAAACTCACAGACTTCCTTCCAGCAGCCTCTGAGAATACCTTTAAACTCAAAATGAATCACATTAGGGAAAGAGGGCACTCAAGATGCTAGCAGTTAGCCTACTAGGCAAGGTGAACCTCTCATCTGATGTATTACTGCCGTTCAATTGTTCCCACATCTCAGAGCTGTGGCAGAGATCATATATCAAATGTGGACTACATGTTTTCAGAAGATGCACTTAGCTTTTTTATTTATTTATTTTGCTTCTTGGCTACCCTCCTTAAGTCAAAGACTCATTACTGTTTGTCATTTTGTCATAGTGTGGCTGTCCTTTCTCAATTCACATAATAACAAACTGTCCTGGACCTCGGATTTTATTGACGTGTTTAAAGGTGCTCTGTACTAAAATTGTAGTAACAGATAATACTTGGGTTATTCATGATGACTGAAACTCTGTAAAGTTCAGGAGCATCCAAACTTTTAAAAGGGATTATGAGGTATGATCTGACTGGCATGTGGTGAGCAGCAGATCCTCCTTTTTCTGTTCTCCTGCGGTACTGCATGAACATTCTGAATGACTGGGAGCACTGCTGAACAAGAAAGAGTCTGCAGTGACAAGAACCTGGCATTCACAGGTTTAGTTTAAATGAGTCATGTTCTCTGCTTTCCAATACCTGAACTGCCTCCCAATACCTGCTGGGATCCTACAGGAAGGCTGGGGAGGAACTCTTCATAAGAGTGTCTAGTGGCAGGAGAAGCAGGAAAGCTGGAGGATAGCAGTGTTATCCTGGATCTTAGAAAGTTCTTCAGTACAAGGGTGGTGAGACTCTGGAATAGGCTGCCCAGGGAGGTTGTGAATGCTTCCTCCCTGGGGCTGTTCAAGGCCAGGTTGGATGAGGCCTTGAGCAGCTGAATCTGGTTAAGAGGCATCCCTGCCTGTGGCAGGGAGGTTGGAGTAGATGATCTTCGAGGCCCCTTCCAACCTGAGCCATTTTATGATTCTCCTGTATTAGGTTACAGTAGCAGTTGAGTCTTTTCCATAACCCTGCCCAGCTTCTCCCCTCAGTTCAGTCTCCCTCTGCAGCACAGACTTCATCAACAAAGAACAGGTTTCCTACAGGAATGGCAAGCTCTTAGTGAAACTTTCTTGTACTATTGACCAAGTTAATCATTGCTCATAGCTCAGAGACTTCAAATTTTCTTTGCATTAACTGTTGACATTCACACATCAAGGCCTTTTAACTAAATGTGTATGTCAGCAGATAAACTGGAAGTTTAACATTGGGGAAGGTTACATTTTGCTTAACAAGGGCCATTAATTTGTAGGCCTGCCTATATCTGATAGCACTGGAAGCACGTCAGCCCTACCAAAGGCTCTGCTGTGCATTATTCATGTTTTCCAGCTACTTCACAATGATTGTACTTCTTTTTGTACACAGCCGACATTTTCTGCCCAGAATACATTCATCAGTATTAATTTTGTATCTCTGTAGACTCTTAATGTGACAGATGAACAATTTGTGCTGGATACCCTAGCTGGATGCATACAACATAAATCCTTACTGGATGTGGTAGTCAATGCCTTTTTTGTTCAGGATGGGAAATACTGCCTGGCTTCTGAGCGTAATCTCTATACGGGTAAGTTTTCTTCAGAGCACCGTATGTTTACCATGACACTTTAAACCACATGATTTATACCACAGGATATCAGGTAGTGGTAGGACTAGGGGGAATGGAATGAAGCTGGAGGTGGGGAGATTCAGGCTGGACATGAGAAGGAAGTTCTTCACCATGAGAGTGGTGAAGCCCTGGAATGGGTTGTCCAGGGAGGTGGTTGAGGCCCCATCCCTGGAAGTGTTTAAAACCAGGCTGGATGAGGCTCTGGCCAGCCTGATCTAGTGTGAGGTGTTCCTGCCCATGGCAGGGGGGTTGGAACTAGATGATCCTCGTGGTCCCTTCCAACCCTGACTGATACTACGATACTATGATTTTACTAGGGTAGGTCTTAATGTTTTATCACATGGGAAGCATTGCCATTGTGCCCAGTGCACTATGAAGTACAGGAGCGTTCCCAATGGTCTTATGATGTAAAGCCTAAACCCCCGATTTAGTCTGGACTCTGACAGGTGTTAACTGGGATTTTACCTGGGAAATTATGCAGATTAGGTAATATGCAGATGGAAAATGGCATCAGTGGCTGCAAAAAGCATCTTGGAAGATTAACCATCACTAAGACAATGTTCTTCAGTGATTTCTCTTTATTCTCTTCTGGGCAACCTAGTACCTCTGCCATTCAGATATGAAATGGTGTAACAGAGCTCTGCCTGCCCAGGAACACAGCACGTCTCACAGTAGGAAGGCAAGATTGCCTCTATCCATACATAGAATTCTTCATTACTGATCATCACAATGACATAAATAGACTTCAGTCTGTCTCCATGGATGAGGTCCATCATTTTCCTTTTGTTAGTTACTTGCTTAGCATCCGTTACTATACAGCTATATCTGACAGTATGAGCTACTTAATCAGAGTAGTTGCTACTCCCAAAGTTAATTCAAGCATTGAGAAATACATTAAAAACTAATTGAAAAAATATTTCTATGCTATGCACTCAATATGCATGCACTAAAGTTGATTTATTAAGTCCCCAAATAGGTTAGAATGACAAATCACACTGGCACTGGTTCTCCAAGTTCTAAGGTTTGTGGGCACATTCCAAAGTCAGTCAATTTAATTCAAAGTGATTGAAAATTACCCCAAAACCCCCCATATTCAATATATCTACATTTTATGTTTTAAAAGCTGCTCTTTTTTTTTTTTATGTCAATTCTGGTTATTCTGTTCTGAATCTGGAAAGATAGAAATATAAATCAAACCACAAATGAAAGGGAACCTAAACTTCCAAAGAAGAAATTAATAGTACATGGAGTTTATTCAGAATGGTAATGCTTCATTGTCTCCATTTCTCCAAAGCCATGTTTTTTCAGTGTCTGGGGCACATAAATTATACCTTTAAGCTGAGTGTTGCTATAATTGGATTGTCAGGACCGGTCCACTCAAAAGCCTCCATTAATCACAGGCAAAGGGTAGGGCCAGGACAATTTTCCTTTATCAACAAGTGGAGAGTCTGAGGTCATTGGCTTACATTGTTTTAAGCTGCTTGTCATTCCCTTTAGCCAAGCTGTATTGACACTTAAATGATCAAAGCTGCTTATAAAGGCTGTTGCTATGTGTGAGCAGATTTGAATTTAATAAAGCTTCTAGGAGATAAATGTATATTCTGCTAAGGCTGCTTAAATATGTTGCTATGTGAAAGCACAAGACTGAAGCCTATCGATAGCCTGAGCTGGCTGCGGCACATTGGTAAGAACTTACTGATTTTATCACTACTGTTTGGTGGCAGCTAAAGTACTGCAGTGGAAGTGAAGCCTGGTTGATCAAAGTGAATATGGCCAAACAAAAGCTGCTACAGGAGCTCATGAGCTTTACAAGTCTGCAAAAACATCACAGCACTGACTGTGCCTGTTCCTGTATCAAACTGTATACCTGCCAAGGGTGCAAAATTCAGGGCTGGATTTCCCAGAGAAATTAAAAACTGGGGGCTTCTTCTAATTCAGATATTGAAACATTCACTAGCAAAACTCTCTTTAATGTATTTTGCTGACATTAATTTTTCTCAGAGTGAGCTTTCTCACACTGACAATTGTCGGTGTCAGCTCTCTGACTACGGGAGAGCATTTTCCAACGATGTAATACTGTCAGAAACTTTTCAGTCATGTCCCTCAGAATCATGGAATCATAGAATGGTTTGGGTTGGAAGGGACCTTCAAGATCATCTAATTCCAATCCCCTGCCATGGGCAGGGACACTTTCTACCAGACCAGCTTGCTCAAGACCCCATCCAACCTGCCTTTGAACCCTGCCAGGCTTGGAGCCTCCACAGCTTCTCTGGGCAACCTGTTCAGTGCCTCACCACCCTCACGGGGAAGAATTTTTTCCTCCTGTCTCATCTCAATCCAGCTTCTTCCAGATTGAAGCCATCACCCCTCCTCCTGTCACTCCATGCCTTTGTACAAAGTCCCTCCCAGCTCTCCTGTAGCTCCCTTCACATCCTGGAAGGTTGCTTTAAAGGTCTCTGTGGAGCCTTTTCTTCTCCAGGCTGAACAGCCCCAAATCTCTCAGCCTGTCCTCTCAGCAGAGGTGCTTCATCCCTCTGATCATCTTCATGGCCTCCTCTGGATCATCATCCATGATGATCCATGTTCAGAATTAGAACTTGTGTTTAGCAGCCATCCAGTGAACTGATCGGAAGAGTGCTTCAGGTTGAAATTCCTCATCTGTTTTAACTTGGCTATGTGGGTGACTGTACTTGCCCAAGAGAAGAAACACCAGGAAACTTAAGGAAGGATGAAAATATGCATTTAGGGATTGACAGAGCTGCTCATTGTAGTGGTGATGTTGTCATAATGAAATGGCTGTGGAATCATGGCAAGATCCTCCCACTGGCCTTACAGGTTTCCAAACACTGCTACAGGAGACCTCCCAGTTTTGCAAGCAGGTATTTGCAAGCACCAAAAGCAATTAAAGCAACAGCCTAAATTCCAGGGCATGCTGAGTATAGGGTGTAGGTTTATTAGAACTTCCTGCTGCATTTTACATGTCTGTGTCTTTTGATAGTTATTTGTTACCTGGCTACTTTTCAACTTGAGAAGCTTGGCTTTCAGCACTTCAGCAGAATTGTGAAATCTCTGGACACTGTAAAAATGCAAAAGGTAATGAAAGTTCAAAACATTTAAAACTAAGTAATTACTGATTTCTTCGTTGTGTTTGATTAATCAGAATATTTTTCTCAACTTTCAGGACAACTTCAATTGGGGAAATTTAAGTGCCAGCAAAGTTCTGCCTGCCTGTTCCTCTCTGGAGCCACACATTTGTGCTTTTCTCCACTAGCTGTTTGCTAATCCTTGTGAAATTTTTAGAAATAGAAGAATCTCCTCTTACAAAGTGGGTGATAGTGCTGAGGCTCTTAAAAGCTGTGTTGTAAAAAGGGGCAGAGGGGTAAACTGAGTGGCAAGTTCTTGCAAGTTCTGTTTTCATAGGAAATTCGGCTAAAAATCAGATTCCTGGGGACACAGCATACATAAATTTGATCATCTAGATGTTTCAAAGCACGGTCCAAACACAGCATTTGAATAACACAGATGGAATCCAAGAGACAGGCACATTTTAGTGATTGATATTCAAAAGGCTAAGGTTTATCCCTGTACTGATTACATGGAATGTTCATCTGGATGCCAGTGTCTCTTTAATGAGAGCAGTTCTGTGCAAGATGTGCAGGAGAGAGGAGGTCCTGTTGGCTGCATAACCTTTCTAGAAACATGCCATTCCCTTTGTTTTGATGGGCTTAGTGTGGAACGGGTTTTATTCATTCCATTCAGACACAAAAATCATAGATTGCATTAACTGTTAGAAATAACAGGGAAGTGGCTGGAAGAATTATCATAATCTGCCAGCCAGACTAATCACTCTGTCTAAAATGCTCTTCTAACCCCTTTTGTGGTAAACATCTTAGGCACTAGCCACTGGATTGGATGCATCTTGAGCTCATTCAGCTAGCAACACAATTTTCCCACCTCATGCCAGTTGATTCCATTCACCTAGCTTTAGATGGCTTAAGAGCCAGTGCCCTGATGTTCTATTGCAGATAATTTCTCCCTTCTTGTCTGGAATAACTCTCTTCTGACAGCGAAGGGCTGCATTATGTAATGGTCTGCACCTGCTACTTTTTTCCTGTAGATGGAACTTTTTTTGCTTAGGATCTTATCGGATCCTCATCACCATGGTACCTAGCTTTTCTTCTCCTGCATCAGAAGAGGTTCTTTATCTTCAAAGTGATGCTAGATTATATTAACACACCTGCAGCAGAAGATTTAGAAGCCTTTGGCAGCATTTAGTCCCCCAGCAACATGAAAAAAACCAAGAGCAGAAGGCAGATCTGCAGCCTTAGCAACAGAAGTTACCAGAAATTTGGGATTCTCCTTCAGGATGCTGACCTGTAGATGTTGCCTGATGACTGTTGTCTCTGAGTTGATTTGAGATGCAGAAAGCTTATTCACATTTATTTACTTAGAATAGATTTACTTACATTAAAAAGTAAGTTTTTCTGAATGTCACAGCCTGACTGGAATTTTCTCAATCATGCAGATAGACTTTACTCAAATGAGTGGTCTTCATTTGAGTGAGAGCCATTTGTGTGAGCAGACATGGCTCTGAAAGGACTGCATGATGGAACCCAGTCAAAGCATAAGGAACGAGTTTCTAGCCCAGTGGGCTGAAATGCATCCCTTACCTTTTTATTTAGCAAACACCACTGAAGCTGGAAGCACCTAAAACCAACTTCCTTACAATTCAACATTTAGTTTGCAGTCATGCTTTTAAGGATGAAATATCTTTTACTGGATGGTGAGGAGACAGGCCAGCACCTGCAGTTTTGGGGAAGAGCAGAAGTATCTAGACAAAAATGGGAATCCAAGGGGGTAATGCTCACTCAATCCCTCAGCTGTTGATCAGTCTGTTGACTACCAAAACCACATGAGATCGTAGAATCACAGAATGGGTTTGGTCAGAAAAGACCTTTAAGATTATCAAGTCCAACTGTTCTCTAACTCTACCAAGGCTGGTGCTAAACCATAGCCCTCAGCACCACTTCTCCGTGTCTTTTCAACACCTCCTGTAACAGGCATTCAACCACCTCCCTGGAGAGCCTGTTCCTGTGTCCAAGAACCCTTTCAGGGAATATTTTTCTTCTGAGAGCAAATCTAAACCTCCTCTGGTGCAATTTGAGGCCATTTCCTCTCATCCTATCACTTGAGAGAAGAGACCAGAACCTATGTCACTATGACCTCCTTTCAGGGAGTTACAGAAAGTGAGAAGGTCTCCCCTCAGCCTCCTTTTCTCCAGAAAATAAGACTAAATTTACAGGTTAATTCCTTGGAAATGCTTACACCAAGACAATAGATTTCAAGCACCAGGTTTTCTACAAGTCTTGAACATCAGCAGCAAGCACCTTGAGTCAAATCTGAACTGCTTATAGCTGGATTGATCACAAAGCTCTGAGCCACCTTGGGCCTGGCACTACATGTGAATTAACAAGCTCCTTGGTAGCCCTCCAAAACTAAAGGCTCAATGCAAAGACCTATATGGCTCTGTGGAAGCCAAACCATGATGGGGCTGATGCCAAGTCTGATCTAATAAACTCTGTAGTCTCCATCTGAAGCTTCTCAAGTGACTGCACACTGCTTTCCAGTCTGGCTACTAATGTCAGTGTTATTTAGTGTGCTCTTTTCTGTTACTGCCATTATTTCAGCATGATGCTTGTTTGTACTTCCATTTCCAAGAATTTTAATGAAAAAGTTCAGGTTCAAGTCTGGAATTTTTATTACTGTAAGTGATACATGCTGAATCTGAGTGCCATTCTTCAAGGCTTGGTTTCAAAAGGCCATTTGAACAGTTCAAGCTTTAAAGAAAGACTCTTGACCTCCTGGTGAACTCCAGTGGGAAACAAAGTTCAAATGTTAGTTGCTATTTCTCTGGCATGTAGAGCCCTACAATATGCTGAATTTCAGCCTTCTAGTTTAGTGGGAATATGCCAATTAATTATATTTCAATAAAAGAAGGAACCACATTGTACAGCTGTTACTATAGTTCTCAGCAGTTCTCTCTGCCCAGTTCCCAGGGAGCTGAAAAGAACTCAAGTAATTCAGGTGTAGTGTCAGACTTGACACATTCCTGGGCACCATGGGTTATAGAATCATAGAATGGTTTGCTTGGAAGGGACCTAAAAGATCATCTAGTTCCAACCCCCACTGCCATGGGCAGGGGCACCTCCTACAAGACCAACTTGCTCAAGGCCCCATCCAACCTGGACTTGAACACTGCCAGGCTTGAAGCCTCCACAACTTCTCTGGACAACCTGTTCTAGTGCCTCACCACCCTAATGGGGAAGAATTTCTGTCTCATGTCTCAATCCAACTTCTTCCAGATTGAAGCCATCACCCCTCACCCTGTCACTCCATGCCTTTGTCAAAAGTCCCTGTCCAGCAATCCTGTAGCCTCCTTCAAATCCTGGAAGGCTGCTTTAAGGTCTCCCTGGACCATTCTCTACTCCAGGCTGATCAACCCAACTCTCTCAGTGTGTCTGCATAGGAGAGGTCATCTAACTATAGACAGTCAGGAGTTGATTGTGGGCATATTAGACTCTGCAGTTCTCCTGTACAATTATACTAAGATCAATGTATTTACAGTAGTAATTCTGAATAAACCCTTTTGTTTCACAGTATTGAAGGAAATTCAAGATGCATCAACACATCCCCATGCTGTAGGACCTTTTTTCAGGCACTGAAAATATTTTAGTACCTATTAGTGTTTTACAAACCAGGGCTGTAAGACATGGGCTGTCCTAACAGAACTAAGAGGAAGCTACAAATACTGAGCATCTATGATTATAATTACAGGGTAAAATACAAGCAGGTTCTTCAGCAGTGTTTGTAGTAAAAACAACTCTCTTTTCAGAGTCTTACATGCACCATACCTTCAGTATTCATATTTAAAAGGAACCACTTTTTAGTTTCTTAGATTCTTCTTCAATGCCTTGTATTTGAACACATGGATAAAAGATGAATGGAGTCATTTCCGTGATTCACTGTACGTAAAAGAGAACTGGATTGATCCACTGCTAAGGTAAGCAGCACCCAGGTAATCTGTGGCCACCTCAAAGCTCAAAAGCTGAGGAAAGCTTCCCATAAAAGCTCCATTTGCTGTTAAATTGTTTCTTCTTTTGAGGTCATTCTGAACCCTCTTGTCTGGTGAAGTTCTCTCTAGCAATTATAGAATCTGAATGGTTCAGGTTGGAAGGGACCTTTAAGGTCCATCCAAACTGCCAGGAGGTGAAGTAACACAGTCCAACCAAATCATGAGTACAGATTCATAGGTCAATGTTATTAAAAGCGAATGGCTGAAAGCATTAAAGAATCAAACCTCTGCCAACCTCATAGACTGTGTGCAAGTTTGTATGAAAGAAGAAAGTGAAATAAACGTGAAAAAAATCTGGTTTTGTTTCAAGATGGCAGCCCAAAGTGCAGCAACTGATTGAACAGCTCACAAAGAAATCAAGCGATCGTATTACCGCTCTCAGGACTTCCATGGTCACCCAGCCAAAGGAATTTCATCTGACTGCACCCCAACGACATGCCATTCCTGTGCCCCTGCCAAAACCAGCACTGGAGAAAAGGGTACCTGTGAGTATTTTTATGCTTTGACTAAGTTTTATGTGTGCTTGGGCACAAAATCACGGTGGGGCAACGAATACTCTCTTTAAACATAATTGTAGAAGATCTACAACCTTTGACAGATCACCAAGGGTTTTGGTAATATGCTGCTATTCTTCTCTCTTAAAAAGGCCAAACTAATTCTTTTAGCCGTGGAAGCAGACTGTAAGCCAAACAAAGGTAAGGTAGAAGGTTGGTTCCTCTCTTTATTTTGTGACTTTTGGAGGTAGAACTACACAATGGGTGCAAACTGATGCCAACAGTGATACAAATGTTTCTGAAAGTCCCTGGATTAGTAAGATGTTTGCTTTGAAAGCAGGTATGAAAAGAATGGTAGATGAGCTCTCACTACAATACATGGCAAAGCAATTTCACTGGAGATGAAGTGGACTTGAGCTTTGCAGCTCTTCCTTGTGGGTGGAATTTTATTCCTTTCTGTGTCCAGATAGAACTAAATTCCATTTATTCCTTACTGTCCATTTTACTCTTTTACCATGTCCGGCTTTGGAGCCCACAAGACAAGATGTAACTGTTAGTGCAGGTCCAGAGGTGACCACAAAGATGATCAGAGGGATGGAGCATCTCTGCTATGGAAACAGGCTGAGGGAGTTGGGGTTGTTCAGCCTGGAGAAGGGAAAACTCCAGAGAGACCTCAGAGCAGCCTTCCAGTACCTGAAGTGGCTACAGGAGAACTGGAGAAGGACTTTTGACAGAGACACCTAGTGACAGGATGAGGGGTAATGGCTTCAGTCTGGAAGAAGCTGGATTGAGATGAGACATGAGAAAGAAATTGTTCCCCATGAGGGTGGTGAGGCACTGGAACAGGTTGCCCAGAGAAGCTGTAGAGGCTCCAAATCTGTCAGTGTTCAAGTCCAGGTTGGATGAGGCCTTGAGCAAGATGGTGTCCCTGCCCATGGCAGGGGGCTTGGAACTAGATGGTCTTTTAGGTCCCTTCCAGTTCAAACCATTCTAGGATTCTACAATTCTATTTGTATTGGTGTTGAATCTCTAAAATTAAGTTTTCTCAGATTATATTTATTGCTCCCATATAAATGAGACTGGATTTGTCCTTGAGTGCTTTTATTTGATTCATCGCCAAAGATACTGATTCTGTTACACTAGTACAAAACAGAGACACACCACTGGGTTTAAGCTGGCTTTCTGAGGTAAGGCAAACAGGATTTGGGGTCAAGATGCTATGACTAACTTAATAAAGACTCTATAATTAATCTGTATTTAAATGCAATGAGAAGTGAGCTTGCAAGTCATAGTTTGGGGCATTCTCTGCCACCTTGTATTACCACTTCAGCTTTTAACTAATACATGTGTTGAATGCTCTTAGGAACCATTTACATCTTGGGATGGCAGAGCAATATAATGGTAGTGTGTTATACAGTTAATGGGATTTTACATTGGAACAGCTTAACACCAGGCTCTGAGAAATTGCGTTAAGTAACTACTTAATCAGGATAGGAATGAGTCATATTGCTGTCATTTCAGTATCTTTATGCTGTGCAGCCCCTCTCAGAATAAATTTGCTTTAATGTGGATGCATTTACTGCAGTTCATTTGTGTTGTTAGGATTATACTACATTTGGGTTACATTTTGGCCAAGCCTGCAAATTCCCAAGCCTGTGTGACTCTAAAACCATTACTGTAGCAGTGGCATATGTTGTGTTCATTGCTGTACCTATCTTAGCTAATTAAGCTTCACTTTAATTTGCCATCTTGTTGCCAGTATCACCAGTTTAGATCCTGAAATGAGCAAAGATTGAAAAGACAGCCCAGAGAGCAGGAGAGAATAAAGTGAGAGCAGCCCATACTTTGGGCTAATGTATGGTGGAGAGCTGTGTGCAGTTGAGAGGATGCATGGAAATAAAACTCTTCCCATCATCTGCTGCAGAAATGTTCTCCTCCACTTACTTACAAAGTTGTTTGCTTTATGAGATATCCTTTTTTTCTCATGGTTCTCATGCATCTGTCAATGATCTTGTCATGTGGTATGTGAGCAAGGACTTGCAGACACAGTAAGTACAGGCACAGTTACTGCTCAACATTGGAACAAGCTGTAAGAAGTCAGAGGGAGATGTCTGGATCTTAAGCAATGGCTACTGCTACGTTATTGCATCCCTGTGGTGAGATTAGTTCCTTCTGATTTATAGGAATATCATTTAGAATCATAGAATCAGTCAGGGTTGGAAGGGACCACAAGGATCATCTAGTTCCAACCCCCCCCCCCCCCCCTTCAGTATTTTTTAATGCTAGGTTGCATTATATTCTATAGCAGAGAGAAAATACAAAGTGAGATGAGATGTATCACGCACACTGAGTTCAGGAGCTTGGATTAAGTACAGTTTGGCCTTTTTCATCTCTCTACTATTGGAATTCACAATTTACTTATAGTGCCTTGTTCATCCTTTTCCAGCAGCTGGGTTAACTGCATTGTCTGTCTCACTGGTACTCAGCACCACAGCGTCTTAGGGCTAAATGAGAAGGATAAGATAATTTTTGAAACAGAGCTGAGTGAACAGTCTCCTCCTTAAATTACTTTGACTAAGCATAGCAGGTTCTGAGGAGAGATTTTCAGCTTATGCTGGAAGATGAGTACAGTCCTGCAGGTAAAGCACATGACTAGGAGGAAGAGAGAAACAAACTGATCCTCACTGCCTGTGCAACCCTTGGCAAATCCTCTGGGCTTTAATTTCTCCATCCTTAAAAGCATATTAAAAATTATTAGATACTGCTGGGAACTAATTTCAGTTCTACTTCACTTAAAAGCTCCCCAAAACACTTGAGCAATCTCAACAGTACATTTAATTGCTACCTTATTCTGTTTGTGTGTTTGGCCTGTAGATATTGATATCAAATACTAAAGGCAGTGAGAATTACATCAGATTCCTGAGTTTTCAAAGCATCATTCTTCACATAGTCTAATACAACTAGATGGGGTCCCCATGTGCCCTAAACTGACCTCCAGTACAATACAGATTAATTTTTTTCCCATTCATTAACTTCTACTTGAGCTAGAACATTTTCAGCAAATCAGTATTTAAGCAGATGTCCAGTACACTGGCAGATTATCTCACCCACATAGGAAGAAGACATCCAGTCTTTTTCAGAATTTGCTTCTGGGGAAAATTTTTTGCTCAGGCAAATATTGAAATCCTCTGGAATTTTCAGCTCAAAACCACACAGCCCCTAGTCTCAGGTTGATCCATGACAGCCAGACACTAAGTCTCCCCTGGTCATTTTATCTGTAGCATGACATGGGAATGCTTTCCCAAATCCTTGACCAATGCTAGGAGGACCCTCTGAGTCTTCTGACTCCAAACACTTCATCTACACCTCCAATTGTGTTCCCTTAGAAGATGTTAGGGCAGCCACAGTCGGCCAGAGCAAAGGCCCCTGTTGCCCAGCATGTTTTCTCTAGCAGTGGCTGACACAGATCTCTAGGGAGAGTACAGAGACAACTGCTGCTTTCTCCAGCTGCCATCTCAGTTTCCCACTAGGTCAGCTCAAAGACTCCCTCAGTCACAATGAAGTTTCTGGATATTTAATGAACTTTAAAGGATTTCTCTTCCCTCAACTTCTTTGGAGTCTCTGTATCTTGTTGCTACTACCACACGCTGTGCCAGACAGCTCCAGAGCTTTTTATTCAGCTGCCCTGTCTGGCTGTCAGTGCTGTGAAGCTGAAGTTCATGAGATGCCAAACAGAACTGTTCCCCTTCTGGCAACTTTTGTTTTCCCCTTGATAGGCCCTGTAAGATGCATGATTTCTTTAGCCTTTCTTGATCTAGTTTCAGATTTTCTTTCTGGTCTTTTGATCAGGGTTTGTATTACACTGGACAGGACTGAAAAGCCTGGGTAGTCCCAGCTAACTGCAATCTGTCAATGTCTTCAACACCAGCACTAACAGAAAACAATAAGCGAATGTGTTTGTTTGTGGTTTATTTTTTCTTGTAAGAATGTGTCACTTGGAATGTTTTATACCTTTGTCATCTTTTAATACAGGTTCCTCCAAGTACCTACAGAGAGCCAAAGGAAAAGAAACAGCTACAGGAAATGAAAGCCAAAAATCGCCGAAAAGCAGAAGTGAGTACATTATGTTCTTGTTCTAGCTTTTCCCTTTCTTCTCACCTCTTTCTTTTGTAAAGTTCCATTTCCACAAGTCTTAGAACATTATCTGAAACATATCTGCCTTTGCATTTAACTCCTGGCCCTTTCTCTAGAGTCATGAGGTTTGTATCCCCTATCCTCCCTTATTACTAATTGCCTGAGACAATTCGCTTTACAAACGCTGGGTAAGAAATGATGCAAGAAGCCATGTAAGGTAATAGAAATATGATTACTTCTCTTCACAAACTTGGAATGGTTTGATGGCTTTTTTACTCCCACAGGACATAGATACTTGAGGTATTCACTTAATTAAGGCTTAAAAATACAAAATATGTTCAATATTTTCATTTGTTTTCTATAGTAACTGGTAAATAACCACATGTCACCATGTTTTAAACTATCAGCAGATTCTGACATCTTTTTTTGTGCAGACTCAATACTCTCCTTCTGCAGGCTGAGAGAGTGGGAAGTCATTGTGAATTGTAAAGAAGCAGAGTACCCAGTCTATGAGTCAAGAAAGCAGAAGTGAGGGCCTGCAGAAACAAACAGATCTAGTTATTGGATCCAAACTTTGGTATCAATCCTGTTCAATGAGTTAACTCCTATTATAGTTAAAGGAGATTGTTGCTGCCAGCGCCTAGGGAGGGATGTCAGCTTTGTCCTTCTCCATTTCTTTCCCAATTCCTTATTCCTTCCTTCCTTCCTTCCTTCCCAATTCCGGGTAGCAGCGGTGTTGGGGCGGCAGTGTCCACCCGCCAGATCCGGCCCTGAGGCGAGCCGGGGTAGGCAAAGGGCCACCTGGCACCGGCCAGCGTCTCTCTGCCTCGAAACAGCCGAGCTCCACCGGCAGCCCGGCGCCGCCCCACCCGCGCTCCGTCTCCCACGCCCGTACACCGGGGGAGCTTCTTGGGACCGTGCAGACCCACTCTTCACCGAGGGGACCGGCTCCGGAAATAGGAGCACTCTCCCGGAGCGCCACCGAGGCCGCTCGTCTGCCGCCAGCGAGCCCCGGCCTCCCGACCCTCGTCCACCCGCGCACCGCAGCGCATCTGGCTTGCGCGGCAGCGGAGAGCCGGCGCTGAACCGCACTGACGGAAAATAAACAGGCCAGGGGCAGGACGGTTGAACCCCCTTGTTCCTCGAGATGTTTCAGAGGCAGAGATGTGGTGCCGAGGGCCATGGTTCAGTACCATCCTTGGCAGAGTTAGAGAATGGTTGGACTGGATGATCTTAAAGGGCTTTTCCAACCAAAGCAATTCTATGAGTCGATGAACTAGCCACATCCTTCAGTGGAGAAAATGCACGAACACAAGGAACAAAAGAAAAGCACCACAGAAATTACAGCTGCAAACAGCAGTTTTTGTGCCTCTGGAATGTTGTAAAAGGCATCCAAGGCATTCACAAAGGTCCGTTCCTTAGGCTTTTTGCTAAACAAGCTAAAATTTGGAGTCCTGAAAGAAATATGTGTTTAAATCACCATTTGTTTCATGGCATTTCTGCAGAAGCTCTAGATGTGGTTACAAGCACCATGTCTGAGCACCCATGAGGAGTGAGACGCTGGAAGCCATGCTCTAGACAGCTAGGAAAAGGCCAATGTTACAAACAGCTGCTGTCCAGAAAGCACTTAGAAAATCTGCTCTGTTTCACAGCTTTGATCAGAGATTTGCTTTACAACACAAAGAAATAGCCAAAACCTAGAAACGTGGCTGCTTGTACTTCCCCCTTTAAAGTGGATTACTGTTAGGGGCATGCCTGTGGTAGCCACCCTTGGTGCTGACACCCCCTGATCATAATCTTCTCATTTAACTCAAAACCAAGAGCACTGTTTGTTAGCTACGTGGAAACACATTCTCCTTATGGTACTGATGTGCCACAGATAATTCTGAAGATTTTAAGCTGAACTTAATGGACTTGTTTCATATGGGCAGACCTACCAAAGGCTTGATGTCCTATGCAGAAGACACAACCAGGCAGAACTATGTAGTAAATCAAGACTTGCCTGCGTCAAGTCTTTAATCAGGAATAAAAAGGCTTATAAATGCAAAGTCAAGTTGTCATTCATTGGAAAGAAATGAATATCCTGGTTGGGGTTGCAAGGCTCTTTTGAGACAGAAAAGCCTTACTAATGAATTTAAATGCAGTATAATCTTTAAGCTCATTGTTTTAATTTCAGGATCTGCTCCTGGAAGCAAATACAAACCCGTTCAGGTGTGCAGTTGGGAAGCCTGAAGAGGAAGTGGTATGCTACAAAATACTTTGTTATCTGAACATACCCAGTATGAAGATGAAACATAACTGGAATATTCAAATGTATTGGAAAGTATTTGAACATTTTTATTTGGGATGAGGAATTATGTGGTTCATTTGTAGCTCTTCTGGCATCTCACATCTACATTCTAACATCTGCCTCTTTGGATGCATAATGCACAACCCACTTTTCCTGTACTTCTGGTTCTGCTTTGTTATTCTCCAAATTTTGAGACAGCTTTCCTAGGACTCCAACAAGTCTCCAAACTGGCAATATTTTTTCAAACCCATATATTATTTTTCCATTAACTTTTCTGCCACAGGCAAGCTGAGGGAGTAACACTCCCATTCACACAGAATTCCTGCTTAGGTCGATTCTCAGTGCACAACTGTCTCACCAAATTCTGTATATGAGAGATTCATTTCAGGGTCACATCTGCATATTCTGTTCACTGTGTTCACCCCCATGGTACCAGACACTTTCACATCAGTATCTGTAGCTAATGCCAGAAATCAAATTCATAACCAACAGCAGAATTTTGACACTATTTAATGATTCCATTTTAAAAAAAGAGGAAAAAAAGAAAAAAGAATAATTAACCAGGTTGGAAAAGACCTTTGAGATCATCGAGTCCAACCTATCATCCAACACCATCTACTCAACGCCATCTAATCAAGCACAAGCCCTATGATGAGAGGCTGAGGGAGCTGGGGGTGTTTAGCCAGGAGGAGGCTCAGGGGAGACCTTACTGCTCTCTGCAACTACCTGAAGGAGGTTGTAGCCTGGTGGGGGTTGGTCTCTTCTGCCAGGCAACCAGCACCAGAACAAGAGGACACAGTCTCAAGCTGCGCCAGGGGAAGTTTAGGCTGGATGTTAGGAAGAAGTTCTTTACAGAAAGTTATTGGCCATTGGGATGTGCTGCCCACAGAGGTGGTGGAGTCACCATCCCTGGAGGTGTTCAAAAGAGGATTGGATGTGGCACTTGGAGCCATGGTTTAGTAGTCATGAGGTGTTGGGTGACAGGTTGAACTTGATGATCTCCAAGGTCTTTTCCAACCTTATTGATTCTATGATTCTAACTAAACCATGGCACCAAGCACCCCATCCAGTCTCTTCCTAAACACTTCCAGTGATGGTGACTCCACCACCTCCCCGGGCAGCACATTCCAATGGCCAGTCTCTCTTTCTGGGAAGAACTTCTTCCTAACATCCAGCCTAAACCTCCCCTGTCCTCTTGTTCTGGTGCTGGTTGCCTGGGAGAAGAGACCAACCCCCACCTGGCTGCAACCTCCCTTCAGGTAGTTGTAGACAGCAATAAGGTCTCCTCTGAGCCTCCTCCAGCCTAAGCAACCCCAGCTCCCTCAGCCTCTCCTCACAGGGTTTGTGCTCCAAACACCTCACCAGCTTTGTTGCCCTTCAAATATGCTTTGTGTCTCCCCAACATGTTTTGAGCTGAATATATTAATACACAGAGGCAGTATTTCATGCTCACATCACTGTTCCTTTTTTAGCATCATTTGTAGTCAAAAAAAAAAAAAAAGCTCATATTTAGAGCTACCTTTGCATGGTCATTTGATAGGAAATGTTCCCATTGAGTGCACACAGCAAGTTTTTGTGGATTATCACAGTTCCAAAATATGTCACTTCTGACTGTATTTGTTACTCTAGATGAATATTCAAAAGTGATTTTTGGTGACTATCTAGTATTTTTTTGATGGGTACTTGAAAACCTGTCTCTGAAATAAAGGAATGTATTTCTGGTTTTAAACACAGATCATCCAAGACATTATGAAGAAAAAAACACCATTCCAGGCCACAAAGATCCAGAGCAAGGTGAGTAGCCTTTTAAGATTACATCTGTTGACAGATGTACTTGAAAACTCTGGAGTGAAAATCACACATGCAAATCCTGAGGTGATGCAAACTCTACCGGGAGACACACAAAGTTCTGTAGCCAGGAGCATGGGATGCTCATAAATTTCGGTCTGTGCCCATTAACAGTCCACAAAGAAAGGGTCAGGGAGCAACAAGAGTGTGGCTACTGCAAGAGGGAAGAGAAATGAGGAGCCAAAAGTAATAAAAGCACAAGCAATGCCCTCAGCAACCACACCGCATTATCTGAACATGACAAGGTGGGTGGTAGTGATGGGTTCTGCTGACAGCAGGTCATCCTTAGACAAAGCAAGGTAACAAGTAAGGTCTGGGGTCCACCCAGAAGTCCAGTCTGGAGACAGGACTACAACAGCAACTCAGGTCTGTGACACCAGGAGACAATACAATACAACACAATACAATACAATACAATACAATACAATACAATACAATACAATACACCAGGTTGGAAGAGACCTTCAAGATCATCGCGTCCAACCCATCAACCAATCCAACCCACCCAACAACTAAGCCATGCAGCCAAGCACCCCATCAAGTCTTCTCCTGAACACCTCCAATGAAGGTGACTCCACCACCTCCACAGGTAGACAATTACAATGGGCAATCACTCTCTCCGTGTAGAACTTCCTCCTAATGTCCAGCCTAAACCTGCCCTGGTGCAGCCTGAGACTGTGTCCTCTTGTTCTGGTGCTGGCTGCCTGGGAGAAGAGACCAACCTCTGCCTGGCTACAACCTCCCTTCAGGTAGTTGTAGAGAGCAATAAGGTCACCCCACAGTCTCCTCTTCTCCAGGCTAAGCAACCCCAGCTCCCTCAGCCTTTCCTCATAGGGCTTGTGTTCCACACCCCTCACCAGCTTTGTTGCCCTTCTCTGGACACGCTCCAGCAAGACAACATCCTTCCTAAACTGAGGGGCCCAGAACTGGACACAGGACTCAAGGTGTGGCCTAACCAGTGCAGTGTACAGGGGCAGAAGGACCTCCCTGCTTCTGCTGGCCACACTGTTCCTGATGCAGGCCAGGATGCCATTGGCCTTCTTGGCTGCCTGGGCACACTGCAGGCTCATGTTCAGCCTACAATCAACCAGTACCCCCAGGTCCCTCTCTGCCTGGCCACTCTCCAGCCACTCTGACCCCAGCCTGTAGCACTGCCTGGGGTTGCTGTGGCCAATGTGCAGAACCCGGCACTTGGATGTGTTAAATCTCCTGCCCTTGGACTCTGCCCATCTGTCCAGCCTGTCGAGGTCCCTCTGCAAAGCCTCTCTGCCCTCCAGCAGATCAACTCCTACCCCCAGCTTGGTGTCATCTGCAAATTTACTGATGATGGACTCAATGCCCTCATCCAGATCAGACAGAACTGGAGAGACAACCAGGAGCAGAATTACCTTCAGCATAGTGGAAAAAGACTGAAGCCTGTATCTGAGATTAAGTGGGGCTCCTGGACCAATGAGCAGAAGGGGCGAGTTCAAATCCTAGGTAAGGCTGGTCAGGGCAATTAAGACCTCATGGCTCCCTGAGGGCTCTGACAGGTAAGTTGTGTGCAGTTGCACAATGTAGCCATATTGCCCTAAGAATTTATATTGTGTGCCCGTTTTCAGTTCCAAAGGGAGAAGTTTTTATGTTAAAATGGTAAGGACTGGGAATAGTCCACAGGAGAAAAAAACAACCCTGGTTTGAGAACTCAGCACAGGGACAGAAGAATCTTGTGTCTGTAAATCACTGCTTCAAAATTAGATCCTAAAGCAATCATTCCAGCTAATGACTGTCTGATACACAATATACAATCAGTCTGGCTGTTTGTCTTCTCTCCTTTAGACACATACTGAGGTCATCAAAGCTACTATACTGATTGCTCCTCCAACAGGATTTCCAAGGGTCAGAGGACTGTAAGATGGAAAATGGGCTGTTCAGCCTTCACCATGTAACACATGAAAACCCACATTGCTATTTCTGCAGTAACTGTGCTACAGATAATCTTCAGTCTAACATCGTTCAATCTGTCACGTTTCATTTGCTTCACATTCATATGCAGAACGATTTAATGTGGAAGCTGTGCTGGTACTGTGACCTCAAATACCTTGTCAGCAGGTCTACCTACTCTTTAAAATGATGTATTTGGGTACACACGTTGGAAAGACTGATTCCCTGTTGTGGAACCAGGCAGCTGGCAACTACTTCTAAAGAATATATGGCATTTATCAAATCCTGAAGTTATCTTCAATAACAGCATCACCTACTTAGTCTGCTTGTTTATAATCCAGCAGCATTTACATTACAGGAATGTAGGAAGATCCCAGTTCTTTCTCCACTCAAAAGAGAGGGGAAAAAACCAAACCCAGGAAACACTGACACAGTTAACCCAAACACACATGGTGTGTAATGATGTGGGCTTAGCTCAAGGCTATGCACATTCCCCTTCTTTTCCTGGTAATATAAAATGCTGAAACCTCACTGTGGACTAATGATAGTCAAGCCATCAGCCTGAATTGCAAAATATGGATCTTGTGGCATTGATCAGGGTCACTTCTAACAGCTGCATATATCTTCTCTAGAAGCACAATCAGTATTATCTCAGCCCAACACATTTGCCTTAAAGACTGGTTAGGTGATATTCAAGATGCTGCTGTAACCTCCAAGCTGAAATAGTTTGTTACTGACTTTTAAAATACTTTCTGTTCCTGTTACTTTCCTGCCTGTGAGTAGACAAACTCCAAGAGGAAGGTTTATCCAAGATGCATAAATAAGATTATCACCTGTCCTCAAATGAATGAAGTTATATTACACTTTAACCAACTCTTTGTAGAACCCCCCCACAGTATATTAAATACATTCTTTTCATTTCAGACACATTTATTACGTGCAGCAGCAATTATTTCTCATTGCTGTTACAAAATAGCTATTCATCCTTTTCACTGGAAGAATGAGATAGGACAAATGCATCATCAGTCTGTCTCAGTCTGCCTCTTGCTCATATCAGGCTGTGCTCTTTACATATTGATTGGATTTGGTGAGCTGTTGTCTGTTCATTAGGTGGCAATAGTGAATACAAATTTTCTTCCAGAGTAATTACAGTGTTCTGCAATTTCTCAAATATTTCCATTTTCTCATCTTGAAAAACAGTGAAGCTATCTCACACCAGGAAGAGAAAGAGCAATATTCAAAAATTCCATGATACCAAGGCCCAAGCCAACCTCATGAAGCTCAAGAAGGCCAAGTGTAAGGTCCTACACCTGGGTTGAGACAATCCCAAGTACAAATCTGGGCTGAGTGGGGAGTAGTTTGAGGGCAGTCTGGAGGAGAAGGACTTGGGGGTGTCAGTTGATGACAAACTCCCCATGGGTCAGCAGTGGTCAGCCCAGAAGGCAACTCACCCCAGAAGGCAACCATGTGCTGGGTTGCGTCCAAAGCAGTGAGAGCAGCAGGACAGGGAGGGGATTCTGCCCCTCTGCTCTGCTGAGATCTCACCTGCAGCACTGCATCCAGTTATGGTGCCCCCAGCATAAGGGACATGGAGCTGCTGGAGTGGGTCCAGAGGAGGCCACAAAAATGATCAAGAGGGCTGAAGAACCTCCCCTGCGGGGACAGGCTGAGAGAGTAGGGCCTGTTCAGCCTGGAGAAGAGAAAGCTTCAGGAAAACCTTAGAGCAGGATTCCAGTAGCTGAAGGGGGCCTAGAAGAAAGACAGGAAAGGACTTTTTACAGGGACTTGTAGTGACAGGACAAGGGGGGATGGACTGAAGCTTGAGGCGGGCAGATTTAGACTGGAGATTAGGAAGAAATTCTTGACAGTGAGGGTGGTGAGACACTGGAACAGGTTGCCCAGAGAGGTTGTGGATGCTCACTCCCTGGAGGTGTTTAAGGCCAAGTGGGATGGGGCCTTGAGCAACCTAGGCTAGTAGGAGGTTGGAACTCGATGATCTTCAAGGTCCCTTCCAATCTAAACCATTCTATGACTGGATGGGATCTATGAATGGATGGGATGGGGCCTTGAGCAACCTAGGCTAGTGGGAGGTGTCCCTGCCCATGGCAGGGGGGTTGGAACTCGATGATCTTCAAGGTCCCTTCCAATCTAAACCATTCTATGAATTTATGAGATAGAACAATATTACATTTTTGTACTTACACCTGTCTTCATATATCTTGAGCCTCCTAGTTATTTTGAATATAGGGCTGCCACATTTCTGGTTTGTTGTCATATAGTGATGTTTCTGTTTAATAACCTGGGAAACTGGTGTTTAAGCTATTTCCACCCAAATTATAGTTGTTCAATACAGAACATGAGAGCTGTACACACAGGTAATTGCCAAAACATATGGAAACTTCTCCATGTGACAAAGAAAAGGGGTGCTCTAGATAGACAAACTCTACACAGTACAGGGTATAAAATACAGGCCTTGGAGGGAATTTTCCTACAGAAGACTTTGAGAAGAGTTGGATAGTAGACCCAAAGGAAGAACATCATAAAGAAGAGAAAGTAGAGTCAAACAAAAGCAGTAAAATACATTAGCTTGGGTTCTTTTCCTAACTTCTTCAAGTTATCATCATTTTGTCAAGAAACAGACAGGTAATTAATTTTTGTCCATTAGAATGTGCCATCTGTGTGGAACAGTAATTCCACTAAGTGAATTTCTGGGTGATAGCATGTGTTTGCTCTCCTCAGCCTACCTGATGAATCTAAATTAGCAAACATCTTTTTTTGCAGTTAGCTTTTGTACATCAGGAGTCTGCAGTGCATACCTGTGCATACAATATGTGCAGTATATAGCTTGAGTGGTTCTGTGCATCTGTTTTTCAGCCACTCATTAAGCTGTTATTTCAGAATTTAAAGACAGGTGTGGATTCTAAACACAGAACCTGTCTGGATTTAGGTCAGATGTGTCATAACTAAGCTTTGTTCTCTGCTGGAGCAATCCCAGTTCTTACTCTGCTAGCGCTGTTTTGCCTCAGTTCAGATCAGGTCTATTCCACGTGTCTGCAAAGGTGATAGATTTTTTTTCTGAGCAGCCTACTTGTGTAGGGAACATTTTAAACTGTCAGAGACATTGTTCTGTTCCCTTCCTTCCTCAGTATTTAGAGCTTGTCTGGGAGTTAGTCCTAAGGCAATACTTTGAAGAACTGCAAAGCAGCCACAAGATCTAATCCAAGTTATACCATGAGGCCTGAAAGTCACTAAGAGCTGTATTTCACTTCCACTACTCAGAGAGCGGCTGTGGCAATTGGTGATGCCAGCTGACTTCTAAATATTATAAAGTTTTAATAGTGATTATTTGTATATCACTTCTGAGCCCTTCCTGTGAAAGGTACTACTTATATTTTTCTTTAATGGCTTTGGCTAACTTACCATCTCCCAGAGAAGCAGTTCCCTTTCCTTGTCCAAAGCAGATGGAATCCCTGCACACCATGCCTATGAGCACTGAAAAAAACTAATAATGAAAGGAAGTGAACACATTCTATGGGATTTGACATGGTCCAAGAGTGATTACAAATTTATAATCCACTTGGGGGACTTGGCTGATTTCTTAAGCAGCTTGAATGGTTTAGGAACAGCATGCAATTTCATTGTGAATGTCAGATTAATGCTAGATGAATGCAAAATTTATGCTGTCTTAGGTCGATGTATTTAACCCACTGAAATGTTTTGATGCTGTGTGTTATGGCTTACATTGCTAACTATGGTATGCACATTCCCTTTCCTGACAGATTGACAATATACCTATTAAATTAAACGCTGCAGCTATTTTGAGAGAGGGTGCCCTCTACCAACGGAAAAGGGAACAGGAACTCAAGAGGTAGGTGCACCAGCACCCTTCATTCTCAGGTTACCTCTCACAGCCCGGGATAGGGGATCATTAACCACAGTAGAAATAATTACATACATTCCAAGTGAACTTAAATCATGGTCCTGTTGTGAGGCATTAGGAAGCTATTCTATTTCAACCCACCACAACGGTGGACAAACAAAGAGTGGACTGAAATGAAAGTCTAGGCTGGTATACAACATGACTATCTTCTCTTTTAGCATTCAATCTGGACTTCACTTGCAAAGTCCAGTCAGGGTCACTTATTGTATTTATTCCAACTCTACAGAATAAAGAATAATGCAAATACACATCTATTTCTGTCTGCATTATAAAAGATGCATAGAGCACAGAAATCAGAGAATCACCTATCTGGAAAAGACCTTCAAGTGCAACCATAACTAACATCTTCCTGTATACAGCTGTTAGACCAGTAAGATATTAAGCCAAATCATTTCATATATCTCCATATATGTTTTGTGGTCAATTACAAGCCAAATTTGATGCTTGAACTTGTTTATATGTATATAAAAATACCTGTCTGTGTCTGTCACGATAGGATATGGAGGACTAAGACTGCACTGCTCCACAAGGCAAGATAAACCAGGAGCTGAGGGAGACAGCAAGGCATGTAGGGACTATGTCCTCACTGACAGCAGCTCAGTTCCATAGTACCCTGGCAAGGCAGCAGAGCAGATCCAGTGACAGACAACAGGGACAGCCAGTGATTGCTGGATGAGTCCATAGTGAGGAGTCAGAGCTGAGGTCAAGCTGGGAAGCCAAGTCAACAAGGCAGGGTCACCAAGGTACTAGGCCGGGTGCAGGTGTGCCTACAGTGTAGCTTAGGAAAGCTCAAAGGCTGTTTGTTACCAGCAGCTTAAATATGGCTCTCCACACATGAGGACTTTACACAGCTCTTCTCACTCTGCTCTGGTCCAGTGCTATATAGCTGCACTGCAGCAGAGCTGCCTTTGAACACAAGCTGCCAAACCCTAGGCAGGGCTGGGCAGTAAAAGATTGCACGTAGGGCTTTAAGGAATCCTGACAGAATCCTCTGGTGTAAGAAAACCTGATGTCCACAGATTTTCAGTGGACATTAACTAGGGAGAGGGTGACTCCTGAATGGCCACTGAAGGTTGTATTTTATAACTAAAATTAGAGAACATTTTCACTAATAACTTGAACATAGATAAAACCTCTGCCATGTCATCTTGATTTAATAGTATTTCTAATCCACCTGTCTTAGCAGGCTATGTACTAAATATTGTTAGCATTTTAACTCTTGGGATGACTGCCTGAGGTTGAATGCTCAGATTTGGTCTTTGGACCTGGGAAATTTTGGGATATGGATCAGGATTTTAGCAGTAAGACATTATGCACCACTCAGGTTCTGTTAGCAGCTATGTGTGGATATTGATGGTCCTTTGGGTTACACACGATACTGTTCACTCTGTCTGGCACACTTTTGCTCCATTCATCAAAGAAATATATTTTCTCTGTAACTTGACACTATTTTGTGTTTTATATTAGTCAGTTTTAATCTTCAGCTGCATTTAACACACAACAGCTACATATGTATGTATATATATGCATTGGGGAGCAACTCTAAGACACAACTCACTTCATTTTTGTGTCTCTGCCCTAATTCTTAGCTCATTCAGTTCTCTGCTGCAGGACTCTGAAGGGCCTGCCCCAGGGCTTTGCTCTGCTTTTCTCTCTCAGCCCAGCAGAAGAAATAAGAATGTGGCTTTGCTTAGTAGCTGAATCCTTCTTTGCCTCATTACAACAATATTTTTTAATTGACAAAATACAAAACAGAAACAGAATTAAGCAGAAAGGTTTTTAGTTCTCTGTGTTAAAGTGGCCAAGAAGATTGCCAAAGAGAAAAGCTATTTATTCTTTCTTTCTACCTCTGAGACAGTGTACATACCTTCAGCCTGTTTATCCCTGTTCCTTATGTAGCTGAAATTTGCCATCTCCTGGAGCTTTGTTTCACTGGAACTTTCAGGTCCATGCCCTCATGCACATTCTGTCAGCCAGCCTTTCCCAGAAGGAACACCTCGTGGGCTAGAATGAAAACATATCTGTCAAAAGGCTTTTTGATGACTGCCTTTGGTCTCTGCAGAGATGAAGCACCTTGTATCACAACAAACTACTGGAGATGTTTCTAAGATCCAGATCCTCAGAGCAGCCTGCTCTTCTTTTCTCTTGCAGAATTGAAAACTTGCTAGAAGGGACTGGAGACCCATCTGAATTCTTGGAATGGCAAAAACAGATGCGTGAAAAAGATCTGGAAGAACAGCTGGCTGAAATAGAGTGCAGGAGGCTTCAAGGAAACTGAGTTATGAAGAGGCAGTTCTAGCCCATCAGAATGTCATTCAAGAAAATAAGAGGAAAGCTGGTCTAATGAGAGAACAGGTAACACAAACAGCATTGCTCAAATTTGCTTACATGCTGTCAGTGCAAAACATGGCACAGATGATACCTACTGTAAGGTGTAAAAGCTCTAGCCTTTGTTTTACTCACTGGAGTCTGCAAACAATGGGGAAATAGTGCTGCAACCTCCAGACACAGCAATGCTTATATACTGAAGTGTTTGTTACAAGTGTTTGATTTGACTGATGACACTTACACATTCTCCCCTCTTTTGCTGTCATTGTGCATATCCCTTTTGAACAGACGCTGAGATACAAAGCACCCTTTGCATGGAAACCACCAGTACACAACTAATGTCATTATATTGTTAAAATGAGAGTCACCAATGTAGAAGAATTTGTTTTCCTAAACTGATATAATTCAATTTACTTCACAGTATCACAGAATGGGTTAGATTGGAAGGGACTTGAGAGATCATGTACTCCAAATTCCCTGACATGGGTGGGGATGCCTCTTAACTAGGCTCATCTGCTCAAGGCCTCATCTAACCTGGCCATGAACACCTACTTCATACCTGACACATAGATCTCTCCTAGAGGAACATTTAGGCAGAGAACCCTCTTTGGATTCCTCTCTATATGGAAAACTGAATATTTATGCCAGGAAGTATATTCATGCAGTTTCCAATTGTGACCGGTTTAGGCTGTGCCTTTAAGAAAGAGACACTTTCTGAACACTCTGGCCGAATGTTTTGGTATATGAATGAAAACAACGATATGCTAATCCAATTTCATTGGTGGAACCCGGCTGAAGGTTCTTGTTTAGTCTTTCAGTCGGGGGGGGCAGTCAGTTGTCTTCTTCTTCCCCCGGTACTGTGAGCTGGCTCGTTTCTCTCTACAATTCTTGCTAACCAGATACGAGAAAACTAACTTTTGCATCCGCTTTGAGCTTTAACAAGTTTTCACCCTTTTAATTACCTTCCTTTCTCTTTCTCTCTAACCCTTTTGGGAAAAAGGGGAGGTAGGGAGGGAGAAGGGAGGGGCAGGCCGAACCCCCTGGCTGCAGCAGGGGGGTTGGGGAAAGGTTTCCTGTATTACATACATTGCTGTATACTTCTGTATATATTGTAAATATTGTATATTTTTGTACATATTCATTGCATTCCATATCTGCTTGTAAAATACAGCTTTCATCTGCTTCTCCGGCTGAGTTAGCTGTGGAATTCTTTTGTGTGTGGGGGGAACCTTCCTACTCCACCACACCAATCTATCAGATCAAAGCTTCCCAAAACAATGTTAGATCTTTTAATCTTTTTCCCAAGCTCACATGATATTTTCCCAGTGATTTTACTAGACACTAAACAAGTGATCAAGAAATAATTATTTGTATAGATTTTAAATGTCTCGTAGTCACTATCACAGGCTTTTCTTTCCCATTAGCCTAGTTTCCTGCTCTGCCCTGCAGGCCAGCCAGTACTTTTTTCTTGGCCACCTCTCACACACAAATCCAGGCTGGGCAATGACTGGCTGGAGAGCAGCCCTGAGGAGAGAGACTTGGGGGTGCTGGTGGACGAGAAGCTCAACAGGAGCTCTCAGTGTGCACTTGCAGCCCGGAAAGCCAATCAGATCCTGGGCTGCATCAGGAGAAGTGTGACCAGCAGGTCAAGGGAGGTGATTCTTCCCCTCTACTCAGCTTTGGTGAGACCCCACCTGGAGTACGGCGTCCAGTTCTGGAGCCCCTATTACAGGAGGGATGTGGACATGCTGGAGCCTGTCCAGACAAGGGCGACGAGGATGATCAGAGGGCTGGAGCACCTCTCCTGTGAGGACAGACTGAAGGAGTTGGGGCTGTTCAGTCTGGAGAAGAGAAGGCTCCGAGGTGACCTCATTGTGGCCTTCCAGTATCTGAAGGGGGCCTACAGGAAGGCTGGGGAGGGACTTCTCAGGATCTCAGGCAGTGATAGGACTAGGGGGAACGGAATGAAGCTGGAAATAGGGAGATTCAGGCTAGATGTGAGGAAGAAGTTCTTCACCATGAGAGTGGTGAAGCCATGGAATGGGTTATCCAGGGAGGTGGTTGAGGCCCCATCCCTGGAGGTGTTTAAGACCAGGCTGGACGAGGCTCTGGCCAGCCTGATCTAGTGTGGGGTGACCCTGCCCATGGCAGGGGTTGGAACTAGATGATCCTTGTGGTCCCTTCCAACCCTGACTGATTCTATGATTCTATGTCTGTGGAGTGTTTCAGTACCATACAATGGAACCACAAATGTACAAGATTTTCATAAAGGCCATGCTGCAAAGAGAAGCTTGCTTGATGACTTCCTTTTTGTCCTAAAAAATCTTTCAGTCCTGTTTGGCACTGAGTCTTCATGGCTTTTTAGACAGGTTGTAGCAAGAACTGAAAGTGAACTGTACTGCGTGCCACTGAGCACAGTGTGATTGTTTACACCCACTCCAAAATCATTGTCATTATTATAGTCACCTCAGTTTCAGAGCATATGTATTTCATCTGTTACCAGGAATGTCACACTATGTATGGATTTGGGGTGTGCAAACTGGACTTGCTGTAACCTGAGCAATTCCAGATAGCTCGCTTTGCTTGCCAGCAGATGCCAGCAGGGCATTTCATCCATCTGGGTATCTCCAGAAGTACTGAGCACCAGTTCTCTATTCACCAACAGCTGTCATTCTGACTTTCTTCCTTCTTTGAAACCCTAGTCTTCTATCTAAACCAGACAGTACAGTAAGGAATCTAGACTGGGAAAAATGCGTTTTCTTACTTCCTGTTCATTTCCTCTGACAAAGAAAGGAACACAATAACCAGGAGAGGATTTTTGTACATTACAGAGATAGGACTTAGGCCCAAGAAGATCCTGCAGGCACACAGTCAGCTGTACATTAACACTGTTCTTGGTGTCTCACCACTGGATCCAGAGATGGCTGGTTTTGTCTGCTTTTAGAAAAACGTGGGAGGGAGTCCCAGAAAATAGCAGTGCAAATGTTATGGGAGGCTGTTGTGAGCAAATAAAACAGAGAGAAGAGCTTACATCTGGGTCTCTCTGCTGTCCCCAGCTAGTGCCCTTTGAGGATCATGTAATACTTTGAACCCAATTGCCCTTGCCCTCTTTCAATGATCTGAAGGATTTGGATCACCAGGTGTCAGAAGTTCTATTGTTCTGTTTGTTTGTGATTTAGAAAGCAGAGCTGATGCGCCAGTACGCAGAGAAACGTCTACAGGTACAGAAAGAAATGAGAGAGCTGGTGCAGCAGGTCGTGGAAGGACACAAGAATGCAAAGCAAGCGAAAATAAAGCTTCAGAAATACAAACAGCAAATAGGTATTTATCTATTGCCAGAAACATGAGATGTGATGCCAAATGTCCCCAAACTGCTTCAGCTTTCTCTTAGTGAGCCAATTACAATGTTTACAGAAAATTCCCTTTAAAGGGAAGTTGAAGGAAAGATCCAGGCTGTACATTGCCGTGGATGCATGAATATGAATTGCAGGAATAAGCTGCTAATGGGTAGATCAGGAGTTCTACACTACTGGTAACAGGAATCACTCTTTGTTTAAAAGGAAAAAAAAGACAGCCCTAATGTTCTGCCACTGATTTCACTTCCATCTAGAAGCAGCATATGTGAATGACTCTACTTTTTGTCAGATCAAGTTATGAAGCTCCGATTCTTGTGATTTATGTCATTAAGAAAGGGTCTGCCTAGCAACCACTGTGAAAGAATCATGGCTCAAGATTATTGTCTTCTCCAGAGAAGAGTCCAGAGAAGAAAAGTGTAGCTAAGGAAAGAAAAGCCATCTCCTAGAAGAACAGTACCACAAGGGAGAAGGATGTAGCACCTCCAAGACAGACCAGTCATTAGGATTAAGGGAAATAATACTACTTATCCTCTATTACTCTTAAAATCTTCAGTTAATGCTAATCAGGTCCAGGGAGAAGGCAGTTCTGCCTGGCATGGCTGTCCATACTCCAACACAAGGCCATGTTAACATCTGCTGTATGAACAGGCTACCTCTAGTTGTGCACATGCTGCACATGGGCAGGCTTTTCCCTGCTTGTCTATCTCCACACTTGTAGGGTGGAGAGTGTTCGCCACTCTGAATGGGCAAGCACAGCCTACCAGCCTTTGCAATTCAGTGATTTCTAGGAGATAAATACCTTGAAAAGCTAGAAATATTTGCTATTGTATGACAGCCTTTTATTAAATAATGAAACAGCATGCACTAATTAGAACAGCAATTCTAAAGCACTAATTCAAGGTGCCTCCTTTATGTATGTATACAGTATGTTTGTGTGCTGAATAGAAGGATAGATAGTGGAGGTGGGAAGTACTCTTTTTTTTTTCTCTAATCATTCCTCCCACCAATGCCAGACTGTTCCCTCAAGTACCTTTAGATCAGTATTATTGCCATTATTCACAAATGCATATAAATTTTGCTCCAGATGGACTGTTTGTTAAAATATGCAGACAGCTAACAGAGATGAGATCTTCTCTTTCAGTTCAGGAAGTTTGTGAAGAGAATCGAGAACTTCTTCGACAAGCTTTAGAGGAGGAGGAGGAGAGGCTCAGGAAGAGATACGAACTAATTCAAGAAATACGAGCTATTGAGTCTCTACCAAGTGTCAGACACAAGGTGGTTGACTTAACAGAGGTAAGCTCAAAAGGAAAAACTATTCATCTATGTAAGGTATACTGTATGTCTTCACACAGTCAGAGAAATTGTATGCTGCATATGGGTATGACAGAATCCCAGCAATGGGGCCGGGTTGGAAGGGACCTCTGGAGATCATCTAGTCCAACCTCCCCTGCTAAAGCAGGCCCTAGGTCTCCCCATCCAGAAGCTCTGGATTTAAATTTTGAATGAGATGACCAAAATGCTTCATTAGGCAAAGACAGGGAGCTGTTATATGGCCTGTAGAAGCTGAAATGTGATCGGAAAAAGCAGATGTAAGGTAGAAGTAAGCACTGGGACGGACTGCCCAGAGAGGTGGCTGAATCCCCATCACTGGAGGTGTTTCAATGAGGCAGCGATGTGGTGCTGAAGGACATGGTTTAGCACCAGCCTTGGAAGAGTTAGAGAATGGTTGGACTCAATATTCTTAAAGGTCTTTTCCAATCAAAACTATTCTGTACATGTAGATGTATATCTGTACAGACATAGAGAGAGGGCCAGTTTATGTAAGAACAAGAGGCAAAACCCTCAACTGTTCACAAACCTGTTTAGAATATCTGTCTTGATATGCAAACTAAGGTGCAGAAGTCTCTCATTACACCTCAGAATCAGGCTTATTATTACTCTTATTGCAAAGACTTCATTAAACATTCAGGATTGAATGTTTTCACTTTGGGGCACTGAGATCTGAATTTCCTGTGTCCAAAGCATTGTTTAGTCATAAGTTTTACAATACAATACAATACAATACAATACAATACAATACAATACAATACAATACACCAGGTTGGAAGAGACCTTCAAGATCATCGCGTCCAACCCATCAAACAACTAGATCATGTCACCAAGCACCCCATCAAGTCGCCTCCTGGACACCTCCAATGACGGTGACCCCACCACCTCCCCAGGCAGCCCATTCCAATGGGCAATCACTCTCTCTGTATAGAACTTCCTCCTAATGTCCAGTCTAAACCTGCCCTGGTGCAGCTTGAGACTGTGTCCTCTTGTTCTGGTGCTGGCTGCCTGGGAGAAGAGACCAACCTCCACCTGGCTACAACCTCCCTTCAGGCAGTTGTAGAGAGCAATAAGGTCACCCCTCAGTCTCCTCTTCTCCAGGCTAAGCAACCCCAGCTCCCTCAGCCTCTCTTCATAGGGCTTATGTTCCAAACCCCTCACCAGCTTTGTTGCCCTCCTCTGGACACACTCCAGCAAGACAACATCCTTCCTAAACTGAGGGGCCCAGAACTGGACACAGGACTCAAGGTGTGGCCTAACCAGTGCAGTGTACAGGGGCAGAAGGACCTCCCTGCTCCTGCTGGCCACACTGTTCCTGATGCAGGCCAGGATGCCATTGGCCCTCTTGGCTGCCTGGGCACACTGCAGGCTCATGTTCAGCCTCCCATCAACACTGGAAATACCTAAATACCAAAAATGCCCTTTTTTATTACGGGTAAAGTCTGTTCTTGGCTTTACAAATTAAATCAAATGCAGGTTCACACATTTTGAATTTTCAAAAATCTAAGAGATAAGTCAATTAGGTTTGGGGGTTTTATTGGACAGGAAGGGACGTGTGAGTTTTGTGATTATCTACTGTGGATTGCAAAGCTTTTTCACTAATTGTTCCCTGAGCTTTGTGTTTTTACACACAGGAAAGATAAGCTTGTCAACAACAGGTTAGAGTATGCCCGTATTTCCTGAAGTCAAAATATGTTCAGCATGCTTTGGAGCACAATCAAAATATTCTGGGTTTACTCCTTTACTCTCCTCTTGGTATTTACAGTGTTATTTAAACCTCTATTTCCTGTTCTCTAGACGGGTGGCCACGGTTTAATTTGTGAAATGTCAATAGTGGAACTACGTGAACGCCTCGCTCTGCTCAGAGAAGCACAGAAGGCAGCAGAGGAAGAGAGGAGAGACCAGATAATTCATGAAAAACGAGCTAAGGAACAACTTCTTCTAGACAAACTGGACCAGATTTCCCTGTACAGATCAGAACTTGGACGGGCAGCAGCTTTAAAGTCAGTATAAAACAGCATGTGACATTTAAGACATTGCAACTCTGTTAATATTTTGCTAGCCCCTCGAGGAGAAAAACAAGGAGAGAGGAAAATATTGCCCTGTTAGAAAAATCAGTATGACTCTTGTCAGGGATTACACTGGAGCCAGGATTTCCTTTTTCTACTGGATAATGATTTGCATCAGACTTAATAAATCTTATTCATTGTTTATGGTTGAAGATGCTCTGCAGGCTAGTGTTGACAGCATTGCCCCAGGATGCAGAGCTGATATTATACGTTGAGAGGAAGTTCCCCTTTCTTCTGTTCCTTTTCAGCTAATCAAAGCTCATTTGACATTATTAGAAACACTCTAGCTTGCCACTTAGAGTGGTTTCTCATCCCCATCTAAACTGATCCATTAGGGCTATAGTTTTCTTCCTTGAGCTTCATTTGGTCTGTGAAAAGGCAGGCCTTATGGAGAACTGAAAAATGTTGGAGGAAGGAGATTTTCTGATAACAATAGTAAGTTATACATTAAATACATTATAGCAGTAGATCAAAGAGAAAATTATTCACTTACAGGCTCTCTGATCAAATTCTCTATTCATTATTCGTATTTATTATTCATTAGCATAGTTGTTATTCATTCTCATGAAGGACCCATACCCATCATAGATGCTTCACACATGCCGAAGACAGGTCCCTTCCACACAGCATTTCAAATCTAAGTCAAAGCTCTTTTCAAATAAAGCTGAGCAGGAAGAAAGCTCATGTGAAGGTGTAAAATATGGCACACCTCTTGATCTCAAACTATTTTTACTGCCTCCTGACTATTTGCCATTGCTTTCTTCCAAGCTGCTTTTCACCTTTTCCCTTTTGTGTGTTTGAGAGCTTAGTCCTTGTCTTGCTATATCTGTTTTTCAGACGTGTTCAGGCTGACATCCTGCAGACATATTCTATCAGGCTAAACCCACGTATTTTTAGACATGTCTTAGATTCATCTTTATTGCTGAGATACCTAAGGTGCCTGTTATTGATTTATCATCCGTGTCTAAATCTCGGTTACAGAGGGCAGGATTGATGTATTCATTTAACTAGTTTTCTCTGGTGCTGGCTGTAATTTGGTTTGTTGCTGATAGCTGCTCTCTAAAGACTGGGGATTTTACTATGTTAGTACTTAAGAAGATAGTTTAATGAATTTAATGAATCAATAACTACAGCTGCAGCAGATTGACTGCATAGATTAGTGACCCTCTCTTCTATGGCATATATTCAGAAAAGATTCTAAGACTGATTCTAACCTGAAATGGAGTCAGAGCTGGAAATAGGCTTTCACCACTGAACATTTAGCAACACAAACTCCTGCTTTCTACCACAGATGCAAACTGGGCATTAAGAACTTGTGTGCTATATAAAACCTCTTTCACTACTAACTACTTCCAGAACCATTTATTATGCTATATTTGCAGTCTGAGTTCTGCATAGCACTGGGTTCCTTTAAAACTGACTTCACGTGGCTTGATTCAGCTCTAAAATGGTTCTCATCCTGAATTAAGCTGTGCTTTAATGAGAAGATAACATTGATTCACTCCTTGTCCTGACACCTGAAATGGTTTCTAGAACAGACCAGGGTGCCAAAGATGGTAGAATGCAAATGAAATGAAACAATTTACAAGCTTCTAGTCATACTCATGAAAGTAATACAGTCATTTTAATGGAGCCCTGTTTGCTCCAAAGTTTCACTATAGATGTTAGAAGACATTTCCTTCCATGGCTCCCAGGCAATCTGTGTTTGTTAACTTGGAAGCATCTACTATAAAGAGGCATCATCAAGGCATACCAGAAATGTTGTTCTTTGGGAGCATATTCCATGCATTTTCATCTGGAACCCAAACCTATGGCTTGTTTCTGGTGATGCAGGAATGTGACATGCTGGTCTGCTTACAAATGCTGGATGCTTTGCTGCAGCTTTTATTTCTCTCAGAACAAACGATAGGCTTTGTTTGTCAAACCTGATTTGCAGATCTTGAATCCTGAAACATCTATTGAGTCAGTGAGAGTGATTAATTGCTTGGGTTGTGCTACTAACACACTGCACAGGAGCTATAAAAAGCAAATTTTTTTATGTTTACAGAATTAATTTATAATTATAGAGATAGAACAGCAAATTTTACCAATGCTCCTTATTAGATAGCCTTATGCATCAGTATAAAATTCCATTCTGTATCTTAAATTGCATTCTGTTGAAGGCTAGTTGAAGCACAGTGGCTAAGCTTTGCTGAATGAATATGCCTTAGTTAAGTGTCAGCTGGAGTTTAATTGGGTCCCTACCAAGCAGGTTCCTTCTAATATCATTTACAAACAGACAGGCACCAACACAAAAGCAGCATGTTAAGCAAGTATATAATGAGCTATATTAGCTAAAATGGGAAATAAAACATGAAAAATTACAGAGACATCAAGCCTGCAAGCCATGACATCCATCACAGCAGTGCCTTTGTGAGCACTTGCACAACCATTAAGAATCAATTCAGTGTATAGAATTTCAGGGTTTGAAAATCAGCACTGCCACGTGAACTGGGCAGACATCTGACTCTCATCTTTTGAACATGAGCAGCAGAAGACCAAGGAGTGTTCAACTACATGATAATGTACTAAAGTTATCATAGAATCACAAAATAGTTTGGGTTGGAAGGCACCTTCAAGATCATCTAGTTCCAACCCTCTGCCATGAGCAGGGACACCTCCTACTAGACCAGCTTGCTCAATGCCCCATCCAGCCTGCCTTTGAACACTGCCAGGCTTGGAGCCTCCACAGCTTCTCTGTGCAACCTGTTCCAGTGCCTCACCACCCTCATGGGGAAGAATTTCTTCTTCATGTCTAAATACTTCAGATACTGTCATCATGGCCTCCTGAGGGAAGCAGTGATTCTACAGTGTGCAGTAAAGCTGCGCTGTAAACAAGTTGTGAATGCCAGGTTCGAGCTATGTGATTTAAATCCGGTTTGAGTCTAGCTGGTTCCCAGAAGCAAGAGCAAATTCATGATTATCAAGGTAATATCTGCTCAGGTGGATTTATTCTGTGGGTGGCTATTATTTTACTTTCTCATTTCTCCTTTTTGGTTTTGCAGGCAAGAAGAAAAAAAGCGCAGGTCTCAGTGCGGTGGCAGGCCTGTGAAAGATGAACGCGTTTTGGACCTGCAGAAAAGGATTGTAGAAAAAGCCTTGGAGCGTAAAAAGCAGGCAGGACTCCTCAAGATCACTCCCCAGAAAACCAGCATGTCATCAAAGAAGGTCTGGGAGTTACATAAGGAGAAAAGCTCTGCAATAGACCTGCTGTTCACAGACCTTTGCTCCACTGCCAGCACTGGCAAGGGGGCAGAGGCAGATGGTGCGATACATGACTGGCAATAGCAACACCCTGCCTCCTGCACAGGCACCGTTCTCCAAACCACGGCCTTGACCTCACCTTCTTATCACACATTCTGTTACCACAGAGCAGGGCTCAGCTGTACCACACTTAGCTTCCCTCTCGTAATACCACACACTCTCATCCCACCAAAGCAGCATCTTACCCCTGTCTCTAACTCTTGTCCTTCTCAGCTTCCTATCTCACACATCCCACTACACAGAGATGTGGTGCTGAGGGACGTGGTTTAGCACCAGACAGGGATAGGTAATGGCTGGATCGATGATCTTAGAGGTTTTTTCCAACCAAACTAATGCTGTGATTCCAAGTGCAGACTTTAAAGGAAACCAGCTGTAGGATTACAAATGGGAGACATTTTTTAAACAAAAAGAAATTATAAATTTACAAGTAGAACTTTTGACTACCTGATGTGGCTCTGTATGAGTGCTCTGGTGTCATATGAATGAGCAAAAAAGCCAGAGGTTGCAAGCTGTTTTGAAGTTAGGTTTTGTCTTTTTCGTGAGCTTAGCTTCTCACAGTGTCTTAAGATGTCACAGCGGTTTTGTTTGTGTTCTGCTCAAATGCTAAGACATCTGTTAAACAAAGAAGAAAACAAACAAACAAAGGAAAAACAATAGGAAAAAAAACACCCCAAGGTTAGCATCAATTATTTAGCTGTTCTGGTGTATCATCCATCAGTGCTGTTCAGCTTTGCATGACCCTAACCAAATGTTACTGCAGAGAAGTGGCTCAATTCAGGTCAGAAAGGTTCAGTATGTTTGTTGTGGTTGAACTGCCTGTTGCTGGAATTGGTGTCAGTGTGACTACAGGGAAAAAACCCTCCCTTAGTTACAGTGCAGCAGTTCTCTGGAACATTGGTTCCTCAATATGTAGGAAAAAAAGTGACCTCTTGAATTCAAGTTCCAGATTGTGGCTTCAGTTACATTTGGGATGGTCCTTTGGGCCCAGTGGGTTTGTGCTGCTATAAGCCAAGGTAACATTTATGTAAAGAGCACTGTTACATTTTGATAAAACAGAATTTATATTGCAATTTGGAAAACTAACCATACAAAAAATCTGCCATTAATGGAAAAAAAGGTAATTTTCTACCACTTTAAGCAAATAATCAGATGAAGAAGTAAGAGTTTTCTGTTTGTTCTGATCTTTTGGGGAGTGCTGCCCTGTGAACCCAGCATTTGATTCAGCAGGCTGTTGAAGTCTGATAGGATTTCTGAACCTCTGTTGGCAAAGAAAGAAAATAAGGTGGCAGGACTGCAGTAAGCCATCCAGCTGCAGCTTGATCTCAACATTTTGTGTTGCAGCTGTGTTTAATTTGTGTTAAAGAGGGCAACCCACTGGAGTTACCTTTCTAGTCATCACACCCAGTTTGATGGTGACAAGGTTCTCAGTCATTTAGCAAATAACTGTATTGCCAGCAGCTTATCAAATAGAAGCTCAGTGTATCCTCCAAAGAGATCCCATGTACCATCTACAGTCTGATCAGCTGTGTCTCTTCTCTTCAGGATTTGTCACAATGGAACCACTGGAAGCGACTGGAAGAGAGTCGGGAAAGACAGTTCAAGATCCTTCAACACGGCTTCATGGCCGGAGAAACAGCTCAGGAAAGCTTCAGCTGCCTATGAAGCTGCAAGAAGTGGAGCCACAATCTGTATATTGTGCTCTGAAGTAAAATAAATTCCATCTGGAACAGATTCAGGCCTGCTGGAAACCTCCCAGTGTGGCTATTTACTACAAGGTTGAATTTTAATCTTTATTTCACCTTTGCAGTCTGATTAGAGACATTTGGGTCATAGAGGCACAAGAGAGGCACACTGGAATAAAAATGCCTTAATTTCATTGTGATAGGATTTTATTTTCATGCTATAATGATACATTTTGTTTAGAAGCAAAAGCCTTAAGTAAGCAAAGCCTTACCATTGGAGTTCCTACAGCAGAACGGCAAATATCTGGGTAAGAGTGTTGAGATGTGTGTTTCTGTTAGCATTGCATACTGGGCCATGGTTTGCTATGCTCAGCCTCCAAAAGAACAAAAATGAGGGCTAAAAACAAGCCACATTTGTTGATAGTTGCATCTTTTCAGAAGGCATGGTCAGCCCAGATCCCTAACACATCTTCCTGCATGACAGGAGCTGTGCACAGGAGGATCACCAGTTTCCACTCTGGTTTTACTGGATGAGGGGGAAAAGTGTTTAGAAAGTTTAGATGATGTGCCAGCCTCCAGCAGCCAGAGTCACAACTGAGTGACCCTAAAAGACCATCCATCTCTTTGCAGATGTTGAATGCCTTCAGACTTGAAACAATGGCAGGAGAGAATAACATTGTTTGATCTCCTTAGGGAGCTGCTTCAAGAAAAAGTCAAAGTCCCGTTGCTCACCTAGAAGATAATTTGCCCTCTATGACAATTTCTATACCGTGTAAAACAGCCTTTAAATCACAAGACTTATTCTAGGCACAAAGCCACGGAGGATATAAATCTGAATTAAAATCTGCACAGCAGTAGGGCTATGTAATGTATTTCTATTTTAACTCCATGCCAGTTACTAAGTGTTTAATTATGGCTATTGCAAATATTTAAATTGAAGGAGACTGTGGCTGACATCAGTCAGGCAGCTGCTTTTAATGCTCTTGCAACATTACATGTCTCATGTTTTACTGAAGGCAGTCTAATGGAATTCTTTTGTTGCCACCTAGCTGTGAAGATCACTTCCACAGTCTGCAAGCTGCTAAAATGTACTGCATTTTTGATTCAAAGTACATGCTACAGTAGCCCATGAAAATCATGCAGGGCTCATGCTTTGAAGGAAGAGTTAAGGAACACAGGAGAGTGGAAAGAAGGAATCACAGCAGGAGAAATACAGAGAAGAGGGAATGACAGCACTGTGCCTAATGGGGGATTGTAATAAAACCAACAAGGATGTGCCAGGGAGTTTATCTTCCTTTTGTGGTTGCTCATCATTCTGTTGCATTGTATCCCAGAACAACAAAGCCAAGGAGTGACTCTAATACCTCAGTAATTCAGAAGACAGCAATTAACAAGGCTGGCAGCCATGGTCTGGGATCCTACAGAACTGATGAGTTCCTTTGATAATGTTAAAAAAATATAAAATCCTCATTAAGCAAATACATAGGCAGGTGGATTTAGACACCTGATACAGGCATTTCAAACCCCTTCATAATGCATGCTTCTTCCTCTGCCATGTTGGACGCAGTTTTCAGAGCTCCTACTGAACTGCAATCAAGCTGATTCATAACTATTTCCTTCCCCATGTTCTCCCTGCTCTCAACTGAAAAGGCTGAGGAACAGAGGAATCCAGCTGTGGGATTTTTACCTCCAGAAGTCACAAACAGCTCCACTGCTACTTTAGGATGCATGTATTCATCCTTAGAATTAGTGTTTCAATGAGCATAAAAGAATGTGAGTCTTTGGGGGAAAATATCAATATATTCCTGTACTGATATTTTTTTAATCAATATAGCTTAGTATTTTTTTCAGTGATAGGAGGGCCTTGCAACAGAATGCACAGAACAACATTAAAAATGCCACATTCCTCTTGACAGAGGTGGATAACTTGACATTGGAGGCAGCAGGTGCTACCCAGAACCGCTCTGCCCCGGCCACTAGAGCACCTTCTCTTGTATTCCTTTTGCAGCAGTGTGGTAGACAGACACCTGAGGTGATCCAATGCAGAGCCAGACTTATGAGCATTTTATTACAAAAGCAGTTGCAATGCCATTGGAGCCAGGTAAGGTGTGAGGCAATACAGCTGCATCGACACTGCTGCCTTCAGCTAGGGACTGTGGCGCAGCCCACCCACAGCCTGGTTAATCCATGCACAGATAACCGAGTCAGCAATGCCTCTGCACTTGTGCTCCATGGAAACACAGGTGGATGAATAATTCCTGAGTCATTCATTTACACACTTGTTACACTATTTGCAGCCAAAACATGGAGCTGCTGGAGCAAGTCCATAGGAGTGCCACAAAGATGATCAGAGGCTGGAGAACTTCTCATATGGATACAGGCTAAGAGAGTTGGGGCTGTTCAGCCTGGAGAAGAGAAAGCTCCAGGGAGACCTCCAAGCAGCCTTCCAGTACCTGAAAAGGGCCTATGAGAAGGCTGGGAAGGGACTTCTTACAAGGACTTGTAGTGATGGGAAGAGAGGGAATGGATTGAAGCTTGAGGAGGGCAGATACAGGGTATCAGGAACAAATTGTTTGCAGTGAGGGTGGTGAGACACCAGAGCAGGCTGCTCAGATTGGTCATGGATGCTCCCTCCCTGGAGGTATTCAAGGCCAGGCTGGATGAGGCCTTGCTTAATTCAGTAGGAGGTGTCTCTGTCTGTGGCATGTGGCTGGAACTAGATGATCTTGAAGGTCCCTTCCAACCCCAACCATTCTATGAATCTATGACTCTTAAATCATCTAACGAAACAAACTTTAAAAAATCAGAGGCTTCACCTGTCTGATCTGAGTGACAGATTCACGAAGAAAACCTTTCCCCGTAATGGTGCTGAAAGCTGCACATTTCAGAGCTCTCGTGGCAGTGCAAACGGCCAGCCCACAAAAGTCTCTGCACACAGCTATGGTGTACTGATGTGCACCAAGGCCCAGATTACCCGAGGAAGGCAGAGGGTTTCCAGGCCAGCAGCGTGCATAGGACACCAGGCTCTCATTCCTCACCCGAAGCAGTCACTGCCGGCCGGCACCTGGCCGCAGGCCGCACGCTCGCTCCGCCCCCAGTTGCACGACAAACTACAACTCCCATCATGCGCCGGGGGCAGATAGGAGGCGGGACCGACAGCGAACGGTTTTGTGATTGACGGACCAATCAGCTAAAGGAGGATCGCTAGCTCTTCCAATCGCAGAGGAGCAGGGGCGGGCGTTTCGTTGAGCCGCTGCCGGGCCGGGCGTTGAGGGTGAGTGTTGCAGGCCGGGGGTTTCTGCCGTGGGTCTACGAGCCCTGTCCGGGAGTGGCGCCGGCGGCACCGGATCCGCCTTGTCTTTCTGAGGCGTCCAGGGCGACGGGAGGCAGGTGAGGGGAGATGGAGGAGACGGGGAAGGCTGCCGCGCCCGGCTGCCGTGGGGGGAGGGGCGGGCTGGGCCGGCGCTGAGGGGACCTGGGGGAGACGAGGCATCTTCCGCCGGTGCTGGGAGCAGGGCCCTGTGCGGCGGGGCGAGGCCGGCGCTGTTTCCTTTTCCCTAGTGGGGACGGTGACCTGAGCTCTGCTTTCCGGGCGTGCAGCAGGGGCACGGCCCTGCCCGCCGCTGTGGCGGCCCTGAGTGGCTTCCCCTCAGCTGTCCCCGGCCTGTCTTCGCGGCCCCGGTGTTGCCGTGCAGCGTGTCCCGCTTCCCCCCTGTCTGGACCGCCTGGGTTTTAATATATTTTTTTTTAAATCTTTGCCTTTACGGGGTGCTCCGGGGCCTGCGAGTGCCGAAGCCCAACGTTCAAGGTCGGCCTCGGCGCGGCAGCTCCTCTTAGCACCGGGCGGCCGGCAGCTCTGGGGTCCGGGGCACAGCTAGGCCTGCCCCGCATGCCAGCGAAAGTGAGACCAGCCGGGCCTTACGTGCAGATTGCTCCGGCTCCTGTGTTGCTCACTGTGTCAGAAACTGTATGTGCTGCGAGGGACGTTCAGAGGGTGTCCTGAAGTGGCTGGAAGAGACAAGTGTTGGAGAAGAGCTGATGGCGTAGCTTGTCTCCGCTGGAGGAACAGGAGTGGTTCGGGACGTGCGGTGGACCTGGCAGCGTGAAGCCGGTAGTCCGTCCTCCCGTTTTGTGTGACAGCGGGAGTGGAGGGAGTGCTGCTCTCCTACTTCAGTGACCCCCTACACTTCCATTGCAGAACGTGGAAAGGCTCGACATCTTTTTCCTGTCTTCTGTATTTGATTTTGGGACTAGTGAAAGTAAGCTGTCGTCCGGAATTGTGCAGTAACAGTAGTCAGTTGCCTTTTTTTTTTTTTCTGGCTTTTTTTTTTTCTTCAGCTTTTTGTTATTTCTGAAATAGGACATCTGACCACTGAAAAATTTTGATGTGCATTGTTCTGTGGGTGGTTTGTGTCCTTCTCTTTCTTCTTGGGATTTGTTTTCTTGTTGTTTTGGGATTTCGTTCTTAAGCTGCTTAGCACCTATGTCTTATTTATCTGCAGATGTAGCTGACTGCTTAGAGCAGACAGGAAGGTGTATCTCTATGGTAGCTGTTTCTCTCTCATCCTTTCTGTTTGTAGTCATTGGACTGCTTGACCTAATTTGGACAGAACACAATAGACTCAGCTTTTGTTTTCGCTGGGGTTGGTGTAGTACAGCTGAAAAAATGAGAAGGTCTTTGAGGGTACTGGAAATACATGATAGGAAAGTTTTGAAAGGGTAAAATAGCAGATTACTGCTCTTTGTGATTAAAAAAGAAGTGAAGACTAGCCCTTTGTGATTGGTATGTGCATCTTCTGATCATAGAATGCATTTTTTATGGATGCTGTGTCTTTGATAGTGTTACCCATGCAGAGTGCAAAGAGACGTTTTAAGAGTAGAAATGAGAAGCAAAATCTTGAGGGCCTAACATGTCTTGTTTTGATACACACCATGTACTGGTTTTATCAGCTGTACAGTGCATACACCAGATATTTATACTTTGTGTTTTGAACGTTTAGGATTATGGTACCTTGTTTGTGTTAGTGTGTGGTAAAAATGTTTACTTCTTGCCAGAGCCAATTGTCCTCAATTTATGCAAAGCACATGAGACCAAGAGAGGTGTAAGAAAAGTTTATGTTGGCTAGAGAATCCTGTGGGGGGGTTGGAATTATAATTCAAACATGCTTGATTAGGTCTGTTTGAACTCAGGCAAGATCTCAACATTGCTGGAGAGGAAAAATAAAGAGCAGGAGAGCAAGATGATGAATATGGGAATGAGTATTCCTTTGCTCCTCCATTTAAGTGACTTTTCCTTTATTTATCTCAAGCATCTACCTGGAAAGAGAAAGGTTGGCAGACCTAGTCGTTAAAAAGCTAGAAAGCTAGCTGGAATAAACCTTGAATTTTGTTGTTACCAGGACAACACTGCTTAGGCCCTTGGGAAGGCAAAGTGACAGGAACAGTAACTGCATGTGCAGAGCTCCGCGTATGGGAGGAAGGGGGAGTGGCTTTTCCTGCTGCTGTGTCGTCTGGCGGCCGTGCAGTGAAAGGTCTGCAGAAGTTATAAGTTGTTTTTTTGGCTCGCTAAGTTGCTCTGCTCTGTTTCACGTTTACAAAACTCTAGGTTTTAAAGAGAAATCTGAATTCAAGAATTTGGAATTGCTATCTGAACGCAGCTTGCTCTAAGTGTAGTAAATGGGCTTGCCAACAGCTTCAGCTGGAGTCACTTGGTACTTGAGGAGGAGGGAGGTTGGTGTGGGTTGATAGGAGATGGATGTTAAATGTTTGCATTGCTCCCTTTTGGGAGGCTTGGTGCTGGGTTTGAAAGTGATTGCTGGAGGGGGAGCATAGAGGCCTTGTAATTTTTGCTAGGCAGTCCTGTATAACAAATCATAGTGTTACACTGAGTGCTCCTGAGGCTTTGAAAATCCTTAAGTAATTCTTATTGATGGGTATGTGTCTACCGATGAAAAATTGGAACTCTTTTGTTTCCCTCAGCCCTTGTGCACTTACTGGCTTGATCTGTGGTGTATTGAAGAAAGTGAGTTTTGCTAGATTTCTGCTGATTGCTCCTGCAGTTGGGGTAATCAGCTTTCAGTGATTTCCTGAGTAAGCAAATAACATGGAAATCTGTAGCCCCATAGAAGAGGTTGCTTCTTGCAAGACAAAAATGCTGCTCTACCATGGGACTCTTCCTATAGTCTTAACAAATTCCAGCAGTCTGGTTTTCTTGTGTTTATAAACACAACTCTCCTGAGCTGGGTCATGTTGATGCTGGTGGTCATAGAATCACTTTGTTTGGAAAAGCCCTTTAAGACCTTCAAGTTCAGCCATTCTCTAACTCTGCCAAGACTGGGGCTAAATCACGGCCCTCAGCACTGCTCTCTGCCTCTTTTCAACACCTGCAGGGATGGGGATTCAACCACTTCCCTGGGCAGCCTGTTCTGTGTTTGATATAACTTTCAGTGAAGAAGTTTCTTCTAATAATTCCCTTCCAGATCCACAGGTACTCCTAAACTGAATTTTCTGTGCTTTGCTGGATTTGAAATCCTCTTGAGCTGTTCAGTTTGCAGCTGTTGGAATCTGGAGGCAGGTTGGAGAAGGGGACTGCTTACCTGGAACTTTCTGTTGTCTGAAAATGGCTGCTTAGTGCACATCTCCCAGGGGTTCCTGCCCACACACAAACGTTGCCTTCAAACAGTTGCTTTCAATGAAACTTCACTGGGCTTCCTTAGAACTTCCCCAGTTTGTTGTAACAAAGCAGCTTATTCTGGTCTTGAGTTTAGGAAATGGGTACAAACGATGGAGGCTTTAGGCCCAGCTGCAAGTGTCTGAGGCGCAAGTACTGAACTCTGGGACTTCCTCTCTAGCTTTGGACAGAAAGTAGCGAATCGGGAATGGGAATCTTGGAGAGGGGATTTACTTCAGAGAGTAAGCAATACAGACCGGTCATCTTCTCTCCCCTTTTCTTCCAGGTTTGGGAGAGCATCATTCCCAGACCCTGAGCAATCTGTACAGTGTGCTACCAAGAGGAATGTAAGGAATTGATCCTTGTACCTTCCTTACAATTACTGTTTTGGGATTAGTACCTCTTCCTTTTTCTGTGGTTTTTAGATCACGAAACACCATGAGCACAGTAAGTATTTTACTCCTCAATGCAAACACGTTTTTGTGGCACTTCTCAAAATGGTTCAAAGAATGTGCAGGAAGTACAAACTATTAAAACTTCATGGAACTGCATGTTCTGGGATACTGTAGCTTTTTAATCTCTTGGTACTAGCAGTAGGTCAGAAATGCAAAACCTTGATGGAGCTGTGAATCAGTCGTGTCTTTTGTGAGCCACCGTGGGTGTTCTTTGTGACCCAGCTGGCGAGAGATCTGGGTGATGTCTTGTCCTTAATGTGATAGGTTCAGATAGGAATGACCCACACCACCATTCAGTGCACATGACAGCCTTTCTTGGGAGTGTTCTGTGTATCCTTGTGTGCTTTCACTGGTGCTGTGAAGTCAGGGCCACGTTAATATTGCTGCTAACGCAAGCGCTACATCTTTTTTCTCTCTTAGACTCAGCGAAAGCGCCGTGGGGGAGCAGTAAATGCCAGGCAAGCTCGGAAGCGGAACAGGCTAGTGGCTTCCACTGCAGAAATGGCTTCAGAAGCAGAGCCAATAGAAGTTGAAGAAAGTGGTAAGCTTTCTTGTTGACTGGGTAACAACAAAGATTGCATCTGGAGGCTTGGGTGGTTAGTCCAGTTTCTAGGCCCTTTACTGGGGAGGAAGGGGAGCCCGTTCTTTAAAAAGCATCTCATGTGGCATCTATAAACAGCAAGGTTCCTGACATCTGGCTTAGTTTGTTCCTGAGAGGAAATCCATTCACCACTCCTGGTAGATGAGTTGTGGCAAAAAGTTACTCAGGTGCTGCTGGTCTGATGTGCTGGGAGTTGCTGCAGCTCCACTACAGAGAATGACCAACTACATTTGGGAGCTCCCAAGTCTGAGGAAGATAATGAGTTTATCATTAGCTGTGCCCTGTCCCTCGGGGGAACCTGTGCAGCCTGGTGCTGTAAAATTGTCATATCCTGTATGATTCATGTTTTATTCTGTGCCAGAAACCTGCCTCTCTGTTCAATGAATAATCTGTTGCTGTGTACCTCCCACAAGCTGTTGTCATAGCATAAAACTGTATGAGGAGCTCAGCCATTTGCTTCTGCAGCTGGCCAAAGGCAGTGGTGATGGTGGCAATGCTCTTATGTGGGCAGTACTCTGGAGGGCAAGGCTTGAGTGAAATGTTACATGTGTTGCTGAAGAGAATAAGGACGAGTCAAGGCTGAATCATAGCTCAGCCTGTTACAGAGTGGCAGGCAGGTTTTTTTTTTCTCTGCAACTTCTGATTCTGTTTCTAATGTTTTGGGTTTAAGCTGGTGAAGAAGTAGTAGATCTCACATGTGAATCTTCTGAACCTGTAGTCGTTGATCTAACTCACAATGATTCTGTTGTGGTAAGTAGTGAATGACACACATCTCTAAATCTTCTAGTCCAGTTAGGTTTCTGTTGTGATCCCTGATAGAATCTGGCTCCAAGGATAAGGTTTAAGTTAAAGCTGTGAGTGCATGAAAGCCATCTGCTCTGGAGGTGCACGTGCAGAGTGACAGGATGATTTGAAGTAGCTTTTTGCTCCAGAACTTAGGGAGAATGTAGCCCAATGATGGGTCACATAACACAGGGAGCTGCAATTTCAAGTTGAAGCTACAAATGATGTATCAAAGTTATAGGACAATGGTTTAGATAAAAAGTGAAGGAGATAGAAGTCTTGGACATCACAAATACGAATTGTTTAGCTGCAACGTTAGTTTAAGGGACTCCAGGTACAGAGATGCCAAGCAGAGCTGTACATAGGCATAGTACAAACTAGTTCAGTTTATTACTCCATGAAGTCCTTAAAAAAAAATCCACTTTGATTTTTTTGTTTTGTTTTGTTTTTTTACTGCTACTATTAAAGCTGGATGAGTATCTGATCCAGGCTGCAGTGGAACTTACAACTTCCGGTTTGGGATGCTTCTGCTTCAGTGCAAACCAGAAAGCAGCAGCAGGAATAGCATGGGGGTCTCTCCTGCTGGAGTTGTCCCTGAACAAAGGGACAGGTCTCCAGCCTTACCAGATAATCTGCATTGCCCCAGTGCTAGTTCCACCAAAGACAGTAGCAGGGTTAGGGTTTGAGGGTTTTTTTTCCTTCAGCAGCCAGTAGTCTGCTGTGAAGTGTTCATGGATGTCACACTTGAATTTGCCTGTTTGAGGCAGAAAGAGGGGAAGAATCTCTTACAGCCTAAATCAAATGATGGCACTAAAACTGGGGGCAGGGAGGAAGGTGTTCAGGTAGTTCATAAGCTGCCTCCATTTCTGTCCCATTGCAGCAGCATGAGCAGAAACAGAGACCCACTTAGCTCTTTTCACAGCAGCAGCTGACTGTCCAGTACTTGAGACATTCTTAATCAAGAGTGATACCCTGCCATCCTTAGCTTGTGCTGCTGGAATTGCTTGGCTTATCTGCTGTTTGTATGTAATGCTTGAGGTGCACACCAGTCTAACTGTATTTTCTTTTCTCTCCTTTCCATCTATATTGATGAAAGATCGTTGAAGGTGAGTTGATGTTTTACCATTGATGATGGAATTGTCCTCAACTTATTTTTTTTGTCTTTTCCAAGACAAACTTGTGAACCTGAGCAGCCTTGATTGAAACTGCATTTACCAAAAGGCACAGGACAATGCTGAACTATCTGGCCGGTGTCTTAGAGAATGGGTCCAGTCTGTGTTTGAGTCTCTCTAACAGAGCTTATAGAAAGTACCTGAAATAAAACACATCAGAGCTGCTCAAAACAGGTTTTGTTGTTTTCCACAAGCAGGAGTTGTGTAAGCCCAAAGTTGATGCTAATTTTTCCTAGCTCTGGAATACCTGCTTTTGACTAAGAAAATGTCAAAAGGCCTTTTTAGCCTTTTTTTCAGGGAGAGGTAGCTTCCTTCTAGAAGGGGGATTGATTCACAGCTAGTGTAACTGTATGAAACTTTTAAGACATCAGGCATCTTCCAGAACAAGTTTTAGCTTTTTTATAGGGCAAACCAACTCTCTTGTGTAGGTTTGTAGTAGAGTGTCTGGAAGTGTCCAACTTTTATGTTTAGGAAACAAGCTTGTGTGCTTTAAACCCAGCTAAATGTGATCCATTTAAAAGATCAGCTGTTGCAGAGTATTTATAATCACCTATTTCAAGGCTTGATGCAGGGATATAATTATTGTATCTAACTGACCACAATTAAATTGCAGAGAATCAACGGCCAAGGAGGAACCTCAGACTAAGAAGTCAGAGACAGTCAGACAGCTGTGTGCTGAGTAGTGATGATGAGGATGAAACAAGAGACAACGATGTGTATGTGACAAATAAAGTATCTCGAGAACTGGGACCACTAGAAGATGAAACTGCAGGTTCCAAGTATGTATGCCTCATGTCCTTCCAAACTAATTCATGTATATCTGTGGGACTAAGTTATATTGCTGTAGCTGGGCTTTGCAGTCTTAATCTAGTTGCACAGCAGTTGTGGAGGTAATAGTTGTTGTGCTGTCCCAGGTGTGTGATGGAGCTCTGACATGTTTGCATGTGAGGTGGTGACATGGCTTTTCAGTCAGATGTCTGCACAGTTAAAAAACCCCATCCTGCAGAGCAGCAGTGAAGTCCTACTCTAGGAGCACTCATGATGTTAATAATGACACAATGTACTGTACTGATTACATCAATTCAGGTGTCCGTGTGACATGGGGAGACATCATAAGAATTGTGGTACAGAAGGTGTTTAAAGTGTTTAAGGGCTTGGGGAAGTGCAGGTTTTAATAAGGGTGGTGTGCTTTGAGCATTTTAGATGACAGGAAGGCAAAGTAAGAGAGAACTTGGGCATGGAAATTTGGGTGTTAGGTCTTAAATATAGCACCTAGGGCTTACACTGTTCTAAACCAGCACATTTTGACAATAGATTTGTAGATTTTATTATCTTGGTTGTTATGTTATGTTATGTTATGTTGCTTGGCATGGTCAATGACATAATGAAGCTAAGTGTTTATGCTAAAGACTTAGGGAAGCAGCTTGCTGTGATAGTTTAAAATAGAGAATCTGTAAATAAGTGGCAGGGAGCTCTGTCTCACAGAGAATCCCTTCTGCAGAGTAGCTGTGTCTGTTAGTGTGTGTGCCAGACAGCTGGAGGCAGGAGAGGTACAGCTGTAACCACAGCTTGTAAAAGACACTGCTGCAGTCTCTCAACTAAGAACGTATTTGTTCACGTTTCCTCACCTTGGTGTGCTCCTGCCCTCCACTTGGTAAGAAAGGCAGTCTTGGTGTGGATACGTCACTGGGCTGAGGATCTTGTTAAATGCAAACAGGGATGTTTTGATTTCTGGAAAGCACTTTCACATCTCAAATGGATAGTCTCTAAGGGACAGCTAGATGCTTTTGTTACAAACCTCTTATTGATCACCTGCTGAAGATCAGTACAGCCACACGTGTACTGCTCAGTCACTTGTCATCACAGAGCAGGCTGACTAACGGCATCTTCTCCCTAAGGAAAACCAAGGCACTGCCTTCCTTTAGGTAGGGAAAACCCCAACCACTGATTAAATGCAACAGCTTGAGAGAGTTTAAGGTACTTGGGGATCTGCAGATCAAATGCCCTGTGGCTAGTCTGCACTGTTGGACGATTGCATGATGGTTTGTGTCGGTTACCCTCCATGCATGGTGAAATTCATGGATGCCTGTTCTTTCTGGTTCTGTCCTCTCTGCCAAGGCCGTCTGGTACCGTCAGCTGTCCCATTTGCATGGATGGCTACTCAGAGGTAAGGATCCACATGTCATTTCTTTTATGGCAGAGGGAGAATGGGGCAGAGGGTGAGCTGCACAATTCTGAGTTATGTGGGCGGCCCCAGAGGGTTGGCTTTGAAGTAAAGAGCTTGGATTGAAGGTGAAACTGCTTGTAACTCCAAGTCATTGCTGAGTGGTATACAGAGCAGGAGAAACACTTGCCAAGATGACACTGAAAGGTCTTCATAGAATCAGAGTGGTAGGAGTTGGAAGGACCTCTGGTGATCATTTAGTACAACGCCACTGCTAAAGCAGGGTCACTAAATCAGGCTGCCCAGGATTGCAATGTTCAGGTAGGTTTGGAATCCTTCTCCAGAGAAGGAGACTCCACAACTTCTCTGGGCAGCCTGCTTCCTGCTTCTGGCACCCCAACAGGAAAGCTTTTCCTTATGCTTAGGTGGAACCTCCTGGGTTCCGGTTTGTGCCTATTGCCCCATGTCTTGTCACTACACACTGCTGAAAAGAGCCCAGCCCCATCCTCTTGCCCCCCACCCTTTAGCTATTGATCACATTCTTCCCCAGGCTCAACAGCCCCAGACCTCTCAGCTTCTCCTCCTCAGAGAAATGCTCCAGTCCCCTCAGCATCTTTGTAGGTTCTGTTGGGACTCTCCACTACTTCCCTGCATCTCCTGAGCTGGGGAGTGCAGAACTGAACATGAATACTCCAGATGTGGCCTCACCAGGGCAGAGTAGAGTAGGAGAACTTCCCTTGACCTGCTGGTCACACTCTTCTTAATTTCTGCGTTCCCTGTTTTTGTAGACACTCCAAGTCCTATTTGCCTGGTGCCAACACACCAGGCAAGTTAGGTTCTTGACCCTAAGTAGCTGTCATGGTTTCTTTTCCTCCAGATTGTGCAAAGTGGACGACTGATTGTGTCAACCAAATGTGGCCACGTCTTCTGCAGCCAGTGCCTCCGCGATTCCCTTCGGAATGCCAACTCGTGCCCGACCTGCAGGAAGAAACTCAATCACAGACAATATCATCCCATCTATATATGAATACTTCTGTTTCTCAGGACAAACTCTACTGGATTTTGGGGGAAAATACCATGTTTTCAGTGCTCAGAAGATTTAAAGAGCAGCAAGTTGTGCACACATCCAAATAAAACTGGTTTTGCTGGAGAACTTAAAATGTATATTGACAGCTTTCTTATGGTCCAAGCTGCTTCTCATCCTGTCCCTGGTCATAATGTTCCGTTTAGGACTGTCTTCTAACTGGACCAGCAGCCTGCATCAGAAAGGAAGCAGCTCATCCGTGTCCTTCTATTTTTATTCATGCTTTAATAAGAGGGAGTTGAATATTTTGTTATTCCTCATTCTAAGTTATTCTCACCCTTGGGTACGGATGCAGAGTAGTTCCCTTCCCAGCTGCAGATGAGCAGTTGCCCCTTTCCTTACACTTTGGTTTTCGCCCTGTAAGAAGCTCGTGACTGTGTTGCGTTCTGCTATAACTTCTTTGCCCAAGAAGAGTAAGTTGTGTGAGAATGGATTTTTGTCATAAATCAATATGAAACTGACAGCTGAGGTCATGCAATAACAGAACCTGCTGTTAACCAGCCCTTGGGTGCTTTGAGCAGGAGGCTTGAACGTGCAGGTGTCTTTGTGAACTCCATGAGATCTGAAGTACAGAGACAAAAGACAACGTGTGCAGTGGGAAAATACGTTCTGGAATGTTTAACTGCCAACAACTCCTGAGCTTGAACCACAGCACTGAATTGATTTTCTAAGCATTTGTTTTCTGACATGGTGAGATGGTCTCTTGGGTTTACCGGCGCTCTCCTGTGTACTCAGAACATTGTCTTCTCTAGGCTTGCTAGCAATAAATTAGAAGCCACTTGTATGCTGTCCTCTTGTCAGCTGAAGACCAAACTACCTACAGACCTTCCTGATCAAATTGTCAATCTCTGCTTTAACCCTGTTACAGCTAAAATCTGCAAGCTGATGTGGAATCCCAGCTGAGCTGATACAAACAGGATTGTAAGAGTTAAATGTAGATGAGGTGATAGAAATCAGTGCTGTATGATCCACATCTGCAGTAGCCCCAGCTATGAAAAGATAGAAAATGAAGCTTGGACACCCTTTGGCAAGTGGTTCATGATGAGGACTGGAAATACTGTTCTGTGCTCTGGTGCAGCATGATGGTTGGATGCATTTAGTTAATGCTGATACCTGATGTGTCTTTGCTAACCTGTCCCTAGGGCTCCGCAGGAAGCCTTTAATTCAGCTCTTCTAACTAGCAGCCTCAAGTTCTGTATTGAAGAGTGCTTGGGTAAAGAGGCTTTTGTTAGGATGGTTAGGGATGTTTCTGGATGTACTAACACTGAGTTTAGTTCCATAAAGGCTGGCTGAACTGCAGTACCTTTCCCCACCCTGCTTTGGAAGAGCTCTAGATCAGCTGTTGTCAGGAATATGCAGTTTGCATTGTGACAGTATGGCAACTGCTCAGCAGTTGCACAGGTTGCTGTGTGCTCCCATGGGTGAAACAAACTGCAAGCAAGGACTGCAGCAGGCTTAGGACAGTGCAGTGACAACTACAACTGGTGGTTGTGTCCCAAAAAGCAGCTAATCAGTGGAACAGCGGGAAACATTGCACAAGGAGAGGCAGCCCAGCTTGAACACTGTTGAGATGCTTCAGGGCCACAGGAGTAGCTTAATAAAGAAGAAAAAAGCTCACTGATGGCCAGTGTTCCTTGAGTGGCTGGTGCAGGAGAGGGATGGTAAGAAGGGGATCTGAGGAATTACCTCTGAGGGTGAAGGAGAGTCTTGTATCCATGCATCTTCCACAGTATACTAGCCATAGCCTAAAATGCCTTTGCACAACTCCCTCTGTGTAAATATCACTTGATAGTTTGTGTCTCAAGAAATACCTTGAACTGAAATTCAGATATCACAACCTACAAAACACAGAACAAAACTCTTTAGCTTTTTGTGTACCCTGTGAAGTGCCACACATGTGGTGCATCTCAAAAGAAATTCTGAGTCTCAGTATGTGGAAAAATACTGAACTGCATTACAGGGGGAAGGTTAGGGAGGGAAAAAGAGCGAAAAGAAAGCCCAGTATCGTTGAGTTCCAGTGCTGCTTCATGTTGGCAGGAACCAGTAGAGAATATACAGACTTTTTTCTGTTCTGTAAATGTATGTCTTGTATAGAATTCCATTTTCCCTTGTATTTAATTGTATTCATGTCTGTCTGTCCCATTTCTCCCAGCCTCCACTGGTAGGCAAACAGTTCTTTTACCAGGTTAAAATAAAGTTTATCAGTTTGATCAAACACTTGTTCTTTTAATCACAGTCTTAAGTGATTTGGAGAGATGAAAAACAGCCTAAATCCCCAACCTTGTAGTTCCTTTGGTCAGTGTGTGTTGTTTGGGATGATGGGTGCAGTCCTGCCTGAGGCTGGGGGAGCTGGCAGCAGAGGGGGCTCCCTTCCAAGGGCAGCAGCTGTATATACACCTCACTTGCAAGGTAGATAACTCCAGCTGCTGTTGGAGCTTGTTGCCTATTGCTTGTGCATGTGATGTGTGCTCTCTGCTGGAGAGAGCAAGGAGAGATGCTGAGGACAGGACCAGGCACAAAGTAGTTGGAAAGTCACTAGAAAAGTTCTTTTATTTCTTTTCCAAACAAACTACATAGATGCTGTTGCCCTGGAGTTGTCTTGTTTCTCTGATTTGCTTTTCTTACTCATTCGGCATGGTGTTTCTCATCCATTTTGAAGACTAGAGTTATACTGCCTTTCCTCCAGTCCTCTGGCACCTCTCCTGTTCCACATGACTTACCAAAGGTGATGGAGGCAGGCCTAGCAATGGTGGATTCTTCTGAGTTAGGTGCTGCTACTAACACCTATGAAGTGCAGATGTTTTCTGCTGATGCATGTTTGCTGCAGACTGGTGTTTTTCTGCACCTTCTGGTTGTGTTCCTTCTTTCCCACCCTCTTCTGCTCTGTCACTGGCTATGGTGGGAAATGTTTTATTTCCTAGAAAGAGAAAGGCTACCTGTTTTGCAGTGTGCAGAGAGAACTCCTGTTAGCTGGACAGGGAATCTTGTGGAGGTGGTTGCCTAGTAACTCTTGCACTGAGGATGTGGGAGACAAAGTCAGCTCTGGCGTCTCTCAGGGAGCCTGACTGAGCCTCAGCGCCTGTCACTTCTCAGCCCAAGAGTTCTTCACAGGTTGCATCAGAGAGGGGTCCCACTCCTGCCTGTGGTGGAGGATGACCACAGAGGTCGGGTGATTGCATCATTCTGGTTTTGGTACAAATGAGAAAGAGGCTTCCAAGAACACTTCTAAACTACACTGAATAGTTTACATCTTGCATTTGCAAAAGACCTGAATCACACCAGATAATTGAACGCCTGATTTCCCACTAGTAACTGCCACCCACAGACTGGAGGTTTAGCTTTGGTGTATTTTTGTTTTCCAGATTAGATGTTACCTTAAGGATTGAGGAAAACCAGCTAGAGGCAGATCCATTACAAATGAAAGTGTGAGTGGAAATTGCTTATTTCTAAATGTTTCCTTTCTGAAATTGCATGACCGAGACATTAGCATCAAAACCCTCAATGGCATTGGTTTAATACAGAGGGAACAGAGGTTGAGGGCTTCATGCTCTCAGAGGTCTCTCCTCTCCACACAAGCAATTGCAAGTGTCCATTTTAAACACCTTTACATTATTTATATGAAAATTGTTCCCCAGGGAGTGCACAAAATGCATTCCCATCCAATGAGGGCTTCTTTGTGTTTCCTGAGGAAGGTGAAGGACCTCTGCTTCCTTCATCCTTCTAGGACATGCTCTGATATCCTCTGCCTTTCCGAATCCCTGCTGGCACATGCAGTGACAGAGTGAAAGCAAGCTCCATCTCAGTCTTCTGGTCCTGCAGAGCCCCTGAAGATGCCATGGTAAATACTCTCCCTGCTGTAAAGTTATCACCTGAAGCAAGATCCTGGCTGTGCTCCATGAGCTTGCAGTGCTGCTAGCAGAGACAGAGCTTCGTGGCTCTCTGGGATGGAGTAGATGGAACAATATTAGAATCACAGAATTGTTTTCATTGGAAATGCTATCTGAGATCATAGAGTCCAGCCATCAACCTAACACCACCGTGGCCACGTCCACACATTTCTTGAACACCTGCAGGGATAGTAACTCCACCACCTCCCTGCCCAGCCTGTTCAAATGCCTGACCACTCTTGCAGCAAAGAAGTATTTCCTAATATCCAACCTAAACCTCCCCTGGTGTAGCTTGAGGCCATTTCCTCTTGTCTTATCACTTGTTAGTAGGGAGAAGAGACCAATCTCTACCTCACTGTAACCTCCTGTCAGGGAGTTGCAGAGAGCAATGAGTTCTCCCGTCAGCCTCCTCTTCTCCAGGCTATGCAACCCCAGGGCCCTCAGCTGCTCCTCACCAGACCTGTTGTCCAGACTCTTCACTAGCTTCATTCCCTTCTCTGGACATTTTTTTTTGATGCAAGCTCCTGTGTGGCCCTTTTGGCTTATATTGATTTGCAGCATCATGCCAAGCGGGCACTTGATAATGAGCATGATTAAGAGTGCACACATTGCAGTGGGAGGCAATGTGTAAATCAGGCATTAAAACCCTGCTGCAAGGAGGTGCTGTGCTAGGGCTGCCTTTCCTCTGCCATCAAAGCCTCCACAAATCTCATTCTGCTCCTTGATCCGCAGAGGAAGGGTCTGCAGCTGTGGCTATTTCAGTGAGCAATGTCCCAGCACCCATTTCCCCAAATCATTTATTAATAACCACAAAGATCAGAGCTTATTTCTAACGAATTCAGCAACCCAAACTGGAGACCTGGATCCTGCATATATTTTGTGCCTTTTTCCTTGCTGGAGTGCAGACAAATGAATTTTAAAAATAGCCTGGGGTGAAGGTTGAAGTCAGTTATTTTACAAGGCTCTTTAAAAGCTTCTTTTCCAACCTGCCAAATTATGGGATGGTTATAATTTGTTTAAGTCTGCCAGCATTTAAGGAAATGCCTGCTGCAGACTGAAGCATCAGCACCCCTCAGCTGAGCAAACGGAGCGTGGGGCCACAGGAGCAGCTGGGGCTCCGCTGGGGCAGAGCTGTCTGCTCAACGCCAGCCTCATGAATTGCAAAGAGCTAATTAGAAGAAATGCTTGCAAAAGACTAATTTTCTGACACTTCTGGCTAAAACTTATCTGAAGTGCTTTTGTTGAACTCCAGGCTCTCTGTCAGCAGAGTTTATTGGGTTTGCCAGCCAGCGTTCCCTTTATTTTTGCCTTCTGCCTCTGTGTTGGAAAGCAGAGAGCTTTGCAGGAAAGCAACGACTGCCACCATTGCTTGGGAAGAAAGGGGACATCCAGCTGGAGGGGCTTGGACTCTAATTCTGCCTGTTATCTCTATTTGACTAGCAAATATCAGCCAGTTCCATAAACTTCAACAACCACCTACAGGATCCCACAAATTGTCCCCAGAGCTGTTGTCCAAGGGGAGCAGTGAGGAGCAGATTGGAGCAGCGCTGGAGGCTGGTGACTTGAGGAATGCTGCCTGGCTCCCAGATGTGAGGTCAGACAGAGCCTTTGTTTCAGACTCTCCCTCCCCTGGAATCATAGAATTATTTTGGTTGGAAAAGCCCTTTAAGATCATCCAGTCCAATCATTCTCTAACTCTACCAAAGCTGGTGTTAAACCATGGCCCTCAGCACCACATCTCTGCCTCTCTGGACACCTTCAGGGATGAGGATTCAACCACCTTCCCTGGTAAGCCAGTCCCAGCCTTTGAGACACCTTCCAAGGAGGAAGTTTCTTCTAATATTCCACCTAAACCCCCCTGGTGCAACTTGAGGCCATTTCCTCTTGTCCTACCACTTATTCCTAGGGAAAAAAGACCAACCCTCACCTCACTCCAATCTCCTTTCAGGCACTTGTAGAGATCAATGAGGTCTCCTCTCAGCCTCCTCCACACTAAACAACCCCAGTTCCCTCAGCTGCTCCTCACCAGAGCTGTTCTCCAGACCCTTCACCAGCTTCATTGCCCTTCTCTTGACCTGCTCCAGCACCTCAATGTGTGATCCAACCAAAACCATTCTATGATTCTCTGAGATGTACCTACTAAGCCCAAGCACCCACTGCTTGCACAACGACAGGGTGTTACAACTTTTGGAGCTTGGAAGAGGTCAGCAGAAAGACTCCAGCGAAAGCAAATAATAAATGTGGTTAAAATAAGCATGGAGTTTGCTTTGTGGCAAAACCCTGGAGAAGAAATTCCAGAAAGACTTTTTATCATTTAGAAAATGTTCCCCAGGATATCTGGAGGTCCCAGAGGCTGCAAGGAGCCCAGGGGCTGCATCCAAGGCAAGCCCTTTCGAAGGAGCCCATGCAAAGGAACACAGACGTTTTGATTCATGAAGCCAAAATCTTCCTTGGGCAACCCAAGACTTAATGCTAGGCGCAAAGGACATTTGTAACCATCATCCCAGAGGACAGAGCTGACTGAGGATCAGATGATTCATTTTGTTGTTTACAAGGTAGGCACAATGCTCATTCTCAGGTGCGAGGACTCGAACTGCATTAGAAAGCACCGTCCCATAACATAAATGCCCTAATTTGTCCTTTTTTCTTGCCTGTCTTTCAAAACTGGTTACAGACAGACCTTTTTTTCTATCTTTTTGCTGCCTCCTTTCAAACAACGACCCATCCAAGGGCATGTCTCAGCTGCAGCTGCTGTTACCTGCAAGAGAATATTTAACAGGCTTCACCTCCAGGCATCACCTTGGAAACGGCAGAGCGGCTCTGTGTGGTGGCCAGAGGAGAGTGGAACGCTCTGCAGGGAAATGAAAAAGGATTGACCTTCTCTAGAGTGCTCTCAGTCTGCTGTTGATGGTAGCTAACAGCACCCAGGTGGGTGCTCTTTGGCATGGGCTGGTGCTTGCTGCTGCCAGCCTTGTCTCAGCAGCCCTGAACACAGTGGGTCAGTGGGGTGAGTGTAGCCGAGTACCCAGTTCTCAGTTGCCAGGCCTGAGATGTTGTTTCCAGGATTTCTGTCACTACCGGTGGTGGTGGCCTGCGGGGCACCTCCCTCAACATCTCTTTTGCCATCACAAGGAGGAGGCTTTGCACTGTGTCAAAATGTTCTGCGTGGCGGAGGGAGCCCATGGCTGCTGCAGCAAGGTAACTCCAGTTACGAGGAGTAGCATCATGCTGAAATAAATCACATCCTCCACTGCCTGATGTCACTGTGGAGAGGAATGGCCTCACAGCCTGCAAAGATAAGGCTGCTAATGGACAAAATGGCAGTGCCTGCATGCAGCTGCTCATGGAGAGGAGTTGCTCATTAAAGACAAAGCAGAAAAGCAGTCGCAAGCCCTGCAGAACAAATAGGTGAGTGATGCAGACACTTAGAGAGCCACAGCGTGAAGCCAGGCTGTTTCTCTCTCCCTTGAATCACATTTTGCCCAAGCAGCCCAACACTGCCCTCCAGCCTGGTCTGTGCATAAGGAACAGCTCTGCTCTCTGCCACAGGGGTGGCTGCAACGTCTCTGCAGTGTTTTGGCCACCCTAGAGACCCCTTCCTACACACCACCACCACCAAGGCAGTGAAGGTCTGGGAATGTCCTTGTGGCATAGGTCAGTCTCAGAGCAGCTGTCCTGCTGCAGACCAAGGTGATCCTGCCTGTTTTATTTGATTGCCAGGGAATTTTGCAGGAGCCATCCAGTGTGGGAGAGACAGCAGAGCTGGGGGAGATGCCATGGTGCTGGGGGGCGTTGCAGTCTGTTACATGTGCCACTGACTGCATGGTGTTCCTCATGACAACAGCTGCACTTGGTGATACTTTCCCAGCAAAATACAGTACTGGGGAGGCTAGCAAGAGGAGAACTGGAAAGCCAGCAGAAGGTTGGCAGAGATTGTGTGAGGGGTGTCAGAGGAGTGAGGGCTGTCCTCAGTGTGTCAACAACCTGGGATCTTGGGGTGTGTGCCTTCATTTCTAGAAGTGATGTGGGGATGCTGCCTAGGGGTTGACTCTCTCATCTCTCCTCCACTTCCCCTCTTCTTTCTGTTCTTACCGATAGTGACAGCTGAGGTTAAACAAAGCCTTCATTGCATCAGACCTCCAAGGATAACAGGAGGAAAATGCTGTGAAATCTCACCCAAGGTAACCAAGCAAAACAGATGAGACTTCTTCCTGCAGTTTAACAGCCACAGTGGGAGCTTTGGCCACTTTCATGCGGAACATAAAAATATGGTCAGTGATATTCTCCAGAAAACAGGATCCTATTTTAAAACCTGAGTGGAGAGGTAGGTTTTATCTTAACAGCTCAGAACATGCTCAGCATGAACTCAGACAGATCTATTTCCATGAATTATAGGCAGACCAGTGTCTTATGGAGTGGGGAGTGCTGCATGTACTTTTGGCTTAATGTGATGGTGTGCAGACTCCAGCACATCTCCCTGGGTGAGCAAGCTGGAACCATAGTCTCTCTGTCGGGCTTTGACAATGAAAGCACTAAGGAAATACTGTCTGTAACTGTGGGAAGCAGAGCAGTCATCACTTGCTGTGAGATGGTGGCTTAGCATTTTACTGCCATTTAGAAAAACCAGGAGTTTTTCAACTCCTTAAAGAAATGCTTGAGGGGTGATGCTTTGACCAGCTGTCCCAGGTACTGCAGCAAGGCAATGGATCATAGAACCATAGAATCATTAAAGTTGGAAAAGACCTCTAAGATCATCAGGTCCAACCTTCTACCCAACACCTCCATGACCACTGGATATGTAGCTCCTTACTGCAAACCTGAACCATCTGAACATAAAAACATCCCAATACAGGATGGTACAACCCAGAGCAGGGTTTTTCAACTGCTCCCAATGCTAGACACCACTTCTTAGATGTTGTAGTGATTTGACCTGCCTTTTTTCATCATGTTGCTGTTGTGTTTTGTAGGACAAAAGGATGGTTTAGTTCAACTTCAGCAGGATTTTTTTACAGATAAACTTACTCATCCCTGGAAGTGTTTAAGCCAAGGCTGGGTGAGGCTTTGAGCAACCTTGACTAGTGGGAGGTGTTCCTGCCCATGGCAGGGGGTTGAAACTAGATGGTCTTGAAGATTCCTTCCAACAAGCCATTCTATGATTCCCTGATACTTTATAGATCATATTGGCACAGTCCTTGCAATTTATTCTGGAAACATTATGGTACCATGCTGGAGAGGCTCAGGAGGAAGATTAGCACAGTGGGGTTTATTTCCCTTTTATACAAGGGCAACTGAGCCCAGGGAGGTTAAATAAATGGTCACAGAGGGTATTGGTCAGAAAAGGAAACTCAACCCAAATTCTGCACATCCTAAGCTGGCGCACAAGCAGCAAATAATATCCAAGGGGTAACCCAGGTTAGATCAATTTCTAAAGGGGATCCTCAGCAGAAAGTCTTCTTCCAAGAAATACACTTCTGGCAGCCCTTCCCCTACCAGCTCTCTCTAATCTTTCAAGCTGCCAAAAAATGAATTGCTCTCTTTGACAAAGCTTTTGAATTCATTCAGGCTGAATCTGCTGCTGCCTCTTCTGGGTTTGAGTTATTAACCATTATTTTTATCTATGATGCATCTGGCTGCAACATACTCTTAAACAAAGAGATTTGCCACTTCCGTATTCTTTCTTCTGCACTTTGAAGCAAATGCAATAACTGGAAATGCAGAGAGGTGACTCTTCTTTGAGAAGTGCAGGATTTTCAGGTAAATCTTTAGTGCAGAGTGCTTCTCACAGCAGCAAGTTTTTTCACTGAAGCACACAATGGAGTGCAGGTTTATATGCCATTTATTTGCAGTCCTGTAATAAAATATCTTTTCCTTTGTTCCAGCCTGTCTCTAAATTAGTCAGCAAGAAATAAAAGAATTTGGAGAATACACCCATCTCTTTATCTGGCACAACAGCAATCTCACATTTTAAATTTTGAATGAGATGACTAAAAGTGCTTCATTAGGCAAAGACAGGGAGCTGTTACATGGTCTGTGGAGGCTGAAATGTGATAGAAATAAGCACAAATAGGATAGAAATAAGCACTGGAACAGACTCCACAGGGAAATGGTTGAATCCCCATCCCTGGAGGTATTGAAAAGAAGCAGATATGTGGTGCTGAGGGACATGGTTTAGCACCAGCCTTGGTAGTTACAGAATGGCTGGCTTGATGATCTTAAAGGGCTTTTCTATCCAAACGGATTCTATGGTTCTGTAACCAAAGCTATCATAGCTTTTGATATTGCTGTTGCATTTGACAACTCTGAGACTGAAGTGGCTCAGAAAATGTCTCTGCTGGCCATGTTAATGCACAAACTGCCTCCTTGCACTTAGAGAAATGCCTTCTGCAAGCACATGCTGTGCAAACACGTCAGTGTTTGTTAAATCTGGGGCTGAAATGTGGAGCTCCACTGGTACCAAGGCAGACCACGTCCTACCCCTGCAGGAGCAGCTCTTAGCTGGTAAATAATGCTATATTCTCATTCTTTGTTGAGTAAATTCCCTTTCCCTGGCAATTGCAGGCTCTTGGAGTGATGCCAGCCTTATCCAAATGTGAGTTGCCCTTTGGGGAATTGTCTTGAATGTTTTCTCTCACTGGGATGAGGGAAGCTCAGAGTTATGATCCCCTGTATTCATATAAACATCATGGAGCTGCTTATCAATCCAGCAAAGAGCCCCACTGCACAAATGATGGGAATTGCTTGGAATAACAGGTAGCTCTTAAAGGACCCATAGCCAAAACCCAGACATATTTATCCTCACTGCTATGAGGTTTCTGGTGTCCAGCATCTTTTTGGATCACATCATTAACTGTTTGAGTTCTCTGATCCCCTGGTTTGGACATTAAGAGACACAATGGAAATGGTTTGACAACACAAAGGCAAGCTCAGTCACTTCCAGTCATATCATTAAGCAAATTAAATGTTTCAGTTGAAGAACAGATGCTTATTGTGGTAAGGAAATTGGTCTGGGCTGGAATTTCACAGCTGGTTTTAGCATCTTTAATCTGGGACCAAAAGCTAGCCCCACAGTGCCCCATGTTTGGAGGCATCTCAGCAAGGCTGCCTCTGAATCTTGGTCTTCACTGAAGCTCTGTGAGGAGTGGAAATGAAGTTTCCTGTGGGGCTGGACTCTGCATCTCCACATTCTTCCCCTTCCCCTCCCAGCACTCACATTTCCTCCCTGCCTGGAGAGGCAACCAGCACTACCTTATGCCATACTTGAAGTTACAATGGTCTGAGTGGCCAGTGGGTTCTTGCCTCTCCTTAAAGACACTGGAAGTGTACTTCCCTTTGGGGGCCACCCTGGGGATGTGAAAGTTCATGTCTGCCTAAAACTTGTAGGATGGGGGAACCTCTGCCTCTGTCAAATGGGACTGAAAGTGACTGGTGGATTAGAAAACCTCTTAAGCAGGTCACTGGGACAAAATGGTAGCATAGGGCTTGCTTTCTTGTAGAATAGAATAGAATAGAATAGAATAGAATAGAATAGAATAGAATAGAATAGAATAGAGTGGAACAGAGTAGAATAGAGTAGAATAGAATAGAATAGAATAGAATAGAATAGAATAGAATAGAATAGAATAGAATAGAATAGAATAGAATAGACCAGGTTGGAAGAGACCTTCAAGATCACCACGTCCAACCTATCATCCAACACCACCTAATCAGCTAAACCACGCAACCAAGCACCCTATCAAGTCTCCTCCTGAACACAATACAATACACCAGGTTGGAAGAGACCTTCAAGATCATCGCGTCCAACCCATCAACCAATCCAACCCACCCAACAACTAGACCATACAGCCAAGCACCCCATCAAGTCTTCTCCTGAACACCTCCAATGATGGTGACTCCACCACCTCCATGGGTAGCCAATTCCAATGGGCAATCACTCTCTCTGTGTAGAACTTCTTCCTAACATCCAGCCTAAACCTGCCCTGGCGCAGCCTGAGACTGTGTCCTCTTGTTCTGGTGCTGGCTGCCTGGGAGAAGAGGCCAACCTCTGCCTAGCTACAACCTCCCTTCAGGTAGTTGTAGAGGGCATCACCTCCAGTGATGGTGACTCCACCACCTCCCTGGGCAGCCCATTCCAATGGCAAATCACTCTCTCTCTGTGGAATTTCTTCCTAACCTCCAGCCTAAACCTCCCCTGGTGCAGCTTGAGACTGTGTCCTTTTGCACACTACTGCTAGAGACAGCTGATAGAAATTAGCTTCTCTAGCTTCTTTTTAGTGCTTCATGAACTTCATTGCTTAGCAGAGGAAAATTGGACATTTTCACCCCTTTTCTCTGCTGGGTTTCTCAGACATAGAGTGGAAACCTGGGTGACCCATGAGCTCTGCTGAGCATCCTGGCATTATGAAGAGATCTGCTGCTACAACCACAACAACAAATTATTTGAGATGTTTTGAGGAAACAGTTGACAGTGAGGAGATATCATTTTTCCTCCTGTGGTGATAAATTTTAAAGCCAAAGAAGCAGAAAGATAAACACTAAGAAAGAGTCACTTTGTTCACTTTGATAATGTTCATTTTGATAATGCTAAAAAGCTTCAGGTCAGTGAGTGCAAAAGCAGAACATGCTTCTATTGGCACAAATTGCAATGAAACAGGACATGTGCTTGTAGGCTCCAATGGCTGCCAGGAGGCAGGTCCTGATCTTTCAGCTGTCATACTCTGGATTAAATCTGATGGATGGATTTAACATATTTTAAAAGGTGAAATGAAAGCATCAAAAGAGCTCCAAACTTTGTTACATAGCAGTCCAGAATATCCTTCCAGCATAGCTGCAAGCAGGAGAAACGCTGCTGGAGTAACTGACTCACTGATCAGAACCAACCCACAACGCTGGGTGACTTCTCGGTGAATGGCTACTAGTGCTTCATTTTAAGGGTTATTGGCAGTAAAGATGGAAGGAAAAGGCAGAGAATGTGAAGATCCTTGGTGATGATAGCCTTCAGAGGCAAGCAGAGAGCCTGGGCTCTTCAAGGCACAGAGCTGGCTGTGCAGGCAGGATTGGAAACTGTGATACTGTGAAGCTGCTGCTGTATTTTCCTTCTTCTAAGGGACGTTGTGAATAGAGAGATCACACTATGGAAATATCCTCCTCACTTCCCCAGCACACCACCAAAGCTCTGAATGTGCAGGTTAACACCTGTGCTGAAAGGTGGATTTTCTTTGAAAACTCTGAGAGACTAAACTTCATTCACTGTACACTTTATTTCAAGGCTTTGAAAGCATCTGAGGGTGGACATGTCCAAGCTTCTCTGCTTCAGGTTGAACCTTAGTCACCTCTAAGTGCTTTCCCAAAGAGTGGTGGGATGGGAGTTTGGTAAGTGGATCATGGAAGGGGTCTCTCACCATTATAATGGTCCTTAAAGGAAAGTGGTAGGAATGGAAGGCTGGAAGAGCCCTGCCTTATCCTCATGCTGTGCATGCAAGGTCCAGCATAGTCATTCCTCTTAACCCAAGCTGGGGAAAAGACAGAATGGCCTCTGGAGGGGAACACCACAGACCCTACCAACACTCACAGGAGATGAAGTGTACGGGCTCAATGTTTTCTGAGTGTGTTCAGGTGTGTGGAATCACATCCTCCCCTGTCACACATGTGTCTTCACTCTCCTGTAGAAAAGCCTTTTAGAAAAATTAACTTGCTATTAAAATGAGTTTGTTGGGCAGCAAAGACATATCAGTGCTAGCTGCAGAATGATTACATTGACAGATTGCTTGAGCTGTACAATGCTAACATCAGTGAGGAGCTGTAGCAATATGGGGGGAATAGAGAGAAAGCCAGGACCTCAGAGGAACTTTCAGAAATGTAAATAAACAATAGTCCTGAGAGCTGGGGTAATTACACAGTGGTGAGAAACAGAAGGACAGCTTTAAATTCTTCTCCAGGCTGCCTTGCATTTGAGTTGCTCCTCTGACTTCAGCCTTTTACTAATGTCACCAAGTAGCACTGGCAGCATTGGGAACTAAGTGTGTAATTAAGGACCCCTTGAAACTAAAGAAATCATAAATTTTAACCTCCCTGCCACAGAAGCAGTATTTAAAGAACAGCAAGGATTAGCAGATCTCTTCATTTTGAGTTGAAGTTGCAACAACAGTTCAGTTCAAAGATTCCTTACAGTATTGTGTGTGCAGTGGGAGACCAGCACAAATATTTCACCAGGGTGGTAAAACCATATTGAGTTTTCCCAGGGAGCACCTTGACTACAAGAAAGACACTGAAGTGCTGGAGCAGGTTGAGAGAAGGGCAATGAAGCTGGTGAAGGGTCTGGAGAACAGGTCTGGTGAGGAGCAGCTGAGGGAACTGGGGTTGTTCAGTCTGGAGAAGAGAAGGATGAGGGGAGACCACATAGCTATCTGCAACTCCCTAAAAGGAGACTGGAGTCTGATAGGGGTTGGTCTCTTCTCCCTAGTGTCAGGTAAGAAAATGAGAGGAAATGGCCTGGAATTGTGCCAGGGGAGGTTTAGGTTAGGTATCAGGAAAAAATTCTTTGCTGCAAGAGTGGTCAGGCATTGGAACAGGCTGCCCAGGGAGGTGGTGGAGTCACCATCCCTGGAGGTGTTCAAGAAACCTGTGGACATGGCACTCTGGGACATGGTTTAATGGTTGTGGTGATCTTGGGGTTGGCAGCTAGACTCCATGATCATAGAGGGCTTTTCTAAATGATTCTGTGAAGGTACCTGTGACCTGCACAGCTCTGCTTACAGCCTTTTATCGACTTTATGGCTCAGAGAAAGAACCCCAGTGCTTCTGAAACTGGGCTGGCTCAATGGGAGAGCATGGGAAGGCGCTGCAGTGACCTGTGCTGTTCATGCAGTGAGTTTTCATAAGCGGCATTCCTGGAAAAGCTGAACAATTTTCACAGTATAAATAAGTCTTCCCCGGAAGGCTTCTGAAGTGCAACACCACACTCTGAATTAACAATGAGGTAAATTAAAGTGAGTTTGTTCCAGTGACTAAGTTTATTTTCTTAGGGACGAGGTGGAACCTTTTCAGTAATTCGATTCAAGCAAGGTCTTCACAGCAGGCAAATTAATTTCCTCTCCCTTTTGCTCTGGTTCATACAAACGCTCAAATCCACCCCCAAAATGGCAAGTGCATTTCTGAAACAACCAACTGGCTCAGCAGCTAATTGTAACTTAAAAAGAAGGCATGGTATCTTAGTATCATAGTATCACTCAGGGTTGGAAGGGACCACAAGGATCATCTAGTTCCAAGCCCCCTGCCATGGGCAGGGACACCTCATACTAGATCACGCTGGCCAAAGCCTCATCCAGCCTGGTCTTAAACACCTCCAGGGACGGGGCCTCAACCACCTCCCTGGACAACCCATTCCAGGGCTTCACCACTCTCATGGTGAAGAACTTCCTCCTCACATCCAGCCTTGTGACCGGTTTAGGCTGTGCCTTTAAGAAATGGACACTTTCTGAACACTCTGGCTGAATGTATTGAAAAACAAAGATATGCTAAACTGATTTCATCAGTGGATTTGGTATAATGCAACTTTTAGGTTTGGGTTCAGTCTGTTTGGAGTCAGTCTGTTCTTCTCTGTCCTGTTGGCTGGCCTGTTTCTCTCTCTGAAGCAACAGCTTGCTGGGCAGGAGCGACCTCGCTAACCAGATAAGAAAACTAACTCTTGCCTTCGCTTTGAGCTTAACAGAATTTTCTCCTTAATTACCTTCCTTTCTCTCTCTCTAACCCTTTTTGGGGAAAAAAGGGGAGGTAGGGAGGGAGAAGGGGGAACAGGCCAAACCCCCCTGGCTGCAGGGGCGGGGGAAAGGTCTCCTGTATTACATACATTGCTGTATATTTCTGTATATATTGTAAATATTGTATATTTTTGTACATATTCATTGCATTCCATTTCTGCTTGTAAATATAGCCTTCATCTGCTTCTCTGGCTGAGTTAGCTGTGGATTCTTTTGTGTGTGTGGGGGGAACTTTCTCACCCTACCACAAGCCTGAATCTCCCTACCTCCAGCTTCATTCCATTCCCCCTAGTCCTATCACTACCTGATAGCCTGAGAAGTCCCTCCCCAGCTTTCTTATAGGCCCCCTTCAGATACTGGAAGGCCACAATGAGGTCACCTTGGAGCCTTCTCTTCTCCAGACTGAACAGCCCCAACTCCTTCAGTCTGTCCTCATAGGAGAGGTGCTCCAGCCCTCTGATCCTCCTCGTGGCCTTTCTCTGGACATGTTCCAGCATGCCCATATCCCTCTTGTGATAGGGGCTCCAGAACTGGAGGCAGTACTCCAGGTGGGGTCTCACCAGAGCTGAGTAGAGGGGGAGAATCACCTCCCTTGAGCTGCTGGTCACACTTCTCCGGATGCAGCCCAGGATCTGATTGGCTTTCCGGGCTGCAAGTGCACATTGAGAGCTCCTGTTGAGCTTCTTGTCCAACAGTAGCTGAGTTCAGTTCATTTCTAAACCATGAAGTACTTCACTGAAAGGTTTAAATAAAGCCCCTTGACCCACAGTTTATGAAAACTCACTGTCCTGCACTGTGGATTTTCTTTAGTGTTGAAAAATAGACTGAAAAAATAATAAATAAATCCATCTGGACAGCCCTCATTGTCTGAAGTGTTGAAAGAAAACATTTCTGCTTCTATAATGAGAGCATGGGAATTAAATGCTGTGATGTCAGCCTAAGTAGTATTACTTTAGCTCCTCTACGGTTGAGTGATTTTACTATAATAGTTTCTCATCATAATGCTTTTTATCTGCACTACAGAGGGGATAGAGCGAGTGACAGAGCTGTAATCTTCCCCGCAGAAGCACGGCGTTAAACGAACAGGGGCCAAGTGAAAATACCATCCCAAAAGGGAGATAAAGATGTAACACTGTACACTCCATGTAAGACTGGAGTGAGATGTGTCACCACCTCAAGTGAGAGATGCTAGCTCTGAAAGCACTGCTGTACATCAAGGAGAGATGTCACCTGAAGACAGCTTCAAATTTCTACCGCAAGGCCTGGAGGTTGTGATAAAAGGCTGCACACAGCTGTGTGAGTTTTCTCTGGCCCCACTCTTGCCCCCCGTTGCTTGCTGTTTGTGCAGCATGCTGTAAGCTGAGCACTGGAAGCATTTATGAAGACTAGGGCCCTGCCCCCAAACCCTCACCATTTATTAGACCGCAGAATGAACAAACGTGTTCTCCTGGTTTCACAGTTGCCTGCATGTACATGCAAAGCTCCTCCATGGGTACCAAGGCGAGCGAAGCCTGGAACCCCTTCAGCAAAAATGGTAGCTTCTCCTGCAGCTGCCAACCCATTGCCAGGACATGCTGAAATTAGGAAATTAGTGCCTTCTTCCATTTCTATCCCAAAATAGAATGGAATGGAACGGAACGGAACGGAACGGAACGGAACGGAACAGAACAGAACAGAACAGAACAGAATAGAATAGAATAGAATAGAATAGAATAGAATAGAATAGAATAGAATAGAATAGAATAGAATAGAATAGAATTAACCAGGTTGGAAAAGACCTTTGAGATCATCGAGTCCAACCTATCACCCAACACCATCTAATCAACTAAACCATGGCACCAAGCGCCCCATCCAGTCTCTTCTTAAACCCCTCCAGGGATGGTGACTCCACCACCTCCCTGGGCAGCACATTCCAATGGCCAATCTCTCTTTCTGGGAAGAACTTCTTCCTAACATCCATCCTAAAATCCTGAGTTGTCTTTTCCATGACCTTTTATGCATGTATGGTCATTAGTGAATGAACACCAAATGCATTGCTGCCCTGAACCCACCATCAAAATTGTAATGCTACAGTAAGATTTTATAGTGCCATAAATTGTCACCAGGCTCAATCTGCTCATGTCTACTATTTTTACATGACAAAGCCCAGTGCTGCAGCATTTCATCTTTCCTGCATGTGTGTGTGGTTGTGTGCTGTGGAGACCAACCAGGAGAAACAATGGAGATTGCAGCAGTGGCAGGAGTAGCCTGTCTGCTGTGGATTGACAGACTCACAGAATGGTGGGGTTTGGAAAGGACTTCTGAAGAACATCGAGTCCAACCACCCTGCTAGAGCAGGATCACCCAAAGCAAACTGCACAACACGTCCAGGCAGGTTTTCAGTGCCTCCAGAGAAGGAGTCTCCACAAGCTCTCTGGGCAGCCTGTCCCATACCTGTTCGTGCCAGGGGAGGTTTAGGTTAGATATTAGGAAAAACTTCTTTACCTTGAGGGCGACAGGGCACTGGACCAGACTGCTCTGAGAGGTTATGGAGTCTCCTTCTCTAGAGAGATTCCAAACCTGTCTGGACATTGCAATCCTGGGAAACCTGCCATGGGTTACTCTCCTTTAGCAGGTGGGGGGTGGACTGGATGATCTTCAGAGGTCCCTTCCAACCCTTACCATTCTGCAATTCTGTGAATGAGTGGTCCAGCATTGGTACAGGCTTCCCAGGGAAATGCAGGAGTTGCCCTCAAAAAGCATGTAGCCATGGCATTTTGGGTCATGGTTTAGTGGGAATGGTGGTGTTGGGTTGATGGCTGGACTCAATGAATCTTAGGGGTCTCTTCCAATCTTAATGGCTTTATGATTGTCTCTTGATAGCACTTTGGCCTAACCCAGAGGATGCCACCTCAGGTGTGAAAAGCCCTGAGGCTGAGGTCCACTGGCCTCACAGGCAAAAGCCTCGGGGCACTTCAGGGCAGACTAGGGCCCTCAGCCACCAGGATTCGACCTCCATTTTTGACCTACCTGGCCCCGGATTTGGGGAAGGCATTCCCACATCCAAGAACTCTGTTCTCTCAGAGGGGCGGCTGGGCTGCGGCCCCTTCCGCGGGGGCCCCGCCCCTCTGAGGGAAGTTGGCCCCCGGCGCCTCAGCTTACCTCTGGGGGAGCAACCGGGCTGTGCGGCCCCTTTAAGGCGCGTCACGTGACGCTCGCCGGCTCCAAGGCGGCGGTGTAGTCCCTTGACCGGGGTGTCAACGTTGACCGGCGGGGCTAACGGCGGCTACGGGGACTACAACTCCCAGTGCGAACCGCGAGGACGGATGAGCTCACCGGTCGCTCCTAGGCGGGTTTCGCAGTGCACGCTGGGAGTTGTAGTCCACCATCCGCACAGGCTGGGGGCTGTGCCACGGAACGGGAACTACGTATCCCAGCGTGCCCTGCGGGGCGGGTTCCCGTCAGCACAAGGGGGAGCCCCCGACGTAAAGGGGGATCACTTTCCCCTTGTGTCCGCCATATTGGACGGTAACTCTGGTCAGCGGCGCTGGGGCCGAGGGAGTCCCCGTTGCCGTGACAGTCGGTGCGCTCTGCTCCTCGGCCCCCGGGGTGGCTCGTGCCCCGGCCCTACCCGTTCCCTCCGTGCCCGGGCGCTTGCGGCGGCCCCGCTCCCCTTCCCTTTCTCCTCCTTCCCCCCCCACCCCGCACCCTCCTCCCTTGCCCGGGTGTCAGGCACGATGAGTCCGGCCGACGCCAAGCGCGGAGCCAAGCGCCGGAAGAACAAGCGGGGCGGCGGCCTCAGCAGCACCGGCGGGCAGGGACCCAGCGGCGGCGGCGGCGCCGGCGGCCTGGGCAAGGCCGGGGCGGCGGCGGGAGCGGCCCCTTTGCGGGCTGCGACCCAGGCGGCCGCCGCCTCGCCGAACGCGGTGGGCGGCCTGCTGACAGCGCCGGCGACAGCCGCCGGCAACGGAGCTCTGGGCGGCGGCGGTGCCGCGGCGGGACACGGCGAGGTGAGGAGGGGACGGAGAAGGCGGGCGGCGATGACATCCCGCTGCGGCGGGCCCGGCACACACCCACCCGGGCGGGCGGCGCTGGGAGCCGGGGGCTGCCGTTGCGCCATCCGCCCTCCCCTCATGCCCTTCTCGGAGGGTGCGGGCCCCGAGGCCTTAGCGGGGCGGGGGGATGCGAATGCGGGGCCCCTCGCAGCGGCGGGGGCCTCGGCGCTGCCCTGCGTGGCGGAGCGGTGGGGCTGGGCAGTGTCCCCGGCTCCCCACCCTTTGTGGGGGAAGGGCAGCGCAGGCTGCTCGGGGCCATATCACCCTGGGGATTCTCTTGAAATCCCGGCAGCTGCCGGCTCCAGGGTCCCCATCCTCGGGGATCTTCGGACTTGGACCCCACCTTAATGGAGGAGCTGTAAGAAATAGGTGGGCAGGCCTGAAAAAAAGCAAAAAATACACCTTTGTGTATTCCCCCCCCCATTAATATTGGAGTCCTTTTAGCAGTAGACAACTTCTGCATGAGAGAGTCAAGCATAGGAGGTTCATTGTAGTTTGAGCTGTGGTTTGCACTCTGGTGCCTCAGAATAATGTAGATTTGCTTCATTGCAATGTGGTGAAATTTATTTGGAGTAGATTGTGTGGTTTAATTGATTGATTCCCCCCCCCCCCAAGAAAAATTACTCAAGGATTAGGCCTTTAGACAGGTAGGCTACTGGTTCAAGGTACAGAGAGTAAATAAGTTTGTGTCCCTTTCTCTCATAGAGATTACCTCAAATTTGTAGTGTAACTTACCTACACAAAGCTTGTATTTGGGTATCATTTACAGAAGCATTTCCTGCTGACAGCCTCTTCAGACTTCCCTATACATGTCATACAGCTTGTTCTGTTTCCTCCCTCTCTCTCATAGACTTGTACATGTAAGGGGGAAACAGAAAAAATATCTTTTGTTATGTAGGGTGTCTGAACTACCATGGAGTGACAAATGGGGGTGTGGTGTGGTGGTGTTTGTTGTCTTTGTAACTTTGTGCTTGGACAGCTAGCAAGCTGATGATTGTAAATTAACTTTTTCCCCACACCCCTCTTTAAAATTTGCTTTGCTATACTCTCACATTTGTTCACCCAAAATCCACAGTGCTTTAGGTTAACCTTTTTGGTAGGTCTATTCTAATCTGACTCTTAGTGCAGGCATCATTTCCTTTTGGGACTCTTAGGTGATTTAGATATCCAGAGGAATTATGTGCTTAATGGTGAAGAGGTGTGCAAGATTTTAGTTGTAACTTTGCAAGTCAGCACTAAACTCTTCTAGTTCAATATCTATCAGGAAAATGAATCTTGTTTGGTTTTACATCTTAGATTGCAAGCTCTTCCAGGCACAGATTCTTAGGTATTGTTGGGATAAACATAATAATGCTGAGGGAAATAAAAAAAGCAGTGGAGTGATATGCAGAGTGGGATGTTGATTTGATTAAAATAGTGAAGGCTCCACTATCCCAAATGCTTTGGTGTTTGGATTTTGCCTGTAGTCTGGGACTTTGTTTTCAACCTAGTCACACTGTATCAAGTCTTCCTGAAATGTATCTTGACAAGACAGCATCCCTGCTGGTCATGCTACCTCATGTTCTTTTCGTTACAGACTAGATAGTTCTTAATAGAACCTCTCAGTCTTCAGGAGTCTTCACTTGGGAAATTGTACCTTCAGAAGGAAATGCAGTATTTCAGCACTAAATTCCTGGGGAAATCCTTCAGTGCATTACCTGTGCTGATACATTATTCATGCTCTTCCCAGTATGCACAAGGTGTTATTCTGAATGCATTTGTAGCTTCGCTTGAATTGGTCTTTTTTTGCTTGCACTCTCAGATGTGCATGCAAGTGGTCAAATATCTCCATTTCACCTAAAAGGGTGGTACAAGTGGTTCTAAGGACTGGTGGACAAGTGGGGAATTAAGAAGTTTACTCAATCAGTTAGAATCAGCTAGAATAAACCTGTAACACAGACCATATTTAGTCAAACAATAGGCATATGGAAATTAGGTTTTTAAGGACAGATAAATCCATGTGCTCAGCTTCAGGAAGATGAGTGCTTATACTCTCCAGTATTTCTTTCAAGTTTGTGTTGCTTCTTCCATACTCATTTCAGTCACTTTTGCTTGCCATTTTCAGTGCCTTTCCAATGGTGGTGACATATGGAAGTTGCCAGTGCTTAAAAAGTTAACTGATAATCTTGTTTCAAACATGAAAGCAAAGATAAAATCTTAGATCATCATTGCCTATTACTTAAATGAAAATGTGATCTCCTTGATGGTTAATAATTTGCTAGTTAAGGGTACATGGCCAAAACAAGACTTCGTTCTTTGAGTGGAAGACAAGCATATGTTGTTTCTGGATGAAGTTGAGAAAGAAAACTGTGTGTTTTATGTGACTGATCACTTCTGAATTGGGTGCAATATTTGTTTTGGCTGGATCAAGTGCAAGCAACACATTAGTAGCTGTAAAGGAGTAACCAGAGTTGTTTCACTATCATCATACACAGAATATTGTAGAGTTCTCAGTAGAAGGTAAGAGAAATCAGCAGCCGGTTCTGTGCAGGACAGACTTGAATTTTTAATCTCTGAAAATACACAAAATATAACACCCCCTAGACTTCAGTGTTTGCTGCACAGCATAATGTTCTATACTTGTCAGCACGCTGTCTGCTTCCAGCTTTCAGTACTTCACGGTTTATAGGGTATCCATTCTGATTGTGGTGGGCACATCTGTCTGCTGATGTTCTGTTGGATGGTTCTCCCTAAGTTCATTTAAAATATAGAGTGAATCAAGATGTTTAAGGAATGATCCTGCCCTTGTGTGTCATAATTATTCAGAATGAGGTATACTTTGAAGATGCTTTATGAAACAGGTTGGACAGAGGTTGAAAATGGCTCTGGTTATGGTTGAAGCTAAAAGCACGTGTGTCAGTATGGAAATTCTAGGTAAGTGTGTTAGAGCCAACAAATACATTTTAATTGAGGTTTTTAGACATCTTATCTGGAGGGGTTTTTAAGATTGTAGGCTGAATTCTTCATTAGAGTACGTGCTAAGTCTTGTTCATGGATGCAAGTGGGCAACTCCTAATGGAATCTTCCTGGAAGCTCTTCAGCCTCATGCTCAGGCTTTATATCATCCAAATTCATCCTCTCTAAGACTCTCAGACGTTTTAGAATGATCCTGAAATTTAAGGATGCTTTGGCAGTGTTTCAGTACCTCAGTGTTGGAAACCTGTAACTGTGTTGACACTAACTGAAATTAGAAACAAAGTCATTTACTTGTGTGCTGCTACTGCAGGACTTTCCTAGCAGTTACCTTTTTTTTTTCCTTACAGAACAGTATTGTGAAGAGTCATAATAATAATTTGTAAACAGAATATAGACCTTGTGAAGCTTAATGTATCTATTTGAAGAGTTAGATCTGGCTTTCTGTTGTTTTGAGGGTTTTAAGTTCTGTGATGCGTTGCATCAGGTCTTCATAATTTGATCCTATACATTTTTGACTGATGGTTGGATTATTGATGCTGAGAGCTGCATTTGATTATCAGCCACTGCATAAGGCACAGATAGGGTGCAGTGAAATAGGCTGCTCCCTAGTATGTTCAGGTACTTTGGAGTGAGGAGTTGTGTGTCAGTGGCTGCTCAGCTGCAGCAGTAGTTTTTGTTACAGGGGAATCATTTAGTAGCCATTTTACAGTTCTGTCACTTGCATTTTTCGAAGTGTTTTGTCTGTGAAGTGGCAGTAACATGAAATCTTGCATTTGAGAGCTGTTTCAGAAAATTCAGAAAGTACTTGATTATTCCTTTCTTCTGAAATACTACTTTTTAAGCAGAGATCTATACGTAGCAGACACATACTGCCACCTTTTAGACCAAAATTTTCAGCAGCTTTGTAGTTCATTGCATTTTACTCGTATATCTGTGCTTGGTTTGTTGTTTGAGATTTTTCCTTTTCTCTCTTCCCCTCCCCCCATGATTGAAACATTCAAAAGAAATGGTATACAAAAGAGGAGCTGTCAGGAACTCAGTAGTTCAGCAAGTAGCTCGCTTTTGTGCTTTTATGGAGGACTTCCTGCTCTCTAAAAGCAAACTCATTTTGGCCCATTGTTGTCAAAGCTCAGGTAAACTCCGATAAATTCCAATAAAAAATAATAACCTCTACAGGCTGAGAGAGCAGCTACTTCTGAACACTCATAGCACTTACTTGATGAAAGGCAAAGTGTTTTTGACAGTCTGGTAGCACGGTTGTTCCTCTGATGAAATGCAGTCCCTCTGGTTTTTGAAACAGACGTGCAGTCCTTACCCCGAAGAGCTTATGCTCTGCTTGTTTCTTTAATAGGAGGAGATGTAACAGAATGGGATGAAACTATTAGGATTGGGTTTGGGTGGTATGGTTCAGTTAACTTGCTAATTTAGAAGGAGACTCTTGTGACTTAAATGAATCGAACTGGAGCATTTCAAAGTTTCAAACAAGCTTAATGGTTGCATAACATTCACATTAATAGCTCCTTCCTAGCTTCTTCCCGTGATCAGTTAAGGTATTTTTCAGCTAATAGATCCAGACCACAGACACACCTATTAAATGTTTCCTTCAGATCTTGCAGTGCTGCTCCTGCAAAGTGTGTACCCGTGTGTGCTCATGACCTTGACGTGTATCCAACCCTTGAGCACTCCATTTCCACCCACCTCCTGCACCTGCTAGGTCATAGCCAATTGATAATGAGAAAAATTGGTTGTGAATTGTTAAATGAAACATGTTGAAAGCGTGTCTAAAAACGATGGCACCTGGTTCAGTGGTATCTAATCTGTGCTAGCGAAGCGTCTTCTTATGGCTTCATTGTGAGACAGTGATTCTGGGCCTGAAGGCAAAGGATTCTTTCTTTTTTTTTTTTTTCCTGTGCTGTATTGGTTGCAAAATATTTGAGAGAACTTGAGGAGGAGAGAGAGATCTTTTATTCTGAAAAACACAGTGACTCTATTCCCCTCCAAACTTTTGTTTCCTAATTGTCACAATAAAACTTTGTTGATTTAATTTGGAACTAGATTAATGTGAAGAGTGAGTTCTGTAACAGATGCATGTTGATGAGAATATTCAGGGTTCTTGTCCTGTGATTGTTTGGATCCCAAGCAGTATCTGAAGCTTCATTTAGGTGTTTGATACCACATTCATGTCTGCATGACAAGTGGTATCTCATCTTGAGAGTACCTCTCAGATCCTTTCTTCTTTAAAAACTGTGTAAGGAAGGGATGCAGACATACTCCCTTCTGGCAAGGAGAGCTGAATGGATGTGGAAATTCAGTTTGGTGGCATTTGGTACCTAATCTTTAGTCCCTGATGTGTGTGCGTAGCGAGGGTGGTGCTGAACAAATACAGGTCTGCTGAAGATGGGTTGTGTAGAAGCTATTATGAGAAAAAAAAAGGGGAAGTAAATGTGATTTGCTTAGGATGTACCAGGCTTCATGGATGTGCTAGGCAGTGTTCCAGGCTTCTATGGATCTGGGTAGATGATTTGTTTGTTGGGGCTTCCTCACTGGTAGAAAGAAGGTCATATATCCTCTTTTATCAAGAGAATGAAAGCAATTCCTACATTTTTATTTCATACAGCTTTTGTATTTTAATATCCAGTAACATAGCTTTGGACTGCTCTGTTTTGAGAGGCTATTCCATATGTGAAATTTTCCTAGAATTATTAAGCAGAAGGAAAAAAGCTGAGTTAAATTGATAGAAGAATGCTGCAGTTCAGTTCCCTTTCTCTACAAATACCTCAACCGGCAAGTCTCAAATTTCTTGTGCTGCAAATGAAGAGTTCAACTGGGAAATGACATTTAATGACATTTATGATCCCACTATTAATGTTATTATGGTAACTGCCCCAACTGAACTCTGTCTGAGACTGCAGTCAAATAAAAATGCCATTATTTTTTCAGCATGAGAATTACTTCATTTTGTACTGTAAAATTCAAGGCAACCTTGACCTCCTAGGTGTGTGAGGAAACACACCAGCAAGAGCATTAAAGATAGGTCTGAACAACAGAGGGATTTTCCTGAAGTAGTTTTTCTTCTTTAGATCTTTTCTATATATTGCCTTTTTTTTTTGTTTGTTTGGTTTTGGACATGGAAGGTACAATTGCTTTAGTACTGCAGAAGTTAGAGTACTGTTATACAAAGTGGATTTTAGGGGGAATAATTTAATGGGGTTGCCTGCAAGCTTGTTTGAGGCTTTCAGACGAAAGTTTTTCTGGTTGGAGAGGTGATAGTGGCAGAGAGAAACACTCTTGGAGTGTGAACTTTAACCATACTCTCAAATTATCAACTTTGTGTTGCACAAGCCACAAATGCAGTTCTTGTCATCTCAAATTTCCTAGTAATGGTAGAACATACTGATTTGAGGGGGAGGCACTCCTGGTCTGCATCACTCTACAGAGTGGCTAACTCTCCACTCTTTGTTCAGGGAAGCCTTGAGAGGCTTTGGTGTAAGATGTGTGCCCAGAGTTGAATAATATGAAAAATCTAGTAGGAAGCCATGCTTAGCCTGTGCTTGTCTAGACCCTTATGGCTTCTTCCTTTGTGAAAAGAAAGGAAGTAAAAAATGGAGCTCAGAAGAGTTGAGGTGAGTGACCCCCTGCAGAACTATCATCTGAAAGAATTTGCACATTTATAAGGAGGAAACCAAAGCTATTGAGAAGAGGCCAAAATGCATGTGGCGTGTTGCCTTAGGACCATGCATCTTCTGAGCGAGTTTGAGCCAGGTTTCACGCAAAACTAGTCATCTAAGCTAATAAATTACCTGGGTTCATGGTAGTAGTCTGTCTCCCAGGTGAACTTAGCATGGCTGTGCACTGGTATGGATGTCTGGCTCCTGCCAGAGTGGTTCATAATTCAGGTGTGTGGCCACGTCCATCTGACACACTTTCTGTCCCATCACCAACTATTGAGGAGCTACAAACCTGAGTCGTTGCCAACTACGTTTTAATCTGAAGATCCTGAAGCAGCACCTGGGTGTACTCTGTACCGAAACTGTGCTGTCTCAGGGACTGGTCTGCTTTGGTTTGCTTTTGTTTTCCCGGTTTGTCAGAAGAAACAAGTGGCAGTTACAGATCTGGTAAAATAAGAGAGATCTGTAGTTGGAGAATGTGAATGGGGTCTTGGGAAAGATAAAAGATGCAAATGTCCTTTTCTTTGTTCTTGGATGATGGACGAGATGAGTTGTGTGTAAGAGTAAAGAGCTGTAAAAGAGCAAGCGTTATTGATGTTGCAGGAAACATGCTTTGCCTTTTGAAGTGGGCAAGTGAGTTCATGAAAGACTTGTGAACACAGCGGCTGTGAGCGTGACATTATGGAATCATTTTTGGTTTTTAAATTGAACTAATAAGTTTTGGTCATGTCCTTCACAGATTCTGAGTGTCTCTCTTCAGTGTCTAAAACTTAATTATATTAGCACTGTGAGGTGAGGGAAAGGAAAGGCTGTCAGTTCTGCTCCTGGAAGAAGTCTATTAACGCAAGCCACAGCTCTTTAAAATCTCTGTAATTCTTTAGGCTGTATCACATTGTGTGGGGTACTGAGATTTGTTGGGAACCGTGTTACAAGTAACCTACACATCGTGTTCTGCAGAGTGCTGGGAGGCTCCACCTTGACTCCTGTTCTGCTTTAAGCTTTGTGCTGTCAGCCTGCATCAGTGACAGCTCCTCACAAACAAAAGCAGTTTCTTTAGGCTGGGGTGCCGAGCTTGAATGCTCCCTGCCACCCCTTGAATGCACCCTGACACTGGCTTCTTCTCTTTGAGCCTCTTTTCAAAGAGAGAACCAGTGCAAACAGCTGTATGGTGATGTGTTTGGAGTCCTTGCACTCACTGTGGGCACTGCAGACTTTAGGATTTCTTCTATATTTTTTCCTTTGAACTAAGATGATTTTTTGAAAGCTTTTTCTCTGGTTTTGTGATTTGTTGTTTTTTGGTTGGTTTTTTTTTCCCCTTACATGCAGAAACAGCAGCTTTAGCTCTCAGAGCAAAACTCTTCCAAGGCTAGGAAGGTGGGGCTACCACAGAATTGTGCAGAAGAGTAGTTCATCTGTTTTCTAATACTAAGTGTTCTGTTCCAATGATCTGCAACAAACTGTGATGTAAAAATACCTTCACATAAACTCTCTTCCTAGTTTGATTGCTGCAAGAAGTTACGAAACCTCTTTCAGATTCTACGAGCTTTTAAACCCAGTAGTTGAGTACTTCAGAGAGGTGGCTGTGAGGCTTTGGATTTGGCTAACACTGTTGTCACAAGCCCAGAGAGACTTTTGTGGACAGATGTGTTAGTGAGACTGTGTGTATGCATGTACCCAAGCTATACCATGGCATTGCTGAATGGGGACTGATGATGTTGCTGTGGAAGTGTAGGAATGAAGTAAATATTTTGTGTGTGTGCATGTATGTGGTTTTGAGTTGGGAGAAAACATATGTATGAGGATTGCTGATAGAGAAATAAGTGCCTGAGTAAATGTTTGAAGGTTCTTTGCTACTTTGGGTCTCACAGTTAAACCAGTCACATGGAACAGAAATTTGCCTTAAAAAGCAGTTGTGAGCCACAGTACAGTTTTGCAAGCCTTTAGTGTTTAATTGGTGTGGAGTTAATGACCAAAAGATTTCTTAATTGCCATAATGCTTCCAGGCTGCTTATCTTCAATAAGCTGCTGCCACAACAGATGGCAAGTTAGTGGTTTAGCTGAGGTTCACTAGAAGTTTGTCACCACTTTATTTTAATGGCCATAACTTATCTCTGTGGCTGTAGATGATGTGGAGTTGAAACCCAAATCTTCACTGAAATAGGCTTGAGATGAATGAAGGTTTTATTTTGTCACTCCTTTACTGTCAGAAGAAACTTTGCAGTTTTATCTGTGTGATCATCTTCATGTTATCTTTACTTCTTTTTCCTGGCTACTCAGAAAATCTGTCTCCACTCCACTGTCATTCTCTGCTTCTTTTCAGGGAGTCTGCAGGGAATTGTACTGATGTCTGCTGTGATTTGAGACAGCTTGCAGCAGCAGCATGGAGCTGACTGGGGTTTTTATTCAGGGTCGTAACTGGCTAAGAGTCTGAGCCACAGGAATACAAGTGGACAAAATTAAAATTCCATGATTTTCATGCTTTAAAGAAAGATTCTTATGCTTTCAATGGGGGGAAAAAATAAGTGGTGTGGCTTTTTTTTCCAGTCTAGCAAACAGGCTGCCATACTTGTGCAGTGTTCTCCACCAGCTATAAATGTGAAGCTTTATGTAGGAGGAGGAACTTTGTACTGAGGAACATTCCATAGTAACTAAGTTAAATATTAATTATTATTTAATGTTTTCAGAAGCACTGTCATTGGTGATCTAGCTCTATGGTTTTCTGAGTTCTGGGGAGACTCCATCAGGCATACTTGGAATATTATTTTGACTGCTTGCTGCATGTTTTTTTAAAACTTGATCACTATATCTTATGTCTTCATAGTAAGAATGAAGAGGAATATTCTTTTGTCAGTATTTCAAGTAATTATGAAGATATGTTTTCATTTTTAATCAAAACCTGTGTTTGGGAGGATGTCTCTAGGAGTATGTTAACACATTACTAGTAATGGCCTGTGGGAATTTATGGCTTAATGTAAGTACAGCTTCCAAATAGAGGTATTAAAGTGTGCTCACCTTTGTGTCTTTTGGCTGAGGACACAGAAATGAGAGCTTGTCTAAATGCAAAGCCAGTTCTCAAACAAATTCTGAAGCCAGCAGGTTGCCCCTAAGAATATTAGCTGTTGGTGAGATGAGCTCCTCCTCTCAGTCCATAGGGCGTTCCCGATGATTTCACAGCTGAGCCGCAAAGGTCTGTGGTGGCCTGTGCCTGTTGCTTGTGAAAGCCTAGAGGATCCTACCCATGTTAGACCTTCACTGTACTGAAGACACTAAACCATCCATTCAAAAAAGCTTCTCCCAACTCTGTTAATATCCTGGGAATGTCAGCATCCCTATCATTAGCTTTTTCCTTGAAGTCTTTATTTGGGGAAATGGCCGATACGTAGTGTGCAATGTTAAAACATGAGGATGTTTGAGGTCTTGCCTTAATACTAAAAAATCACCCCCAAGTAATTGCATTTTTACATTTCAGTTGTTTTCCCACATTAAAAATGACTTCTTCTGATGAGAAAAGACTTTTCTATGGTTTCTTCGACTCATGTATTTCCTTTTTTATTTTATAGCAGGAAGTTTGTCTTCACTGTTTTATTTTGCTTGCATTGTCCTATCTCTGACACTTCTGCCACAAATATATTCTTTTGTATACTCTGGGTAATTTAACTTTTTGAAGTTGCATGCAAAGTGGGTTTTTTTAGTGTTTGTATTAACTCATGGTTAGCAGAAAACACACAAAAAAAGGATGCAAGGGAGTCTGCCCTTATTGATACTTCTAAGGCTTTGTTTGCCTAGTAAATTGCTGCTGTCCTTGTCTCAATATTTTTCACTAAACTGGGTATTTTGTAGGTGGTATGATTGACATGAGAGGGTTTGGGTAAGCATAGGAATTATCTATTAATAAGTTTTAGTACGTGGCCAGGGAGCTGTTATGTCTGATTATTATTTCTTTTGTGTGTGTCTCTCCTTAAGGGGTTATAGTGGAGCACGAATCCCTTTCATTAAACCATGAGAGGATCACTGGAGGAAGGTGTCTTTCTGGCACCTGTTGTGTCTGCTTCTCCAATATGTTGTTGTGATTATGCCTTTCCTTTTAAGCAAAACTTGATTGACACTAGTGAGCAGGGAGGATGACTGTAGCTCCTCTTTTTGCACAGCCAGTGCTCTTTATGGTCAGACATCTTCATCCAGCTGGCCTGCTTGGAAGGAAATTATACTGGAGAGGCTTACAACTCTACTGTAAGTGCAGGAAATGATGGTGAGAAAGGCAGAAAGGGTGGCTCTGTGTTCCACTGCTACTATGTGCATTTCTTCTTGTAGTTAGACTTCTTTTTTTAATCTTCCTAATCACACTTGTACATCATGAGAGGACATGCATTGCCTAGCTGGTGAGGAGGCAGTCTGAGCACAGCAGGGTGTCAGGGGCTGGGCAGCTACCAGGGAAGCCGGGGTTTGTGGCCATGCATTTTCCCTTTGTGAATTGTCTTGGGTAGGCTCTGCTGATTACAGAGCTTTTCACTTTCTTCTAACATTAACAAACAGCAGTATTGGTAGTTATCTGCCTTGATACAGTGTAAAAGATGGGTCGTTTAGATGAAAAACCATTTTCATTACGGTGTGAGTTGGTGTTTGGGTTTTTGTGGGGGATTTGGTTTTGGTGTTTGGCTATTTTGTGTTTGCGTGTGTGTAATCGCTCTCTAGGAAACAGAAATAAATCTAAGCAACAGTCTTTTAGAGTGCTGCTCATAACCATGCCAGTTAAACTGTGCTTTCTTTACCTTGCAAATCTCATGCTAGCCAAGTAGCCAGACTTGCTGCTAGGTCGAAGTAGCTGCTTACTCTGTGCAAAAAAGCTTTGTTACAGCCTGACTGCAACGCTTCCATTTCATTCTGTTACAAAGGTAGCCTTGCTGAATAGACCTTGATTTTGGGTTGTTTTGGGTTTTTGTTTGTTGGTTAGGGGTTTTGTTTGTTTGTTTTTCTTGAGGAGCCCATTAGAACTACATGTTTTATTCCTTTGAAGGTACTTGTTTACTCTTAACAGGATTACACCTCCATTTTTTCCACAATCAGAACTCGCCAGACTCTCAATTATCCAGAAGGTGTGCTCTGGCACTTGGGTAGCTCTTTAGCTCCTTCTGTACTTCTTAAACCATGTCCTTAAGTTTGATACCAGAGCTGAATGTGCTACTGCAGAATCTCTTATTGAGTGCTATAAAATCTTATCTTGAAGTTTCATTCCATCCATTATCTCATTCATTTGTCCATCTTCTGGCTAGTGGAAACAGCACCGACTACACTGCTGTCACTTGTTTGTCTGACCACCTCTTAAAATGACCTAGTTGATGGAGACTTCACAACCTCACCATGCAGCCTTTGTCTTTAAAGATGTTGCTATTGATTTTGTACAGCATAGAAATCTCCCTTGTTGCAATTCAGACATTTCATTTGGTATTCTTTGCTGTGGATACAGAGAACTGACACCTTCACCACTCAGTATTCTGATCTGTAAGCTTGGTGTCCCCAGTTCTTTCAGCCTTTCCTGGCAGGTATTATTGTCTACATGTGGTGGCAGTTCTCTTGTGGCTTTTCTCCAGCTGTTCCTGTCTGGGTTGAAGACCTGTGTTCAGAATGAGTTGCACTTGTCTCTATGAGACTTACCAGAGCAGAATTAGGTGGAAGGATTAGGTCATGTGTCACATAAGCTATCCATCCCAAGGTAGCATTATCTTTTTTCCAACAGTCTGACCTTGTTGACACCTCTTCTGCATATAGTCACCTCTGTCCCCTTGGAAATTCTTGGTAGTTCTCTGAAGATCTTCCTTTTTAAGTTGGGCAGCAAGAAAGTCACAGTAATTGAGAGTGTCACAAACATCAATTAGGGACATTATGGCATTTATTCTTTCTCCCCTGTGTAACTCTGTCATGGAAGAAAGTTGTACTGGTTTGATGTGGCATGTTTTTGACAAAGCCAAGGTGGTTCTTCCTCTCCCCTAATCTAAGCTCTTATAAAGACTTGTTTGAATATGTTTGACTAAATTTTCTGGGAACTGACGACAAGCTAATATCGCTGCTCAGCTATTTCTGCCCTTCACCAACCTTTTTCTCTCCCTTAGTTGTTTGTTTTGGGGGATGTGTTATGTGATTTTATTTTTTTATATATATATAAATGATTTTTTTTTTTAGAGACTAAGATCATTTACTCACTTTAAAGGATTTGTATAGTTCGCCTTTTTCTGAGCTTCTGACTTCTCAGGCATCCTCCATGAGTTTTTGAAAGACAGGATTATTGATTTGTAGATGGCTCAGAGGATTTCCTAAGCAACTTGGTTGAATGTTATCAGATCTAGCTGACTTGGAAGAGGAATGTAAGTATGGCTATTTCCAATAACAGGCTAACTCTGGGTGGATATTTTTACCCATTTATTTGTGCTAATTGTGCTAGTCACTTGCTTGTAGTTGATCCTCTTTAGAGGACTTACTCTTCATTAGTCTGGTTTTCCCTCTTCATTCAGTAATGGGCAAATTCTCTTAGTAGTAGTAGTAGTACTGGCAGAATGATTTCTTAGTAGCCTCAAGCTGTTTCGTGACAATTTCATTTTGTGCCTTTAGCCTTTTTGATTTTGTCCCCTCTATTGTCTTGCCACTGTTATGGTTGTTTTTCCCCTTCTTTGTGCTTTTTCTTAGTCATTATTCTTGCTATGTTTTTTAGTCTCTTGCTGTGCTTGGTTTTCTCAAATTCATTTGTATCTATTGTGTCACTTCAGAATTAGCTCTTCCTTGCCTTCTGTGAGCTGTTGGTTAGTGATGTTAAATCCATCTCTTGCTGTTCTTTTTTCCCTCTTCAGTAACCATGGACGTGATGGTTCACCTGGAATTGAACTGTCTCATTGTTTATTGTCAGCCACTTCTTGTTGGCTACATCTGGAGGAACAGTCTCTGCTTGCTTTGTATGTTTTCAAACAGTTTCGTGAACTCTTGCTTGTGTTCTGATGTATTCTGTTACCAGTAGGTGTCTAAGTTCTTATTATCTCCTTGTAACAGGAAGTCCCATGTTTTTCTTCACTCTTTATTTGGTGTGATTGTGCTGTCTAGAGTAGGGGTGTTTAACACTTTAGCAGTTACCAGGTGAAGTCATTTTCTTGCAACATAATTTTTGGAGTAGATTATCTGCAGTTGTATCAGTGAAGCTACACAGTCAAGTAATTGATTCCTAAGTGTCTTGCACATCTTATGCCTGCCTTTGGATGAATGCTTCCTACTGTTCATAGGAAAGTGCTGGCACTTATTTTTGTTTTGCATAACCCTATTCATTTTGCATGTTACTGTTCAGTATTGAAATGTAAATAACAGATTAAATCTCTAACAACGTTCTGCTAGGGGAAAAAAAGTGTTCATGCATGGTTGTGACCTGTCAGGGCTAGCTGAGAGAATTTTGGAGCCTTTTAACTACCTGCTCAGAACACTTCTGGCCATTGTATTAGGGAAAAGAAATGCTTGAATCATCTTCATTATTAGCTTTTGGTATTTATTTGGGGATCTTTTTGGCACATGTGACTGGAAAAACATTGAATGGGGTTTTTTTTTTTTAGTGCAGGAAAGGCAGAATCCTGGTAGGAGGCGGATTGGCTCTGTTCTGCTGTGTCATATTTGGCTACAAAGAAGGGAAGTAGAGCACATGGGATATGTGCTCTTAAAGAATTTGTGATGTGTTTAATTCAAACAATCGCTTTTCCTCCCTTTTTCCCTTAGAGAGCCTGGGTTCTTGGTGGCTGCATATCTGGGTATTACCAAGCCAACTCTTTCACTCCAGTCTAAGCTTGTCTATGCTTAAATCAGTTCTGTAATTTTGTGTATCTGCTGCTGTTTCTCTTGTCAGCTAGGGAATAGCATTTAATGTTGTGCAGAAAACTCTTTAAATATAATTAATTACTATACCTCAACCTATAAAAGACAATCTCCTTCTCCCCTTATGGCTTACTATTACATTTGGGTTTAATTGCTTCAGGTTTTCAAGTTTGATTTATCTTGCAAATTGTCCATACCTTTACATAAAAGCTAAAGGACTAATTTGTTCTGCTTTTTATTTTTAATGTGTTGCTAAAAGGTATCTAAAAGCTTTAGAAAAACTACTGCAGGCAAATTTTCCTTCATCTCCCCTGCTGCAAATAGGATTGAAGAAAAAACACATGGAAGACAGAGGCAACTCAAATATTACAGCTGAGTTGCAAATACAGTTGGGCTGCTGGAAAGCTTCTTTTAAGTGATGATAAAACTGTAGGGGGATCTAGGCAGGTGGCTTTGGTACAGACTATCTGAAAGTATACCAAAAAATACCTTGCATGAACTCCTTCAACTTTACTGGAAGTTGATCTTCACAATCCTCATCTTCAATTCCTCCTCACATCCTTCATGCTGTGACTGATAGAGTTCACTTGGAATGTTTTCCAGGGCATTTTACTCTGCTATCCCTGACCTCGGTTTAATTCCTGCTTTTTGCCCACCCCCAGTGTATTCCCAAAGAGAACTTCATTGCTTTGCTAGGCTAAATGAACCAGGCCTTTTGCTCATGACCCTGGCTGACTGTCACCATGTCTGTTCGAGTTAGTCTTTTCTTGAAGGTGCTTGACCAAATGAGGTCTCCTCCAGAGGGCTGTGAAGCAGCACTAATACTTTCCAGCATCTCTTGAAAACAGTGTGATGCCCCTTGGAATCCTGTTTCCTTTTCACAGTGGTGGGGATGAACATAAGCCGTTGCTACAACCAAATTGTTCTCCCTGTTCGTTTCTGACTCTCGATAGAGAATTCACCTCAGTAAAGGTAATGTGGCTGCAAATAGAGCATGAGACACTTGTCAGTGTCTCTGACTTTTGTTTAAGTGTCCTCTTAAGATGTGGAATTTATTAATTTGGAGCTGGGCATTTCTGACAGTGGAAAATGTGAAGTATGGAGAATTATTGAATAAGATGAAAGGGATGATGTTACAGAATTACCAGTACAAATCATTAAATATACATGTGCATGCTTGAAGTAATTAATTTCTATTAACAGTGTTCAGTTGATGTGCAACACTTTGTATCAATGCAATGCAAAATACAAACAAGACCAGGATATTAATTACTTCTGACTTTGATCCGAGTGAATGGTCTTCTTTAGCCAAGGAACTGGCTGCACAAGTATAGGCATGCTGTAGTGTCTTAGTTATGCATGAGAGCCTCATGTTTATTGTAGTTTGGATTATGTTCTGTTAAAAAACATTTTTCCATGAAGCTAAAATTAGAAGGAAGAGCACAAGCTCATGTCCTGGTTTGCAGCTTTCTGATGTGTATTTCATTTTTTACGTAGGGGTTTGATTCTTCCTGTCTTCATTTCTTTGCTGCAGGGTCACTGTTTCAGTGTGCTAAGTGTGACATTTCTATGCTAAACCCTCTTAACTTCCTGCCTCCCTTAAACTTAGAGATGTGTTTATTAATTATTATTTGTAATGACCAAAAAGAATGTTTAATTTTTTTTTCTGGAAGTGAATTTTTCCTCTCTGATGCTGTGAGGAAATGGCTCATCAGTGGGAGGCTGCCTGTTTGTACAAATGGTGATGCTGTGGCTACAAAGTCAAGTTTGACAGTTGGATAAAAGTGCAGCTCTAGGCTTCTATTTTAATTTCTTTTCCCCCAAAGGGCAGTATCTTTCATTTATTGCATCGCAGTGTGCATTTCAGCATGGTAGATGCTATCTGTTTTTCTAGTACGTGCTTGCAGATTTAAACATGGCATAAATTGTGGTTCTGATACTTTCAGGTTTTTTTGTAAGATGAGACAGATGGGTTTAAGTTCAAAGGAAGATAAAATGACAAGATGGAACTTGCAAGCATAGGCACTTTCCATGGCATCAGGGATCTGTTGCTTTTTCTCATGTAGTGATTCCTCTCTGCTGGAAGGCAATTAACCATTAACCACCAGAGGCTGGAGCCAGTGCAGGTTCACAACAGTGTTAATTGTTGCTGGGAAGCACAGCTTTCTGAGAATTAACTGGCAGGGCCATAGGGCTGGCTGGGGACTTAGGCTTTCAGGCCTGGGGTAGCACTGCATCTACTGGTCACTGCTCTTGCATTAAGGGTGACTTCAGCTTGTTAGCTTTTGGGTGCAATGGGAGTATCTTTTCGTGTATGCAGCCCCCTAGAGATTAGCCTGGTCCTTGAGTCTGCTCTCAATGGTATCAAATGGAGGAGCAGGAAGGTTATTTGCTATTTGGCAGGGATTTCTTCCTGAACACAGGTTCTTGTGGCTACCTGGTAGAAAGTCTCATGCTTGTTGTCTGTGTTCCTGACTTCAATTACTGTTTTCTAACTCTTAGCAGTTTCTCAGAAGGTAAGGAGTAAATGGCTCTCATCAGCTGGAAGCATCTGAATCGGTAACGGAAGAAAAATGATGATGGAGAGTAAACAGGAGTAATGAAATTTGCTAATTCATTCTGACCTGGGTGAATTCTGGTTTGCATGATTGTCACTTGCAATCTCTAAATAAGGATTGCACTTGATCCTGTCTTCTGGAAAAAGAACCCAACAGGAGTTCATTCAGGAACATCTTTGGCCTTTGCTACTACATAGTCTGAGATCATATGCAAGGCAGTGCTTAGATATTTGTTTTAAGTACAGCTTATCTAGATTTGGGTTAGCAGTGAAATGCAGCATAGTGTGCAAAGAGCACAGCAGGATTTCTGGGTTCTGGGCATTTCATCCTACAAAGCAACTGTGGTGTGGGTTGTTTGGTTTTGTGTTGGTTTCTTGTTAAGTTTTTTTGTTGGGTTTTTTAGGGTATTGTTTGCTAGTGCTCAGCTGTCACATCAGACTTTCCTTCAAGAAAGAGGGAGGCATGTAGTTTGAGTGGTTGAGGTAGGAATGACTATACCTATTTAAATTTCATGGTATGAGTAGTTTAAGTGCTTAATTCAAATTAATGTCCAGCTGAGTCATTTATCCTTGTTTAATAAAACAAAATAGATCAAACCCCTTCTTCTTTGAGTCTGACGTGGCTTTAACTTCCAGTTAAAAATTGAAGCCATTGTAGATTGTTCTGTCTAATAATAAGCACACGAGTTTTGTCTTTTAAATTCTGGTTAATGAATGTTTTCTAGTTCCTGTAGAGAACAGAGCTTTTTTCTGTGTGTGCTAACATTTTTATGTTGTGGCAGTGCAGCCTGTGAACTCCTATTTCCTAAGAGGTGCCCATTTCCTGAAGGCTGGATTTTAGATTGATTCAGATAAAAGAAAAATTGAGTGTGCCATTGAAGAGTGCGTGGGAGGAAGGGCACAGACTACAGAAGGTGCTCCCTTAAAACTCATTACAGAATAGCAACATCTCCCTTCTTCTGGAAGTACTACTTCAAAGCTGGTACTGCTGGAAAAACTCTGACCCAGGATGGTTTCAGGCATCTTTATTTGCAGTGCAGCTTGTTTCATTTAAGATGACTTTGTTCCTGAGTATACCTTTTGCCAGTCATGGTTTGATGGGTTTGTAGTTTTGAATTTAAGTAGCTGTTTAAACTTCAGTTTGTTTTGATTGCTGTGCTACAGTGGAATTGTTATATCTTAGCTCTGAGGACCTAAAGGGGGGGGGGAAGAAAGGTATCACAGTATTACCAAGGTTGGAAGAGACCTCGAAGATCGAGTCCAACCTGTAACCACAAACCTCACGACTAGACCATGGCACCAAGTGCCACATCCAGTCCCCTCTTGAACGCCTCCAGGGACGGCGACTCAACCACCTCCCGGGCAGCCCATTCCAATGACGAATCACTCTCTCGGTGAAGAACTTTCTCCTCACCTCGAGCCTAAACTTCCCCTGTTGCAGCTTGAGACTGTGTCCCCTTGTTCTGGTGCTGGTTGCTAGGGAGAAGAGGCCAACCCCTTCCTGGCTACAACCTCCTTTCAGGTAGTTGTAGAGAGCAATGAGGTCGCCCCTGAGCCTCCTCTTCTCCAGGCTAAACAACCCCAGCTCCCTCAGCCTCTCCTCATAGGGCTTGTGCTCAAGGCCTCTCCCCAGCCTTGTTGCCCTTCTCTGGACACCTTCAAGTGTCTCGATGTCCTTCTTAAGATGTAAGGTAAGATGCATCAGTTCTATGTAAATCTACCAGAAGTGGATCTGAGTGCTTAAAGAATTAGAAATAGAAGGAAAACTGGTTTTCTTCCTATCCTGCACTGCTTAGTCCTTCCCTTTTGTTGGGTTTTGAGTCATAATCAACTTGCTTTGTCATCTGTGCAAAGCAGATTGGGCTTTCTAGATGAAGCCTCCCCACCCTCAGCTTCTCATCATGTTTGACATCAATTTGAGGAATAGTTCTTACTAAGCTCTGGAAATACAGTGTTGTATTTGCTTACATTCAAGTGATAAGTTTTAATATGACTTGTTGAGGAAACGAGTCCTTCAGAGAACCTGTCTTGCAGGTTAGTCAAATTCTGTAGTGGTGTGATTTTGCTTAAAGAAAACACTGGAAGTCAATATTATATGAAAATGGCAATAGAATTGTCACTGAAATTGAGTTCTCTTTACTATTGATTGTATGAATAATGAGGAAAATTACAAATGCATTGGTTAAAGGGGGATTTACCTGGCATCTCTCCAACTGTGTTTTGGCAGTAGCACAAGGCCAAAGGGATAGAAACCATTTTGCCTGTAAGAATTTTCTGGGGATGTTTCCACAGCAAGTTCCTAGTTTTAGATTAATATGATGATTGCCTATTGCCAAATACATCTTACAAACTTCAAACAGATTTATTGTAATAGATTCTTCCTAATATAAAGTAATGTCATAGAATAGGTTGGAAGGGATCTTCAAGATCATCCTGTCCAACCTATCAACCAATCCAACCCACCTAAACAACTAAACCATGGCACCAAGCACCCCATCAAGTCTCCTCCTGAACACCTCCAGTGATGGTGACTCCACCACCTCCAACGCCTCTGCTGGGGTTGCTTGGCCTGGAGAGGAGGAGACTGAGGGGTGACCTTATTGCTCTCTACAACTACCTGAAGGGAGGTTGTAGCCAGGCAGAGGTTGGCCTCTTCTCCCAGGCAGCCAGCACCAGAACAAGAGGACACAGTCTCAGGCTGCGCCAGGGCAGGTTTAGGCTGGATGTTAGGAAGAAGTTCTACACGCAGAGAGTGATTGGCCATTGGAATCGGCTGCCCATGGAGGTGGTGGAGTCACCTTCACTGGAGGTGTTCAGGAGGAGACTTGATGGGGTGCTTGGCTGTATGGTCTAGTTGTTGGGTGGGTTGGATTGTTTGATGGGTTGGACGCGATGATCTTGAAGGTCTCTTCCAACCTGGTGTGGTGGTGTATTGTATTGTATTGTATTGTATCTGAAGGGTGGCTGCCAGGAGGGTGAAGCCAGTCTCTTTTCAGTAATATCCAGTGATAGGACAAGGGGCAATGGATGTAAACTCCAGCACAGGAAGTTCCACCTCATGATGAGAGGGTGTGTGTGACGGTGATGCAGGACTGGAACAGGTTGTCCAGAGAGATTGTGGAGTCTCTTCTGGAGATCTTAAACATGCCTCAACACCCTCCTGTGTGACTTTTCCTAAGTGGTCATGCTTTGCAGGGGGTTGGACTTGAAGTCTGGAGGTCCCTTCCAACCCCTAGCACTCTATGATTCTACGATCATAGCCAGTTGGTTGATCTCACAGCTAATGTGGTGTTCTGCAGCAAATCTGCTTCCACAAACCTCCTCTGTGCCCAGGAGTGGGGTGTGCAGTCACATCATGCTTAGCTCCTTGGCTGTGGAGTGGAATTCTGGCTTATTTCTGCTTCCAAGCAGTATGGTAAGGTTATCTATTTGGCTGAGCTCTCTGCGTGGTGATGATAATTTCTGTTAAGGATGATAGCTATTGAACACAGATGTGCTGTGCATCAGGTACCAGCACTCAGTAAGGGCTGAGCTGTCACCTCAGCTGTATTGATGTGCAGTGCTTTCTGCCATCTGGAGCCTCTGCCAGCTTCCTCACTAATGCTTTACTCTTGGCTGTTGTTCAACTTCTGGCAACTTCTCTTTATCCTGCTACTTAATTATTTGAGATCTAAAAGGTAGTTTATCAATATTTGTGACTAGTATTCACATTTTGTATCTCAAATGTGGGATATTAAGAGAGTCACAAGAGCCTTGTGACAGTCCTTGGAGTGCTGCTTCCTCTGCAGCCTTTGCTGTTCTCTGTACCTGGTAATTGATGTAAAGATTTGAAGGTTTCAGAGGAGTACCAAGGGACTGATTTCTTGCATCACTGATGTGTTTATAGATGTGTGTTTCTTCACTGAAAAGTTTTCCAGTCTGAGGAGTGTGGACCACACTAGATTAATGGCAGGCTGGGCTGGGAGAGGCTAACTTAGGTTGGTGTTAATGCTCAGAGTAATGTGCTTGGTAAAATGGATTAATGGGCTGCAGAATTAAATCAATTGGCCAGATCAGGCATTGGCTGCCTTAACATGGCTATTTGATGTTTTATTGTTACCACCCTGTCTTTGCTTCCTCTGGCTTCTGTTTGGCATTTTGCTATCTTTACTAAAAACAAGGATCTCTTTGTGTAGGAAACCTTCACCAATCTCTTTGTTGGTGAGTTTGCAGCTAATCAATAATCACTTTCTGTCAGTGTCTCTCCTCTCACGCTGAGACTCCCTGGCAAGCAAGTGTGCGTTACTATCACTGCCTTCTGCTCAGTGTCACTAGAGATGTGTGATTGTCACAGTGAAAATGTGGATGCTTGTGATGTCAGATTCTTAAGCAAAACACTCCTGCTTCTAAATTGGGGAGGGTGCTGTTGGTGGTTTGTCCACTTTTCATGGTTAGCGTTCATGTTGGTGGTCTTCATTCACAAAACACCCTTTCCCCCTACCCCAAAAGCATCTTTCAATGCTTCACCACACTGAACTATTTGGAAGTAGGAACCTCGAGACTTTCCACTGTTGTCGATCAAACATTTGCTGGTTTCCAAGCCACTGCTTAAAGGCTCTTTGGAATTAAATTTTGCATAACTGATCTCAAGAGAATTTGGTATTTTTTAATCAAAAGTCATGGTGAAGCTTGAGAACTGCTTGAATGGCCTGTGCCAATGAACCTTGGAATACTATGTTGGTGTTGCTGAGGGTTTTCCTGCTTGTTACTGGGCACGTGGATTTTTGCATTTTCTGTACTCCCAGTGCTAGGAAGAAAACTCTTTTATTTATTTTTTTTAACCATTTTAGTATGCTTTTCTGAAAGGGTGTTTACTCTCTCTGCAAAGCTTCTTGTACTTTTGGGGGTTTGTCCACAATGACAGATAGGAAATCTTTAGACTTCTATTGGGAAACTTTGCTGTTCACCTGCCACTTAGGCATCAGACTTTCATGACCATGGACAGGGACCATCAGTTGCCTTGGGCCAGCCCAGCTTCCCTTTGAGGGATGCAGCAGACCCAGGCATGCTTTGCCAAAGGACACTTCTACACTACTTGACCTTGCTGATATTGACTATAAATACACCCATAGCTGCATTAGTAACCCCTCTGAGAGGATTCCTGAATATAGCTCTCAGTGAACAGTCATCTGATTCCAAGACCTCCCTGGAGCATTTTTTTCACTGTTAGACCACCTTTAAGAGCAATTCCTGTTAGGAAAAAATGGTGGGATCCATAGTGTTTTGTTGTGCAGGGAGTCTTCTTCTCTAGAGACTTTCCAGACCCAACTGCATACAGTCCTGTGTGACCTGCCCTAGGGGACCCTGCTTTGTCAGAGGGTTAGATTTGATGATGTCTAGAGGTCCCTTCCAACCCTTACATTCTGTGATTCTAGGATTAGTCATATGCTTTGTTTAATGCCTTTTTTGTTACTTGTGGGGGTTTTTGTTTGTTTGTGTGTGGGGTGGTTGTTTTTTTTTCAGCAGTTGATACTTAGCAGGCCTTATGGTGTTTTGATGGCTGAATTTGTTCTCACTTTCTGTCCAGCCTGTAGCAAAGAACTTTTCTGTGGGAAACCATACAGGACACTGCTTAGGCTTTTGGATGGGTACTTCCAATGCCTTCAAAAATGTTTGTGGATTTCTTACAATACAGCAGATGGAAAATAATCATAATGTTGAGATACATGAAGTCACGTAGGCAAGAGTGATGGCATTGCCAAGCAGGTCTGTTTCAGTATGCTCTTCCTCTGAAAAACCTGGGCAGTACAGGCTATTAACTAGGTATAATGTGGGTTTATAGAACCATTAAGCAAGGGATAAGTGTTGATAGTTTACTGATCATTTTTACATGATAGTATTGTTTCAATGCTGTAATAGACCTTCTGCAGAGGCTGTTGTTACTGCAGAGACTATGGTCAGTACTGCCAGTGTTGAAAAGCAATATTTAAAGCAGCCACAATCCCAAACCTTGCTGTGCTAGAGGTCTGGGCAGCATGCTGTTCTGTCTGACGGTGTGTGGGACTAGATAAATGGAGAACCACAGTGCTTGTGTAGAATCATCCCCCTCCCACGTGCCTTTCCGTATCTTACCAGTCTAGAGATGTCCTATATGAGATTTTGTTTGCTACTAACTGCTGAACCTCACTCTCATATGTTTATCATCATTCTTTCCCCTCATCCATACATTTGACTTCCACATCGGCTTCTCCCTAACTGCAATCAGGATCTGAAATTTTCATTGACTGGAATCAGGTAGTTTCCTGTCTCTTGAAGTGAAGGCATAAAGAAATCTTTCTTCATATCTGAAAATCACTTAGGATTTTGGAAGCATCACTCATCTGCCAGCAGCGGTTTTGTGACCAATTTAGCTGTGCCTGGGAGAGGAAAGGAACAGCTCAGCCTGCGACTGGAGAGCACCCAAGGCAGAGCTTTCACCCAGGTTGCTGGGAGGGGATCTTCACCAGCCAGCCCAATAGGGAACTGCTGCCTCCCAAGCAATGCTGGGTGCCAGGGGTGGGAAGTGAGGCAGAGCTGCTCTGAAGCTGCAGAGCAGAGTTGTGGTGTGCTCGCTGACTGGCAGTGCCCGAGAGAAGGCTTAGCACACAACATCTGTGCCACATGGGTTCTGGCATCAAGAGTGGTGGCAAAAGAGCAAGTGGCAGAGCTAAGAAGTCTTGATGGGTTGTGGGGGAGGCAGCCAGGGTTAAGCACAGTACCTTTGTTTAATGTTACTTAGGCACTTACGGAAAATGTGTTCTTTCAGATGCTTTATCAAATCTAATTTTCCCTTCCTTCCCTAAAAATTAGGGAATTAATTGAAGTGGTTATGTCAGGACTTCATGGAATAAAGTGTGGCCTGAATCATCTCTTGGTAACTTTTTTTTTTTTGTTTTGTCTAGTCTATAACTTTCCTAATGTGCCTGGGAACATCAGTGCAATTTTTTTCTAGTGATTTCCCCCCAGGAGAAATTTGATTAAATCCTGCACTTTTGAGCATCACACTTCTGTTGAACTGTTGAGGGTTCATTGATGATGAGTCACACCTTAATTTCTTCCTGTGCTTTTCTTTTCCTAAGCTCTCCTGAGACATTGCATCACTCTCACTTTCCTGATGTTTGTGTGACTTCACTAGGCTTCAACTTTGAGGAAGATGGGGGTGTGTTGTCTAATAATATGTCACTCAGCCCACTGAAGGGCTGGTTTTGATAGTGACAGGCTATTAGAGCAAATTATGGTAGTCTGAGTGTTTACGTTCTGGTTGCTCAACTGGTTCTTCAAGGTTGTTCAGGTGAAATCAAGGACTACCATTTAGGCTATGATTTTTAGCTTCAAAGTGGAAGAAGCTCAGTTTAGACATGAGGAAGAAATTCTTCCCCATGAGGGTGGTGAGGCACTGGAAGAAGTTGTCCAGAGAAGCTGTGGAAGCTTCAAGTCTGGCAGTGTTCAAAGTCAGGTTGGATGGGGCCTTGAGCAAAGTGGTGCCGGAGGTGCCTTTGCCCATGGCAGAGAGGTTGGAACTAGATGATCTTGAAGGTCCCTTCCAACCCAAACGATTCTGTGATTCTCTTCTGTTACTTTTGAGTAGATGTTATACTGAGCCAAGATGATGTATTCCTTTTTCTCCAGAAAATTTCTATTTTAGAGAGAGTGAGTTAGTGTGACGGCAGCAGGAAGATTATTGATGGTTTCCCCCCCCCATTTTCTGTTAGGGTGTGTAGTGCATGCAGAGGTTGCCACCCCAGCCTGCCTTCTGGCACGTTCATGAGTTAGGCTTTTGAAACATTAACCTTTCAAATAATTAAAAAAGATTATTCAGGACTGTAAAAATGAATTTTCTTTAATTAAACCCCCAAAAGATAGGGTCTTCCAGAAGGGGCAGCTGTCTGGCTTGTCACTTCTACTTCAGATCTCTGCACACAGGATTCTATCTGTCAACATATGGCTCAGTAACTAACTAGATCTTGTATGGTCCTTCTGCCATCCTCCAGTCTCTTCAGTAACACAAAGGATTTGGTACTATTAGTTAACTTTGTCATCTCAGGCCCTTCTTGCTGCAGACTTTGGACAACTGCAGTTTCCTAGAGCTTCTTTGAAAGGTTTAATGAATAAATGGGGGGAGATTATAATCTGCTCCTCTAGTACTGCAGAAGAATAAAGCCAGCATTAACATACTGAAATCATTAGTGGAACTGTAACATCCTTTGAGCTTCTTCAGGACTCTTGGCTGAATGTCATTTGCCCTTGGTGGTTTGCTAATTCTTGAGTTGTCCATTTGCTCCATACTGTTTTTCTTTTTTTTTTTTTTTTTAACAGTGCTTTGCATTGAAGCAGATCCTCTGAAAATATTCTCAGTGAGAAGTTTCTTTATGGAGTATGCCTTAAATTCCTCTGTAGTGATGATGAAGGTGCAAGAAATAAATCCGAAGTCTCTGCCATGGCCTTAGCTTCTGAGTATTTTTAATGCATCTATTTTACTGCCTTACAGCTCCTGACACACTACCTAATGCTCCTTGCTCCTCATCTGCCTTGAAAAAGAATTCAGTTGTAGTTCTGGTGCTATTTTTTTCCCCCTTCCTTCCCAAAATGATTTGTGAGACTGTCTCATTGTATTTTTGTTTGTTTGTTTTCCCTGTTCTTAGCTTGCTATTGTTTGAGATCCGTTTGGCCAACTTTGACAAGATTCTTCTCATGTTTTCTCTGACATGCCATTCAGCCATCTCCTTCCCTTGCCCATCCTGTCATTACTCACCCCCCACTGAAGTCCTTTCTCTAATTTTTGTTTTGCTTTAAGCCTCACATACAATGTCTTGCATCTAATTGCCTATGGGTGCATAATCAAAATGGCCTGTAATTGTGCCAGGCGAGGTTTAGGCTGGATATTACCAAACATTTCTCTGCTGCAGACGTGGTCAGGCATTGGAACAGGCTGCCCAGGGAGGTGGGGTCGCCATCCGTGGAGATGTTCAAGAGATGTGTGGACATGGCACCTGGGGACATCATTCAGTGGCCGTGGTGGTGTTGGGTTGATGATTGGACTCAGTCTTAGGTCTTTTTCATCTGAAACAATTCTGATTCTATGAATTTTTGATGGTTTAGTTTTCTGATGCTTGTCTAACCCTTCTCTTTATGTTCCTTGCTGTTCTTTCTACAAATCTTTAGGCCATTACTAAATTCTGGGGGGGCTTACACCGGTGTTTTGAACTAAATTCTGGATGGTGCTTGGGACAAAGAGATGCCTTTTGTTAGTAGCATGGCAACTTCTTCCATGAAGCCCTCACTTCTGTTGTTCAGTGTTTTGTCTTGGCATCCTGTGACACTTAGTAGGTAAAAGAAACCTCCCACTGTTTTTATCTTTACTTCTGTAACACTTCTGACTGCTTGCAGCTTGGTCACTGACCATCTGCACATCTAAATGTGGCAGCTCATGCTCTTCTCTTCAGCACTGTCTAGAATGTAAAGGAAGTTAATCTTCTCAAAAAAAGATTTTGAGCTGCAGATGATTTCATTCTAAACTTTCTTACTGAGTGCTTTGTTCTTTGCATGCATATGCATGCCAATAATCAGTGGACTTTGGTACTAAAGGATTTCTTTTCTTTGTGAGGAAGGCATTTTTTTTTTTTTTTTTTTAAGAATTTTTTTCTCCTTTTTGGGAAGTGGCTGAATGAAAATAGGGAACTTGTTCCATGCAGACTTCTTTACTTCTGTAGTTTCAGATCTGAGATGCTTGACTTCACATATGAGGGTTTTTTTCTTGACTACCTACTTTAGAAAGTTAGCATGGGTATGCAAGTGAGGTGGTGTGGTTTCTTATTTGTATTTTCTCTAGCAGTGATTTGAGGATTTGTTTATTTATTTAATCCTCTACCTTTGAAAAATCTGGCTGAAGGCAGCAACTTTGCAGTGCTCTCTGCAGTTCTGTGGGTGTGTGAAACTGAAGGATGCTCCTTTGTACTGGAGGAGGCCCCACTCTGAAGTTTCTAGTTTGGTAGCAGTGTAAAAACATTTACTGAATGGTGTAAATCCAGCAGACAGGATGTGGAAGTTGCTACATTAAACACGGTAGGGTTTGGCGTGGTCTTCAGAGTAGTCTTAGAAATGTGTGAGGCAGTAGTGGGTGGAAAACTGGAGAGCACGAAGAGGTTAACAAAAACATGTGAAAGGTGGAAATGAGACATGAGGTAAATTCTGTCTGAAATTCAAGAGATAAGCCAATGCTCAAGAAGAGGGAAAATAAAGAATTAAGCAACTGACTGACATTATTTCCCTCCTCTCTCTCTTTTTTTTTTTTTAATGCCTTTTCTTCATATCAGTTTGCTTTTCAAAATCAAGTCAGTGTCCAAAATTTACTCTTGTTTTAGTGTCCTCAAATAATGCTGCATGAAAACATCTGGGGCTTGTGAAAGGCACTTGATTGTATCTGTGCTGGTCTCCAGCACTTGTGAAGGTACAAGGTATAGAGGGGAATTAAAACCTGGGGAGGAGGAAAGCTGCTGTGCTGGATTAGCTCAATGCCATTTGGATGCTGACTCTGGAAGAGTCTTCCTGGTTGCCACTGCTTATTTTTCTCAGCAGTATTGTATCTTTGGTAACTGTCTTGATTCACAATAGGAGTTTAAAAGCTGAATGTGAACAGTCAAACACAGAAGGGAAAAAAAAATGTCATTTTGCGTGCAACTGTTGTCTTGTATCAATTCTTTCATCTCAAGGTTGCCAACGAAACAGTCATAGTGCAAAAATGGGAAACTTCTTCATCTGTGCAACTTCTGTGACAAAAGAGACTTTCCACCTCTGCAGTCAAACAATCATTCAAGTTTTAAAGGCTGTTTCATACAACCTTCAGATGCAGGGGCAGGTTTTGTTGTTTGATTTTTGTTAGTGCTCTTTTAGTATTCACCTCAGCCCTTGTAACCAACAGATCTAACTCTTTCCAGGTTTCGCTCAATGGCACACAGTTTACAGACAGTTCTGGATCAGAGTTCACAGGTGTTTCTCAGGTATGTACAGCTGAATTCTGTGGGTGTTTGTGATGGCAGAATTGGTCACTAAGGGGAGAGGATATTAAGCATACTAGAGAAAAATCTACAAAACGATTTCTCTTTGAGGTTGGGACTTGGCAAACTGAAGTCACTTTCTGATGGCTTTACTATGCAAGCTTTAAACAGCAGTGGAAGCTGCTATTTCTAAAGTAGAATTGTGTCATTATAGTAAGCTTGAAATTGGACATAGATGTAAAAAACCCAATCTATGCAGTTTTATGGTAATAAAGCTATTCTTGGATACAAATCTAAGTACATAGCAGAGATGCAGTTATTTCTGTTCTGGCTTGTCCTACTTACAGCTTTCATTTATCGGTGTTACATATGAACATGTTTCAGAGAGGAAGTGGGACTAGGTGTTTTCTTGCAGAGATGTATCACACTTTCTGGAAGCTTGTCTAGTGGAAAAATAGCTTTCTTTTCTCCAAATGTACAGTCTGATTACACTGAAGGCCCACAGCAATGTATATGTGACCTAGTTCCAAGCTCATCTAATCCAGGAAGAGTTTACTGCTGCTGTTGAATTGGTCACATGAGCAGTGCATTCAGCATCTTCTAAAGAACTAAGAAACTGCAATTCATAACTTCATTTCAGTATGACAGAGCCATAAGGGCAGTCTGAGATGCTTAAGGACTCGATTTTGTCAAAGTTCTAACTGTTGGGTTTGTTAGAAATTAACTGCTTAGAAGCTTTCATTCTTGGCAGTTTATCTGCATGGTACTCTAGGAACCAAGTGCTTCTGTTTCAACTTCAAATCTCCTGTAAATGTGGGTCCAGTTGGGAGACTGGGGAGTTTGAGTCTGTGAGTTGGCCAGAACTGAGCTTGTTGCTCCTGCTCTATTTGCCATTGATTCTTTAATGATCATGGTGCAGCTTTTAAGCAAGTTGCACAAAAATCTTGACTTTCTGAAGTCCTTGCAGCATGGCTGAGATGTGTTTGCCATGGCCTTTGTGAAAGAGTAAATGTCAGGTTGTCTTAACTTCTGAACCTTTACATTTTGGGGTTTCCCATTGGTTGGAAGGTGTACGTAAGGATTAGCCTGCAGTAGCTATACAGATGTCATCATTGTTCCAACGGAGACTTAATCTAGCTTCCAAAAAATTTATTGAACAAGGAATCTTTCAGGGCTAAGGGAGTGAGCAGCCATGATCTCCTCTATCCAGGGTGTTTAGGCATTAATAAGATCAGCAGCTGAGCACAGGTCAGTCAGAGAAGTGCTTAGCTTGAGAAATCTCTCCATGCTTGTAGAGCCAATGAGAGGATGGTTGGTCCTAGCCTTCCACGAGGCACAGCCTTCCCTCATGAGAACGTTTCCTGAAAATCTACAGTAGATACCTGGAGAAATGGTGTTCTTTTTCCTTCCCTAGTGCTTAGATGTGAATTCATGAAGTGTCACCCATGAGTGAAGAGATTAACTGGTCTGATTTAAACCATTAACTTACCTTTCTTCTGAACCTCAGAAAGATAAGAGGGTACTCATGGAGATGAGTTCAATGTCTTTGTCTAGAATGATCACTTTTCCTTCCTATATCACTGAGTCTGTCAGCTTTATAAATGTAAAGAACAGAAAGCTCAGAGTTCATAATACTGTGCTGTTCTTCAGATGTCAGCAACAGGGAATTATTTGTTGTTGCTGTGAAGATGAGAGTTGGTGAATTCTGTTATAGCTTGAACTAGTCCTTTGCCCTAAAGAACTTTTCACCTGTGCTTGTGCAGTTCAGCCCTACATGATTGTCAAAGCAGGATTTTTATTAGTGTCAAGACTGAAGCAGTGTCTGGAAGAATGCTCGACTCGAATGAATGACTTAGTTTGCCTTTTCTTTAACTATTTAACTGCTTTTAGGCTTCCATAGGAGACACTGCTATCTAAGGCAGAGCCAGTAGCACAGTCAAATTGTTCATTCTGCAATTAGATGTTTTGTTCCATTCATTAGAACTTTGCCTCTGTCTCATGAAGTTGGGTTCTGTTTGGCTTGAGCTGTTTGAGTTGTTTCTCTGTGTCAGCATCTCCTGGCTGAACCATCTTTTTATGCACTGCAGCATCTTGGAAGACAGATAAGTTTTTAAGCTGCCCCTCTCCTAAGGTTATCAGATCTGCTTGATTCAGTAGCTGATAGTGGATTTTAAGAGCCTACTGATGGGTTTTGTTAGAATTGAGTTAAGCTTTTGTTTTGTAACAAGTTTGGCTGAAAATGTCTTTGTTTCAGTTAGTGTTGAAGAAGGTGACACAGAACTTCAAAGAACTTCAAAGATTAGTTATTTTTCTTTTTGTCTCTAAGAATGACAAAGTTAAAGGAATTGCCCTATCCCTTTTTCCTTACTTGATCTCCTTATTTGAACTGAGAAACTTGCAGTGCTAAGGGGATGTGCAGCCACAATCTCCTGCATGCAGGGTGTTTAGTCATTAATACTGCATTTTACTTACTCGATATGCATCTAGTTATTTTGGAAGGGAAGTCTGCAGTCCACACTCACTGAAAACATTGCTTTGTTTTGCCACATTACATTGTTTGCCACATGGATAGGACACAGTCTCAAGCCACGCCAGGGTAAGTTTAAGCTTGAGGTGAGGGGAAAGTTCTTCACAGAGAGAGTTATTAGCTACTGGAATGGGCTACCCAGGGAAGTGGTGGAGTCACCATCCCTGGAGGTGTTCAAGAGGGGATTGGACGTGGCACTTGGTGCCATGGTTTAGTAGTCATGAGGTCTTGGGTGACAGGTTGGACTTGATCTTTGAGGTCTCTTCCAACCTTATTGATTCTATGATATTAAGATTGCTGTATTTGATCTCAGGACGCTCCACATATTCACCAGTAAATAATGAGTGTCAAGATATGTGTATTTTTTTAAAAGCCTCTCAGAATAAGTTGTTCTGGGCCATATTCTGTGAATAACTAGTTATTTATCAAAACATTTATTTGTAGACTCCCTTTACCTTTGGCTTGGGCCAGAGGGCACCGTATACAACAGGAGAGCATTGTCTTCTTTGTAGAAGTGAACGGAAAGATGCTTCGTTTTCCGAGAGTGGGATAAAAAACTCTAGCAAAACAGCACTTTCCACCTCTCCAAAAGCTAACAACATGCTGCACCTTCCACTCTGGGTGTGTCCAGACTGCCGACGAACAGTGGAGAAGGAGGAAAGGCATGCTACAATAGAGCAATCTCTTGTGGTAAGTGGAAGTACTTCAGTTCAGCAGGCAGATGATGGGTTTTGATGGGCTGATTGCTACTTTGTGCTTTGGAGCCACTTACGCTGTAAATGCTTTGCAAGTATTTTAGGAGATCTGGAGTTGCTCTTGGTATGAGCTAAGCTGAGCAGGCAAGTTGTTCCCAAAATGAGGAGTTCTGAGTCAGAGTTTTGGATTTTTGAGAAGAGCAAGGCTTGGATTTGTGCCTTGCTGGGGTTTTTTTGCCCTTTCAATTTAGTAGATCTCATACTTTGTCCTTTTATTTCACTTCTGTTTCTTCTGCTTACCAATGTGACTTGAATCATTACACTTTCTGCATGGTGCCACAGAAAGCTGGTGGCAACCTGGGAAGGGTGCAGGAGGGAAGCATGATACATTCTGGGGCTGGAACATAGAGAAGGGAGAGAAACCAGAGACCAAAGTACCAGCAGCCTTGGCGGAGAGAGAGGTTTGTGTCATCTGCTAGCACTGTGCAGGAGATAGCATCCATTGCTGATGACAGCAGCTTTCAAACATCCATTACTATCAAGTAGTATGTCTTGCTGTTAAAAACAAAGACTTTACCTTTTGGCTGGAAGGGTTTGAGCTACAAAAGTAAAAGACACTGTCAAATACAGTCTGAAGAAATAGTTTATGATTAATCATGGATGATGCAAGCCTGCCTTCAGCTTGGTCTGTTGTTTGTGCTGGAGTACACCAAGGTGATAATTACAACCAACATACCTGTGTTATTAAAACCTAAACTAGTTTTCTCAGTCCGTATCTTGCATTTATTAGGTAAATTCTTTGTGCCTGGTTGAGTGCCTGCCCCAAATCCATTCAGCACTAGGAACTGCCACATTAACATTTGCCTGTCAACACTTCCAACTACTACCTTGCAAACCAAAATCTGTCTGTTGGTTTTTGTTGTGTTTTTCTTTTTTTCCTCCTTCCAGAGCCAAGATTTCCTTTTGCACATGCCTCTTGGAAACAGTGGATCACAACAGGAATCTGTAGGAGGAGGAGGAAGAATAACTGTGGGTGCACAGACAGTGCCTGCTGCAGATCTTAGCAATTCCTCTCCTGCAGACATAGCATGCAACTGTGAAGCCTGTAATGAGCGCAGGTAAGAACTGACTTCAGACTCAGCAGTGTGATGGCAGTGGTCAGACTCTGTTGGATGAGGGGATTGAGACAGTCATCAGCAAATTTGCAGATGACACCAAGTTTGGAGCAGATGTTGGTCAGTTAGAGGGTAGGAGGGCCCTGCAGAGGGACCTCGACCGACTGGACAGATGGGCGGAGTCCAATGGGATGGCATTCAACAAGTCTAAGTGCTGGGTGCTGCACTTTGGCCACAGCAACCCCATGCAGAGCTACAGGCTGGGGTCGGAGTGGCTGGAGAGCTGCCAAACAGAGAGGGACCCGGGGTGCTGATTGACAGCCACCTGAACATGAGCCAGCAGTGTGCCCAGGAGGCCAAGAGGACCAACGGCATCCTGGCCTGCATTAGGAATAATGTGGCCAGCAGGAGCAGGGAGGTCATTGTGCCCCTGTACTCTGCTTTGGTTAGGCCACACCTTGAGTCCTGTGTCCAGTTCTGGGCCCCTCAGTTTAAGAAGGACATTAAGACACTTGAACATGTCCAGAGAAGGACAACAAGGCTGGTGAGAGGCCTTGAACACAAGCCCTATGAGGAGAGGCTGAGGGAGCTGGGGTTGTTTAGCCTGCAGAAGAGGAGGCTCAGGGGCGACCTCATTGCTCTCTACAACTACCTGAAGGGTGGTTGTAGCCAGGAAGGGTTTGGTCTCTTCTCCCAGGCAACCAGCACCAGAACAAGAGGACACAGTCTCAAGCTGCGCCAGGGGAAGTTTAGGCTCGAGGTGAGGAGAAAGTTCTTCCCAGAAAGAGTCATTTGCCACTGGAATGTGCTGCCCGAGGAGGTGGTGGAGTCACCGTCCCTGGAGGGGATTGGACATGGCACTTGGTGCCATGGTCTAGTCTGTGGTGACAGGTTGGACTTGATGATCTCCGAGGTCTCTTCCAACCTTTGTGATACTGTGGCAGTGTTGCAGCTTACTGGTTGGTCTGTGCTTAAACTCTTCAAACAGGCTGACAGTGGAAGTAACTTGTGAAGGATAGCTTTTATCCAGTCTTCCACTTCTTGATGTGTTTTTCAGATGTACTTTGTTTTTCTTGAATGTCTTTTTACCTGAAGTGCACCTTCGAATCATAGGACCATTTTGATTGGAAAAGACCTTTAAGAGAGAGTCCAAGCATTAAGAAAGCAGGGATCACTACAGACATGGAATGTACAAATAGAGTTCATTCTTTTTGTCATTATTTGCAGAGAAAATTCAGCAGAGCCTGAGCGTGAGCCTCAGCAGCTTCAAAACTACTGGTCAGAAGTCAGATACATGGTTCGGTGTATTTATCGCCAAGCTGGGACCCCTTTGGCAGATGACCAAGACCAGTCTTTGGTACCAGATAAAGATGGAATGAAAGAGCTGGTGGACAGGTATAGCACCCTGAAATCTATCTATTAATTGCTAAGGATAGTCTTACAATTAGCTGTTGAGCAGTTGGGAGTATTGCGTTGTAATAAAACGTTTGCCATCTCTAAGCCTGGTTCCTGGGAGTCTTTGTTTCTCCACAAGAATGGAAAGTCAGAACAGTTAATTCTTCTTCATACAGGATTTTTAAATACTAGATTGAATGCATTGAATTTGTGTGATGTTTGCAATAAGAATATTAATGTATAATGGTGGAAGGGTCTTGAAATACTATTATTCCAAAAACCTTGAGATGATGATAATGAAGAGACTGTTTAGTTTGAATTGCCTCACAGGAAATTTTTACTTAGTGGAACTGACCTGACTTGTTATAGTAATTGCATCTTGCTATAGTTCCAAGAGCTAGAAGAGGCTCTTCAACCAGTTCTCTTACTCCTTTCAGAAGTTGAAATTTTCTTTAGCTTCTCTAGGTGTGAAGTTGAAGATGTGCTCAATGAGATCCTGAGTTGTGGGTTTTTTCCTATTGAGAATAGCATGGCTGTCCTTGAAGTGCTTCCAGGAGGTTGATCTTAGTTTCTGTCTAGCTGAATGTGTGGCCAAGGAACAATTCCTCTCCTTGGTTTTATAACAAACTAGTTTTTGGGTGAAATTTTTAGTTGAAGATGAGTTCTGGTGAGGTCAAGAAACTTAAGTGTTTTAGTTATCTATTACTGCTCCAGGGAGGTGGTTGAGGCCCCGTCCCTGGAGGTGTTTAAGACCAGGCTGGACGAGGCTCTGGCCAGCGTGATCTAGTGTAGGGTGTCCCTGCCCATGGCAGGGGTTGGAACTAGATGATCCTTGTGGTCCCTTCCAACACTGACTGATTCTATGATTCTATACCTACACTCCTAAATCAGCCTCAATAGGTAACTAAATAAGCTTATTGTACTTAAGTTAAACCTGAATGTTTGGCTTGGAGCATGGGCTGTGTAAATATAGAATGATATGATATGCCTCCCTTTTAGTCACATTTTATTTAAGGGATCAAAATATGCAGCACAGGTTTTGAAATCAAAGATGCTTAGATGTTGCTTAGTGTGTAGGTAATTAAAAGTGAATCACAGATAAATCACATTGATTTGTATGGAATGACTTAGGGAATTGGCACACATACTTTGTAGCTTTCTTATGTACTCAAGAGTTCTGATTTCTCTGCAACTCACTTCTGAGAAGAATTCTTAAAATGCAAAGGCAGAAACAGGATCTCAAAGGAGAAAACCTTGAATGTCAATACGGTTATTTTTCACTTGAGTTCCTTGCCGTCCCCAAAATATGAAATAAAATGAAGATCCTGTGTTTGAGCAGACAGCAGGGTGTCCTGTCTGGGTGCTAATGTCATGCAAAATCTTTTTAACAATGCTAGTCAATGTAGGTATTGAAAGTGTGAAAAAGAAAACCCAACCAACCAAACCATCTAGGCAGCATACCAAAGGGCATGCTGTGGCCAAGTAAATCTGTGTCTAAAAGTCAGAAATTCTTCATTCCATGCTCAGATCTGTTAGACACAGCTGGCAAGAAGCAGACTGTCTGGTCTTGCTTTCAAGTAAGTAGTGCTGCCAAGTACTGTCCCTGTTGTGTGTTGGAGCACTTTATGGCAATATGATAGTACTTGATTTTGTGAGTGATGAGGGAAGAGCAAGGGCTAGATAACAGAAGATTTTATTCATGTAACTCATAAGTATTTATCTAATCCCCTTCTTTTCCACCTCCTTATGCTGTCAAAAACCTGGGGCAAGTGCTATAATTCTGTGTGTAGGACTTCAAACAGTGCAATTTCACTCCGAAGTGCTTCCGAGCAGCCATCCTGTTCAGTTTCCTTGTGTGAGGTGGTTCAAACCCATGTCTCGCTTCCAGGAGAGTATCAGACCTAGCCAGCTGTATGATGTCTTTAGCAGGAAGCCCTTGGCCTTTTGAAGCTTTGTCTTGCAGTGACAAGTTTTGCAGGTACTGAGTGGTTGAATAGAGTGAATGCATGGAGGGCAATATGGTTTTGGAGCTTCAATGTCAGTGTGCTTCCCTGAGATAGAGGAGTACCAAATTATGGTCCTATTCCAGATATACCAAATCATTTAAAAGATAGACCACTCCTTTGTAATGATGACCGCAGTTAAGTGCTGTCACAGTTGGAGTGCCCAAAGTCGTGTTCTTTGAAGAACATTCTCTGTGGCCCTGTGAATCTTCTGCTATGTAGTGGCACAGCTTTAATAAAAGGTGCAAAAAAAAAAAATCCTCATACAGAAAATCTGCAATTTGGGGTAAGAAACCAAATGAAGTTGAGAAGGAGTTTCATGAATCAGTATCATAAAAGCTTGAGAACTCTGTGAAATGTTTTCTTTCAGTTCAGCTGAACAACAGAAGGGTCCCACAAAGCATTTGCCAAGTCCAGTCTGATTAGATGTTCTGGGTGCCTGAAAGGTTAAGATCTCCCAATGACCTGAGGCAAATCCCTGCCCTTCCACAAGACTATCGGGACAATGTCTGGCTGTTCCAGCTGTGACATTTGTTAGGACTGTATGTAAGAGCATTGAGAAGCTATAAAGAAGCTTGTCTGAAGGATCTAAATGTCTGTGAAGTTGTATGTAAATTAAGGGTTTGGCTTTTTTTTTTTGACTTGCAAGCTGAGATGAGATATCGAGGCCCTAAATGAATTTGTTCCTCAGGTGTGCAAGCATTGTAGTCCTAAAGCTACACAGGAGCTCAGTTCCACAGTGTAAAAGTAGGGAACTGGACTGCATTCTCCCACATTTCAGGTAGCTGTGTCAAGTGTAGCCACCCTTTCTTTTTGATGACAACTGGTAAATGTTTTCGAGGAATAAAATGTATGTCATCAACAGTTTTCACTTGTTTTGTGACCAAAAAATAAACTAAAATGTTCTGAACTCCAGGCTCTGTGAAAGAGATCCATATCAGCTTTACCAACGGTTGGAACAGCAGGCTAGAGAATACGTGCTGGAGATGAAGGTTCGGCTGCTGAGGCACCTGTCTCTGGGATCCAAGGTTGCATCAACGCTAGCAATACAAGGGCCGCCACAGGCACACCAGTTCATCTCACTCCTACTGGAAGAGTACAGTGCGCTCTGCCAGGCAGCATGTACAATCAGCGCCTTTCTAGTTACTCTGGTAAGACTGAAAAGAATAACAGTAGGCTGCTTCTTGCTAGCACAAACCCAGGCTGGGCGAGGAGTGGCCTGAAAGCTGTCTTGAGGAGAAGGGCTTGGGGGTGTCGGCTGATGAAAAGCTCACCGTGAGCCAGCAATGCTCATTTGCAGCCCAGAAGGCAATCACGTGCCCAGCCGCATCCAAAGCAGTGAGAGTAGCAGGTCAGAGAGAGGATTCTGCCCCTTTTCTCTGCTGCCACCCCACCCCCACCCGCAGCGCTGCATCCAGTGGGGAGGGACATGGAGCTGCTGGAGCAGGTCTAGAGGGGTGCCAAGAGGTGGTCAGAGGGATGGAGAATGTTTCCTATGGGGACAGGCTGAGAATTGGGGCTTTTCAGCCTGGAGAAAAGGCCCCAGGGAGATCGTAGAACTGCCTTCCAGTGCCTGACAAGAAAGCTAGGGAGGGACTTATTAGAAGGACTTGTAGTGATGGGACAAGGGGCAGTGGCTTTGAGCTGGAAGAGGAGAGATTGAGAGTGGAGATGAAGAAGTTCTTAACAGAGAGGGTGGTAAGACACTGGAACAGGTTGTCCAGGGAGGTTGTGAAGGCCCCCTCCCTGGAGGTGTTCAAGGCCAGGTTGGATGGGGCCAACTTGAGCAATCTGGTCTAGTGGAAGGTGTCCCTGCCCTTTGCAGGGAGTACGAAATGGATGGTCTTGAAGGCCCTTTCCAAATGTAACTGTTCTATAGATGTGTGACTGATGCCATCAGAGCTGTAAAACTTTGTGTGTGCTCATGCTTGGGACGAGGGAGAATCTGAAAATGCAGACTTAATTCTTCAGAAATGTAAATGAGGCATCTCTTACATGAATTGCTGAAGCTGGCTTTCTTTTGAGGCAGGAAAAAAAAGGTAGGATGCTGTGTGTGGCTCCTATTCTGTCAGTAATCTTTAAGCAGATCTACACAACTTTAGATCATGCCTTTGAAAATGTGTGAAATGCTTCTCTGATCTTTAGTGGTCTCTTGAGAACCAGGTTTAATGGACACAAACTTTTATGTGTAGCACTAACTTGTATTGTTTCAGTGTTTTTCTCTACTAAGCAAGAATATTTTTTTCTTCATAAGATGTTCTCTTGTCTCAGAGTTCATCTGCTGCATTAGTTATTTCTAAAGTTCTGACTTCCTTAAATGCTTGTTTGGTCAAGCAATGGTGACATTAGACTTGGGATTATATTGTCAGGTAGAAAGTGTCCCTGCCCCTGGCAGGGAAGGTGGAACTAGATGATCTTTAAGGTCTCTTCTAAACCCCACCATTATCTATTTATGGTTCAGTAGCCTTAAAAAAAAAACCCAAATCTCTTCTTAACTGTCCATCATGAGTCAGTAATACAGTAAACAGGTCCTGTAATTCTATTTGTTTAAGGACTGAGAAGGTTATTAATTTTGTTTTGTTGTTTCCTGTACATCTTTTGTTAAAGTCTCTATCCTGGGCATCGCTTCCCTTGTGTAAAGTTTATGGAAGAGGGGAGGAAAAAAAAAGTGGCTAAACTGGTAAATTTGGGATTTGTTGCCAATTAGTCAATGTCTAGGTAGTCACTAATGGAAGTGACTGTCTAGATATTTAAAGAGAGGAAAAGAATAGGAAGTAACAGGACTGATAGCCACAGATGAGCAGGATATGAAGCGGAAGGGAAACAAAGTGCCCTTATTGAGGTAGGGCTCTTAGTGAAATTGAGTTTGCAAAGCAGGAAGTTGTGTCTATTAAACCTGAGCATATCTGATGCTTTTCTGTTCTCCATGCTATTTACTGCTTAACACTTTTGTATGACATGAGGTCACGGCCATCTGCAGTTAGTTGCCTGATTTTAATAGTTACCAAGTCTCTAACAAGGTACTTGAGAGAAGATTGCTCTTCAAGTTGATTTTTTTTTCCAATGGAACTTTGAAGTTTTTATCAGCTGACAAATGGATGGATTACTGTGCACACGTTGGTTTTCTCAAAGCACTTCCATCACAACTTAGAACAGCCAAGAGTGAAGCTATAGTTACTGAAGTCTTTGAACAATTACTTAAATCCTGAGTTTCTGGATAACAAAACTGGATAAAAGCTGCTCTTGGATAATCCAGCTTGTAGATTGGAAACTAGATTCTGAAATGAAATTCTTGCCTCGGAATTTTTTGTTGTTGTTGTTTTTTCAAGCTCTGCCTTATTTCTTGTTGTTTTTCATTACAGGAAAATGAACATCTGAAGAAATTTCAGGTGACATGGGAACTGCACAATAAGCATCTGTTTGAAAATCTGGTGTTTTCTGAGCCACTCCTACAGAATAGCTTGCCAACTTTGGTGTCACAGCTAAGGTAGGGTTTAACCTTATCTCTTGTAATTTAAAGGGAAAATGAAAGCCCAGGGTTGCAACTAGAGTGTTTAGAAAACCTCATTTCTGCTGCTTCTGCAGTGTAATAGGTAAAAGTCCATGTGGCTTTGTCTTAAACAGCATTGTTGATTAGGCAGGCTGCTGTCATAACTTGCTTGTCACAAGAATTTCCACTCTAATTTGCTGCTTCTTAGTTACCTAGTAAAATGATAGCATCCTGTGACAATGACAGTGTGACTCTTTGCTTGTTATCACACATTGCTACTGCCTTTACAGCTCTACAAAGGAGTTAAAGCCTCAGTGCCTTCATGCTTCCCACACTGCACAAATCACTTGATTTGGAGTTTGAAGCTATCTTTTCACTGGAGAAAGCAGATGCTTGTATGTCTGATAGCATCATAGAATTGTTTTGGGTGGAAAAGACCTCTAAGATGGAGCCCAACCATCAGCCTGATGCCACCATTAAACTGTGTCCCAAAGTGCTTCTCTCTGTTTTTTGAACACCTCCAAAGATTGTGACTCCACCACCTCCCTGGGCAGCCTTTTCCAATGCCTGACCATGCCTTCAGTAAAGGAATTTTCCTAATATTTAATCTAAATCTCCCCTGTTGCAATTTGAGGCCATTTCTTCTTGTTTTGTCACTTCAAACTGGGGAGAAGAGGCCAAGCCCTACCTGGCTCCAGCCTCCTTTCAGGGAGTTAGAGAGCAATGAGAGCCCCTCAGCTTCTTCTCCAGACTAAACAACCCCAGTTCCCTCAGCCATTGATAGTATCTTGTGTTTTCTGGGGCTTTAGAATGTATATTCTGTTTGCAAGAGTGCTCTGCTTGCAGTTTGTGTTTCCAAAGTGTTTGAGTGTTTTAGGGAAGAGGTATTCATAGAAAAGGTCTATTTTTTTCCTAAGTCCAAATATTTTTGAAGTACAGTCATGGCTGGTTGACACTGACTTCAGCATCTCATTTCTGCTATAGAGAGAGTCATGCTCTGTGTATGTGTGTTTTAAAGGTGGTGTGCTGGCTGCTTTTCCAGAGTATAAAAGCTGTTTGATAATGCCTGTCACAGGGGATGCTGCTTACAGCAAATAAAGACATTTCTGATGAGTTGTTCTTTTCCTAGTAGATGCTAGAAAGGAAAGCAAGGAAAGGCAAGAGAGCTTAATTGTCACCATGCTCAGCAAGAAGTCTGAGCTCCCTGAGAATTAACTTTTCTAATTGGTTTACGTGAAACTGGGTTGGTATTGAAAGCCTTTTATTTTTTCTTTTTCTCCTTCCTCTTTAGACAGGTGATTCTGTTGCTCTGCTCAGGAGCATGTTGTTCAATCACGTTTTCCACTGATTTGTTTGACTTCCCAGTTTGTATCCCTCAGTCACCTCAGAGTCATAGAATAATAGAACTGTTTTTGGCTGCAAGAGATCTTTAAGATCAAGTCCAACTGCTGACCCAGCACTGCCAGATCACCACTAAACCATGTCCTTAAGTACAACATCTGTCATTCCTGGGAAGGAAGTGTTGTATCCTTAAGTCACCATATCCCTTTCAACTGCTTTTTGTACTCTATTAAGCAGCCAAGCTTGTAACATGGAGAATTGCTTGTGAACCCTTCTGAAGTGGTTGTGTTGCAGCTTCTGGACAAAGCCAACAAAATAAACAGAACTGGAGTTTATTGGCAAAGTCATGCTAACAGCTGGAACTGGAACTTAATGCTTTTGCTCAGCTCTTCATTATACTTAATTACTACATGAAAATTAAAGGCTGACTTCTTTGGCAGGCAGGACACTGTGGTTCTTAGGTCAGGTTAGCATCCTGTTGCAAAGGATATCTGTAACAAACCCTGCCTGAAATGCTGGAGCTGGGCTGCTAAATATCAAGTTTGGAAATGCTTCAGTTTTGTTTTATGTACTGGTTTTGACTCATCACATAACCTCTGTGCCTGATTAACTGCCATCTAGTTTCCTGTTAACTGAGTAGGAGAAATGTTGCAGAGCTTCTGTTTATTGGTGTCAGTTTACAGGTCATGACAATTCAGTGTGCTTTAAAAGCACATTACAGAATAGAAATTTGTCTTTTTACTGATTTCTGAAATCAAGATTTCGGAGGTTTGCTTGTTAAGAATCACTGTGAAGATGTGCTCTAAGAGATCTTCAAAGCAATTTGCTGTACAAAAATGTAATAGGAAAAAAGGAAGTAAATCTGTGTCCTGTTTCTGGGGCTCCTTACAGAGAGCTATCAATGAATGGCATAACCATGGTTTGAATTTGATGCTGCTCAGATGATGGCAGATGTCTGTATGTAACCAAATTATCTCACTTGCTTCAGTCTACAGCATTTTTGCTAGCACTTTTCCCAGATGGAACTCCAACTCTTCTGGTAACCTTTTTAGCACTGATCACGAGAGTCCTGGTTAACAAGCTTCTGGCTTTATTTTTTTACTATATAGCTCCTCAGTAAACAGTCCATGTTGCTCATAGAATTTGGAAGGTTAAGTCTATCAAACAAGACTCAAATAAATATAGCTCAAGAGGTTTGACATCTGGCTGCTTGTGGGGAAGAAGCTCTAGAAATGTTGCACTTCCCACATTTTTCTTTCTGTTGGTTGCAGAACATTGGAACTAGCAGTTGTTGGATGTATTTGAAAAGTGACTAAAAATACTCTGATTTGGGATATAAGCAGCTCTGTGGGCCTAGGTGTATCAATAATTGCACTCTAGCAACACTTTATTGGCTGGCAGAATTGAGAAGCTTGATGTTCTCAGTCAAATGTTTTCTGTGCTGTTTGAACTTTCAGGCTTGGAACAGCACACGATTCCTGTAGTGAAGATATGTACAGTACCTTGCTGCAAAGGTATCATCAACTGGAACAGGAAATGGGTCAAGTTGCTGAAGCATGGCTTGAATGCCAGAAAAGAATAGATGATTACGTTGATGAACAGGTAAGAATCACGTAAACAGACTCAAGATGGGTTAAGCAGGGAGCAGCCCATTGCCCGTCCGTTCCTCCAATGAGGAGTTGCTTCAGTATTTTTATCCAGAGCTTAGAAGCAACAAAATGTAACTTTTGGTCTTTCAGAACAGAAGTGAACCCTGAGGTACCAATATATAATGGTGATGGCACAAACACCTTCAGGTTGTTGAAGCAGGTGGTTGTGTCGTTGTGTAGAGATGGTCTTTAAATATTTTTGAACGATTTAAGTATAAATTACCCATAGCACACTGATCTGAAACACTCTTTGGTAGATGTTCCTAGGGAAAAAACCCAAAAGGCAAGCAAACAAACAAAAAACCCCTCAAAACTCCAAACAACAACAAAACAACCAAGCAAAAAAACAACCAAACAAAGCCAACCCCAAAACCCCCACCCAAGCATACAGAACCCAAACAACCTCCTCTACATAACCCCCTAAGTAATAATTGCACTAAATGAAACCCAGAGGGAAGTGGTTGCTTTTAAAAACTACTGAGTGTTGCATAGTGTGATGATGACCTTTGTACAGCTGTCCAAATCAGAACACCAGAGTCTCACTGCATTAATATTTGAGAGCTCTGAAGTTATCCTTTTTAATTGAGTGTATGTTCTGATAGCTGCTTCCTTCTGAGTTGGTGCTGTATTTCAGAGAATAATCACATTGTTGTGCTGACTCCTACATTGTCAAGAGCTTCACTTTCAGAAAAACAGCTCTTCATTTTGCAAATGGCTGTTTATACTCTAACAGAACTGCTCATGTGCTTTTGTCTCATGTTCTAAGAACTTCAGTATATTCTTTTTTTAAACACCTCAGGGTAATGATTTGATTACTGTTTACTTCAATCTTAAGTATTCTAGAAGAAAGAGTGTCCTGAAATAACTGAAGCTAGAGAATTTTGTAGAACAGCTTCTGTATTTTGAATTTTTATGAGCTTTAGGGTATGGAGATCCAATCTGAGATTTAATAACACTGTGTTATGACTATACATAAAGTATTCTGGTACGCTGCAAATGTCCTTCAGAAGCTTTGCTTTGTGATGAAGATTTAAGGGAACTTTTACCATTAATTTAACTGCTTTCAAGATGGAGACAGGACATGACTAATTTTATTTTTAGAGATTGTTCTATATTTGGGGTCTGCATCTGTGAGCTATCAGTTACAAAGCTTGCTTTTTTTCTTGACTGACTGCTTTTGTGCACCTGAGTATTTCATTGCAGCTCAGTAAAATTTCATCATCTCATGTCTTGTGCTACTAGAAGTCACTTTCCTTATGGTGTTAGGGTGTCGTGGCTGTCTGGTAGTGCTCCTCCAGTAAGAAAGGAAGCCCATTTTACTTCATTCACTTTTTTTTTCCAAAAGATGGAATTTCTGGTGTCATATTTATATCAGGCTTCTGACTGGTTGATCTGCACTGCTTCAGAATCAACTCAGCTGATTTTTCTGTATTTGTCTGTATCGAGTGACCGTGTAGCTGCTGCCAGTAGTGTCTTGGAGCTTTTTTTTATCTGCTTATTGAAGCCTGTATCCTGAGTTAAACTGAACCACTTCTCCCTTTTGGGGAAACAATATCAGCTTATTTTCTAATGACCAAAAAATGCAAAGGGGATGTGTAGGGAAAACAGTCCTAAAACTTAAACCATCAAATATTCAAGGAGATACTGATATTTATTCCGTTATTTAGATGTAGAAAAAATAGCTTCAGAATTGCACCTTAAACCCTGTGCTGGTGATAGCCTGTGGTTATACTCTGATCAAAACCACAACAGCAGGATGATCATCTTACCTGAATTTTCAGTGGTATTTCTGTCAACAAGGTGAAATCAGGCAGGCTGGCTACTATGGAAACTGTGATCTTAACACTGAGTGCATGTTCATTATTTGCTGCCTCTTGGCTTAACAAATCTGTGAGGTTTTATTGCTGGTGTATCAAAGGTTGGAAGGCAGACATCACAAGGGTAAACTTAAGCATGGCCTTCATTTCTGTGCTGTGGAACTGTACCCAAAATTTTAGACAGGCAATCAGCAGAGGTAATGAATGTCCCTGCCACTACAGTATGTTCTGTTACTTGTTCTTGGGGGAACAAGGGAATAGCTTTTGCAAGCAGTGCAAGTACACTTTTATTCCTTCTGTGGCTCTGTAACAAAGCTGTCATGCACAGACATGTGACTTCATGTGATTCTTCCCCTTGGCTCTTGTGAAGCCCCCACCTTGAATACTGCATCTGGTTCTGGTGTTCCTATCATAAGAAGGGCACAGAGTTCTTGGGAGTCCAGAGGAGGGCCACGAAGATGTTCCAAGGACAGACTGAAGGAGTTAGGGTTGTTCAGCCTGAAGAGAAGACTCCAGGGGGACCTTAGAACTGCCTTCCAATACCTGAAGGGATCCTTCAGGAAGGCTGCAGAGGGACTTCTTATAAGGGTGTCTAGCAACAGGACAAGGGGGAGCTGTGGGAGAGCAGGGTTAGACTGGATCTTAGGAAAAAATTTCTTCAGTACAAGGACGGTGAGACCTGGGAGGCTGTGGCTGCCTCCTCCCTGGGGATGTTCAAGGCCAGGCTGGATGAGGCCTTGAGCGGCTGAGTCTAGTTTAGAGGTGTCCCTGCCCGTGGTGGGGAGGTCAGAGCTCTGAGGTCCCTTCCAACCTGAGCCATTCAGTGATTAATGCACTGCTATACCCTGTGTGTATGATGTAATCAAGTAGAGAATAAAGGTTCATTCATACCAGCACTTGCTTTCATCACAGATTAAACCCTGAGCAAAATGTTGAGGGTATATGGACTAGATGAAAGTTCAAACGTATACAGCCTGTACCTCCAGATTCTGTTCTTCTTACCAAATTTACACTACACTTAAGGCAGGAGATCTTAAATATATCTGGGTCATGTCCATAAGTAATGACTAGACAGTTGTAGGTACTTCATGTGAAAGTGTCTCCTCTTTCTGAAAGCCTGCTCCCACAGAAGAAAAGAATACAGGAATGCCTTTACCTATCTCCAGAAGAGCCCAGGGAAAGCTTTTTATTTCTCCACATCCATGTGTGGGGTTTTTTTGCTGTTGTTGTTTTATTATACTTTTAAGAGTCCTGGACAACTTAATAGGAAAACATGTTTTGTGCAGGCATTTATTATTTGTCTTTATGGTGGCTGTGTAAGACATGGAAATAATTTGATTGGAGTGCTGAGAGTTTGTGATAAATTATTCCGAGTGAAACAGTCAAGGAAAATAGGTTCACAGATGGAATTTGGGATGCTCAAATATGCTACTACACTTGATACAGAGTTGAGAATTTGGAAGCAAGAAGCCCCCTGTGATGTATATATGGCCATCGGAGTTCTCACTAGTGACCTAGTGGTATGTGTCCGTGCTGAGCAAACTGCTGGCTTTGGTTCATGATTACATTTAGTTCAGAATACAGAAATTCTTGTTCCCCTGCTTTTTTCTCACTCCTGTCTCACTTGACAATGTTTTGTCTGATGGATCTCAAATACTTTTTCATCTCAGGTAAAAAGGCAGGAGTGAGGTGAGTGGCAGTGGACCTCTCTCCTCCATGGTGCAGCAGTGGTAGTGTGCTCACTGCAGATGTGTAAGGCTGAAATGTAAATTATTCCTTCTGATGGCAGCTGAATTTCTCTCCCACTCTCTAGCAGAATTCTTGGGCATGAATCATGTGGTTTGGATTGCAGCTGCTATGCTCTGCTGGAATAAATATTCTTTGGGGAAAAGAAAGAGGAGGGAAGAGATTTCCTATTACTTACAGAATTAATAGGATACTTGCAGACATGGGCTATTGGAAAGACTGCAAAGTTGGAAGTAGGAAAGCTTTAGCTTCAGCCCCATTAATACTCAAGTGTACCAAGACTTAAACCATGCTGTTCTCTTTGACAGCTTCTTGGCAGGCTTGAGTAGGCAGCTCCCAGTTAATGCACTGGCTGTTTGAAAAACTCTTCTTTGGCATTCAAGTCTTCTCTTGCAACTACAGCGAATGCAGGTGCCTGTCTTTGGTGAGGAGTCAGCTAGGTGGCAGGGCACCTAAAGCAGAGAGTGTTTAAATATAGCTCCAGGCTTCCCAGAAGCTGATAGAACAGCCAGGATGAGATTTCCAATGTTCTTGGCTGCAGGGTCTGCAGTACCTTGGAGTGTCTAAGAAATGGGACCAGTGGTTCAAGAATATTTCATGCATGCTGTTCTTTCAAACACCACCACCCCCCCCCCCCCCATTTATACCTGATAAACTGATTCATTCATTTATTTGTTTATTCATGTTAATATAACCTCTCTGGATCACGGGAAACCAGAATCCACAGTAGCAGTTAGAAATTCATTAGTTGAAACTTGACCACTTAATACTGTTTCAAACCCCCAGCTTAGGATTTCTTTTTCCCCAAGGTAAATAATGTTAATAGCAATAGTATGCTTAGGGTGATAGTAAGATTTTAAATGTTTAATCAGCTATGATATTCTGGAGGCATGATTTGAAGGACAAAAGAGATCTAGTGGTATAACCTACAGGACTTTTGGCTCTTTAACATAGCTTTTTTGAAGCAATTTGTTATCATCTATAAGCTGGTAGATTTTACATTAACTAGGTAAATCAAAGCACCGTAAAAGATAACCTAAATAGCTGGCTTTCCTCACTGGTGAAGTAATGCTTTTTGAATGTGAGGTACAGCAGGAGAAGCTTTATTCTTGCATTTTGCTGTGTTAAAATTCCTGGAAGCTTTCACTTTCTGAGGGAGTATGTTCAGTAAATCAGAAAAAATACCATTTGTCAGGGAAAAAGTTAGAGGTTCTGTGCATTTCTGGTGATGTGGTTCAGGGATGAGTAATGCTAAAATATTTTTCCACCCTTAGATAAATCATGAGCATGAAACAGTAAATAGTGTTAGTCTAGGTCACTACTCCAGTTTTTTGACTCTTTGACTGGATGGTTACTTCCACATGTGATACTTCAGAGCTTGCACTTGAGCCTACGTTGAGGCCTTGCCAAAAGTCCTGTGTATCTAGATTTTGATGGATTTGGGGGGAATCTGAGATGTTGAGGGTTTCATGCTTATCCTGTTTTATGGCAAATGCTATGAAAGTATTTAGTGGAAAGAAATAGGAATGTAAGGAAAACTCAGCAGGAAAAATCTGACTGGAAAATATTGCCAACAAATGGGAAGTCTGATGTTTAAATGATTAATCAACAGGAAAAGTGGTTTATTTATTAAGGATTTAAGAGCACTGACAAGCTAAGTTGAATGAAACTGACAGACAACTGTAACCCCAGCATAGGTTTTCTGACTAAAATCAATGAGTTCTCCTCAAATTCTGTTTTAGATGGCAATGAAAACAAAGCAACGCATGCTAAAGGAAGACTGGGAGTTTTTTAAACAGAGACGTTTTATTGAAGAGCAGGTAGGATTTGATTTCTACTTTTCTACCATTTTATGATGATTGATGGTCTAGTGGGAAGATGCAAACATCTGAGTACAGCATATTCTGCTAGTTCTATGAGATCTAATTCTGCATCTACGCCAGGCATGACATTTGGTCAGGTCAAACACAGAAAAGCAGCATCCCAGAAGAATATGTTGTAGTCTGAACTTGCAGTTACTAGAAGGTAGAAACATAAGCACCATAACTGTAGTTTCAGGGTTCAATGCCAGCTGTTAAAATTCTTGATGTAGTAAAAGGGGAATTTTTGATGCCTTAGAGTGGGATCCAAAACAGCCAATACATTGAGTGCGGAGCTGCCTTCGGGAGTGTTGTGTGCAAGAGTTTAACAAACTCCCTGCTGTGTGCAGAGCTGGGGAGTGTGAGCTGCAGTAGCAGGGCAGATGATTGCATCTATTATGACTCCAGAGATGGCTCCTACATCTGTTTTGTGGGGAGTAGGCTGAACAGAAAGAGCTATCTGCTTTTTTTGAGATGTAGCCAGGTCCTATCTTATTAGAAAACTGTGGTTTAAGACATAGTTCTGGCTCTCTGTAGCCTAGGAGTGTTCAGGTATGTATAATGGTCTCCATAAGAGAACAGTTTGACTAGGCTGGAGTTAAGACTGGATGGGGAACCTCTGTTCCTGTACCGCTCTGCAAAGAGAAATGCTAGTTGCAAGTCAGAGTATGACAGCACGTTTTAATAGACATAAGCTGAAATTGGTAATGTCTCAAAGCAGTCATCAGTAAGTACTTTTTCATATAAGGAACATAAGCCTGTGTTAACCATGTCTTTAGAACATCTGGTATACAGGGCTCCTTAGAGGACTTGAGGAAGAATCCTCTTTTTACTTGATCCTAATTGGTCTTAAGTGAGCTGTAAGCCCCTGGCTGCTTAGGTAAGGCTCAGGCCTGGGCATCTAGAGAAGTTGAAGCTTAGGCACATCCTTGTTTAACCTGAGGTTTGTAGGTATCTAATGAAATTAGGTGCTTTTGGGATTAAGTCTCTGCTAGGTGGGAGGTTATTTGGATTGTATTTTTTCACTAATGCAGTCAGGTCTGGGTTTTGGCAGCTACTTTAATCCTTGAATCCTGTAGCCATCCTGGCTACAGACTTAGTGCTAATTCTTTTTTGCAAGCTAAGGGTGAGTTAGCATTCTCTCTCCGTTTGTCAGCAGCATCCTTGAAACAAGAAGTGCTCAAGCTGAGAGTGCATCAGCAGAGATCAAGGAGATGGACTTGGCCACTTCACTATTTCATAGTAGAAACACACTTTCTTTGAACAGTTTCAGTGCCAAATGTTTGTTGCTTATAACTTTGACTTCCTTTTCCCTCATAATCAAACCAACACCTTCATGAAACTATTCTGAACTATTCTTCTTTTAAAATATTTTGTCCCAAGAACCTTTTTTGATGATGTAATTTGTTAATCATGATCTGCCATTAAATTGTAAATGGAAAACCTTGCACTACTAAAACACTGCCTTTATAATTTACTTCAGCTTAATAACAAGAAAGCACTAGCTGGGGAGAACAACTTCACAGACACAATGAGACACGTGCTGTCATCACGTTTGAGCATGCCTGACTGTCCCAACTGTAATTATAGAAGAAGGTGAGCCAATGTTTTTCCTATGAAATCGTAATAAATCATTGGTTTCTTGTTCGAGGAGAAAGGAAATACATTATTGGAAGAAAGAGTGGGGTTGCTTTAAACAAATGCTACTTAAAGAAGCTCATAAAAAAATCTGGAATCTTAATTCCTGAACAGATGTACTTGTGATGACTGCAGTCTCTCACACATTTTAACGTGTGGCATCATGGACTCGCCTATAACGGATGATATCCACATCAACCAGTTACCGCTGCAAATCGATTCCGCTCCGGATTATCTGTCGGAGATCCGCCCTCCCAGCATGTCTTCTGCAAGCTCAGGATCAGGATCCAGCTCACCTATTACAATTCAGCAACATCCCAGGCTGATCCTGGCAGATAACGGTTCTGCACCAACTTTGTAAGTTCTTTTTGCTCTTCTAATGTTCCGTAGCAAATTGAAGCCAAGCAGGGAACTTGCACTGCTTGACTCGTGAGGCGATGCCGGTTTTGCTTCAGAGAACTGTGGTCTGAATCCAGCACCATTCTCACAACTCCAGTGATCCAGTTCCTAAAAGAACTCGTTGCTATTGAGAAATTTGAGTGCTGTGTCCAGTTCTGGGCCCCTCAGTTTAAGAAGGACATCGAGACACTTGAACATGTCCAGAGAAGGGCAACAAGGCTGGTGAGAGGCCTTGAGCACAAGCCCTTCGAGGAGAGGCTGAGGGAGCTTGGATTGTTTAGCCTGGAGATTAGGAGGCTCAGGGGAGACCTCATTGCTCTCTACAACTACCTGAAGGGTGTTTGCAGTCAGGAAGGGGTTGGTCTCTTCTCTCTAGCAACCAGCACCAGAACAAGAGGACATAGTCTCAAGCTGCAACAGGGGAAGTTTAGGCTGGAGCTGAGGAGAAAGCTCTTCATTGAGAGAGTCATTTGTCATTGGAATGTGCTGCCCAGGGAGGTGGTGGAGTCACCATCCCTGGAGGTGTTCAAGAGGGGATTGGACGTGGCACTTGGTGCCATGGTCTAGTCATGAGGTCTGTGGTGACAGGTTGGACTTGATGATCTTTGAGTTCTCTTCCAACCTTGGTGATACTGTGATACTGTGAAATTTAGGAGTTACTACCATGTTCAGTGTTCCCTACTTACTGTTACTGGGTTGATATTTAATGTATGGCAAGAGTTGAATTTTAAGTTTTCCCACATCACTCTTTCCTTAAAAGGAGTCATTTGCATAAGGCTTTTTTTAATCAAATTTAGTGTCATCCATATTCTGTCATTATTGATTCCATGGAATCATTTTGGTTGGAAAAGACCTTTCAGATTAAGCCCAACCATTCGCTACATAGATTCGTGGTCAGAAACAGAGTGGTGGAAAAATATTTTACAGGAACAGCAGGGAATTTTGTTTTCAATCCAGGCATGCATCTGCTCTGGTCAGTGGGGTTATAAATCAGATGGCTTGTTTTGAGTTGCTGGATATCGTCAGTGCAATTTGACAACTCAGAAGACAATCTTTTGCTTCCTGATGAGAACATTTATACAAGGGATGCCCTCAACTTTATTTTATTTTGGTGTTCTACCTGCCTTTGCTGAGATTACTGAGCACTGTGATCTATCTGAGCTGCTTCTCCCCTCAGCGGTAGTGATGATGAAGATGTTGCACCGTTATCAGCAAAGTTTGCTGATATCTACCCACTGAATAATTACGATGATGCAGAGGTTGTAGCCAACATGAATGGAATCCACAGCGAGCTAAACGGCGGAGGTGAAAACATGGCATTGAAAGATGAGGTACAGCATTCCCAATGTCCTGATGCTTTCTGGCAGTTGGATGTGCTGGCTTGGAGACAGGCTTAACTTTCACCCCCATGGTAATGAGTTCATGTTGTCTAGTCTCCTCAGGTGAGCAGTACTAGTAGCAGTTCCTCAGAAGCAGATGATGATGAAGCGGATGGGGAGAGCAGTGGTGAACCACCGGGGACTCAAAAGGAGGAAACGGCTCTAGGAAAAAGGACATTAAGGAAAGATGAAGCAAAAATGGATAGTCCCCCACCCTCTTACCCCAGCCAGCAGGTACAGTCATCAAAAAGCAATCCTTTTAATAAATGAGTTTTTGAAACGTGGCTGCTGGAATGGTGATACCTTTACACCAGATCTCATTTCTAATGTATTAAATTATCACTAGGGACGTCTGAGCCCTAAAAATACTTTTCATCTGGTGAAATGTTGTATCTCTGGCCAAGGCTCTAACCCTTACATGGTCTGTGACCTCTGTCAAACTAGTTTGAAACTGATGAACAGATTCTGTGTTGTTGTGCAAAATCCAATGAGGTTGTAAGTCTGCCTGATGGAAGCAAACTAAAATGCAAGACAAAAACGCAGTTTTAATCTTTCTCTTTTATATTTTCCTTAAAGGAAAAAGAATTTTCTCAGAGTTTTTTTGAGCAATTCTTAATGACTTGCTTTTCAGCCTGATTTTCAGAGCTGACTTTACCTTGCAATGCTGCATTCACTGGTGCATGCCATGTACATTTGAGACTTGGATGGTATCTGTTGGGGTTGCTCATTTACTCAGTATCTTTATTTCTCTTTGGATTCCTTTTCATGCTCGGTACCCAAAGGTTTGTCAATTGGATTTTGAATCTCACCATACTCTTTGATCTCCTCCTTCTGTTAATTAATAGATGAGCATTGGTTTCTTGGTAGTACTGAGGGTTCTCTTTATGAGGAAAATTGCTTGTGTGTGGTGTTAGTTTGTTTGGGTTTTTTTTCCTCCTTCTCTCCATAACGAATTAATTGAATCATATTTGGTTTATGAAAGGTTAGGTTGTTGAAATACACCTGTGTTCCATGCTGTCATGTTTTGAGGTGATAATGAGGAGTTATTTGTTTCTGTGAGAGGCTATTTAAGGACAATGCCACCTGTCAGTTTTCCTTTTAGAAATCTGAGTTTGTTCCTGTTGCTTTTTTGAAAAATGGGTACTGCCACATTGCTGGGAAAAAGAGCAACTGGGAAACGTTCCTGGTATTGCTGCTGTTAGAACTATCTTCCACTGAAATGTTATGTGAGCTGAGGGAGGGAAGAGTTGCTGCTCTTTCCTGGACTGCTTTGCTTCCAAGGTCTTGGATCCTTTTGAGAAGAAACAGGCTAATGATACCTTGAGGGCAGCAGGAGGTTCTACTGAGGCCTGGATTTCTCATGGCTGATGCAATTATGAAATTTTTCATGAGATATGTCTGCTTAGCACAGTTACACAATAGCTGAGTTTGGAAGCTACATTTGCTGGTAGTCTAGCCCAGGCCTCCTGCTTAAAGCCGAGATCATTTAGAGGAGGCTGGTCAGTGCTGTGTCCAGTCATGTTTTGGGTATCACCAAAGATGGAGGCTCCAGAATTGCTGTTGCAGTGTTAGACCATTCTCACAAACTCTCTTTGAATGGAATTTGCTGTATTTCAGTCTGTGCCCATTTCCTCTTGTCCTTTCATGTGACACCACTGAGAGGAGTCTGGCACTCTCTGCTTTCTTCTTTCCTGTCCAGGAAGGGAACACACACACAGATAAGATCCCCGAGTCTTCTCTCTTGAGGCTGAACAGTCCTAGCTCTCTCAGCCTCTCCATGTATGACAGATGCTCCAAGTCACAAATCATCTTTGTGATCCTTCACTGGACTCATTGCAGTATGTCCACACACTGTACTGGTGAGTCTAGAGCTGGATCCAGTACCCCAGATGTCTCATTAGTACTGAGCAGAGTGAAGCAGTCATCTCCTTTGATGTGCTGGCAGTGCTCTGCTGAGTGCAGCTCAGGACTACTTCCCACTTAATCAGCTGATCCACCCTTACTACTACTTTCTACACACACTGTTCTTCTGTATGCCTGCAAAATATCATCCAATTTGGTTTTTGGTGTTTTTTATAGTGGGGTAATGAAGTGATATCATTTGATTGTTACTAGGCAGGGTTCCTATTCCTGCCTGTTCTTGATTATTTCTATCAGTGTCTCATTTGTCACTGATAGTGGTCACAGAATCATAGAATGGAGCGATTCAGAAGGGACTTCTGGAGATCAAGTCCACCCCCTGCTAAAGCAGGGTCACCAAGAGCAGGTTGCTCAGGTAGGTTTGGAATCTCTGCTAAGAAAGAGACACCACAGCCTCTCTGGGCAGCCTGCTCCAGGGCTCTGGCACAATTTTTTCTTATGTTTAGGGGTGTGTCCCAGTTTGTGCTCCTTGTCGTATCACTAAAGAAGAGCCCAGCCCCCTTCTTCTGACCCTCGCCCTGTAGCTATACATCAGCATTGAGCAAGATCCCCTCTATCAGCTTGTCTCCAGGCTAACCAGCTCTCAGTCTGCCAGCCTCTCCTCTTGAGAGAGATGTTCCCAGCATCTTCATAGCCCTCACTGGACTCTCTCCAGTAGTTCCCTGTCTTCCTAAATGGTCATGAAATACCTGATCAGTGTGAAATGCTGTCAGTTTTTGGAGCACTCCTTTTTTAACTAAGATAAAGATCTAGTGCTTTTCCTTCACTACAAGATTTTCCACTGGCATAGATGAAAGAATTCTGTGGATGCTCTGAAAATACTAATATGTGCAAAAGGAAATAATATTAATGCTGAGTAAGAAAAAAGGATGGGGGAAATGCCTGATCTGTAGAGGAGTTTGAAAATTATATGGGTTTTATATTTGTTTCATTTTCTTACAGGCTGACCAAGGTCCAAATGCTTGTGAATGTCACGTTTGCAAACAAGAAGCCTCAGGTCTAACAGCCTCTGCACTTGCAACTGGACGCCTGCCTGCTGGCCACCAGTTTATGAATCCTGAAAAACCTGCACATCCTGCACTTCATCTTTATCCTCACATCCATGGACATATACCATTGCATACAATCCCTCATCTGCCTCGTCCTCTTATCCACCCCACCTTGTATACAGCTTCTCCCTTCACACACAATAAGGTAAGCCTGAGGCACTCCTCTATGAACCGGTATGGCTGAGTGTCAGGGAAACCATGGAAGCTGCTTGGAGTTGTGGTCTGTTTATAGGAGTCTTCATGGAGGGAATAGTGAGGGGTAGGGGCCAGGACAGATTCAGAGCTGCTGGAAGATCGATACAGCAGGACTAAGGGTGGCTTTTGTCAGGAAAACAATTTCCATATACTGTGATTAGAAAGCACGTGAAGTCAAATGAAGCTGGAATGATAGAAACAGTGATGGAACTTTAGTCCATGTAATAGGGCTCATTAATTCTGCATTTCATATATATCAGAGGTCAAAATTTAATATTCCTTTCTGGTAATGTCCTGAGGGGTCTAGTTAAAAATGTAAGCCATTTCTTTACTTTTTGAGACAAATGAATCACGGGAGTCTATTTGCAAGGAGTTTTGAGTGCCTTGAGAAACCCTGGGCTTTTTGCAGGTTCTGCAAAATTCTTTTGACCCCAAACTTGTAAGTAATGAGCAAGAGGAAGATGTGGAACAAGGATTGGGACCAAGTGACAGCTTTTCAGAAGTAGGAGCCAAAAGCAAGCCTTGCTCTTGCTGTGGTGTAGTTTTACATTGGCGCTGCTGAAAGGGGCAAAGCTTTTGTCATTAGCTACACAACCCTGTCATCTCCTTTGCATCTAGTCCAGTGATCCTATGGTTGGAAGTAGGCTAGATAGGTTCACAGTGATGGCTGTTACTTACTCTTGCTGTCCTTCTTGACATCCACTTGAGTTTGTCTGTCTTGTCAGTGTCCCTTCCACGTCTTTTGCAGTACACCAGTTCTGTAGCTGCAGTGTGCCAGCGTGCCATCTCTCAACAGCCCACTACCATTTTTCTGAAACCCTAATGGTGCTTCATCTTGGTTATCCTTCCAGAGCTGTTCTTGCATCCCTCATAGTGGTCTGCTCAAGCTCCCATCACTGATCTCTGCAACCTTTCCTTTTGGAAGACCTTTCTGAGGCAGAACATCTGTAGCGCACAATCAAGGCCGCACCAGAAGCCCTGTGCACAGCAGCAGGCTGCTGGTGCTGAGTAGTTTCATAATGCAGGCCAGATCTGTTAGCCCTGGCACAGAACCTGACCCAGCTTGGTGTTTATGTTGTGCTGGAGCTGGAAAGACATGTGCAGCAGCTGAAGCTTTAAGGAGTTTTCAGCTTCGAAGACCCGAGTGGATTCAGCAGAGCTGGTAGTGAAGGAGCTGAGAAGCCCTGCTGGATCAGGCGTGGTTCCTCATGGATAGCCTGTTCTGCCCTGTGAAATGTTTCATTGTACCCATGTATGTGAGTTTTCTTTCAGGCAAGGTATTGCCACCCCTCCCATCTTCACAATCAGAGTGAAAACCCATCTGTATAGCAAAAGGAGAGTGGCTGTATAAGTAGTTTCCTTGGCCAGATATGCTTTAGACTTTCATCTCTGAAATGTCACTGGACTCCAGTGATAGTTTTGCTATCTATATCTACTTCTACCTAGTTTTTCATTTTATCTAATCTAGTGCAAAAAATACAGCCAACTCATTTTTCCTTGGCTTTTTTTGAGGGTGACAGGGATTGAGTATGATGCTTGCATTGCTCAAAGCCTCTGAGAGAAAGCTACATTTTAGAATGTGAATAAACAATTTCAGCTGGAAGAAATGGGGTGAGCCAGAGCAATATGCCTTCCTTAAACCAAGAAGAAGCCTGTGTACCCTTTTCTTTTCCCCAGCAGCTTCTTAAAATGAGAAAGTATGTTCCTTGCCTGTTAAATTTCAAGTCAGGAATCTGCTAATACTTAGAGGTGAAAAAGGTGGAAGACTATAATCAACTTTAAAATGTTTTAAGATAAGAAGAGTTTAATTTCTTCTTCTGCTGCACTTATTTTTCACTCTGAAGTGTTTGCAATCCCTTTATCACACTTGTCTGATGTGCTAATCATTATCATGTCACAGAGGATTGTTTTTGGCACCTTGGGATTTGAAAGGTAATAATTCCTAACAAGTTCTACACTGCTTTTACTGAAAAATGAGAGTCTACCAGTACATGTTAATCCAAGCTTTTTTGGAGAGCATTTTTGTGTTCATCAGTTAGCTGATCTAGGAGCAATGTTTGATTATAAAGTGTACTCATGCCCATGCAGTCTGTGTAATATGTTATCTGTGCTAAAAATCAACAAACCAGTCTTTTTATCATTCTGGGAAACACTGGTAATTGTGCTTTTTAGAATGCCTTTCCCAGTTGAAACACTGTGATTTGAATATTGCTGTTGGAGTGACTGTGTAAGCAAACAGAATATTAATGAGGAAAATACTCTTTTATTTTTGTAGGCATTACCGCCGGCTCCAGTTCAGAATCATACAAACAAGCATCAAGTATTCAATGCATCTCTCCAAGATCATATTTATCCAAGCTGTTTTGGGAGCACTCCAGATTGGAATAGCTCTAAATTTATAAGTCTTTGGGGTTCAGAGATGATGAATGACAAGAACTGGAATCCTGCTACATTTTTGCCTGATACAATTCCTGGTGAGGGTTTGCTACTGCTTCACACTGACTAGTTGAAAGCCTTATGTTCTGAAATGTTGGGTGACACTTTTTGCCAGGAATGGTGGGTTTTATCACCATGATTTTAGATGGTGGCATTCTGGCAGAGCTTTGCTGCCATTTCTCCTTCAGGAGGGCTGAAAAATGAAACATAAATTCTTGTGTGTTGGGAAGGGATGCTAAAGGACTAACACGTAATTTTTTTCACCTGCAGTCACTTGAGAGGTATTTTTGTCTGCAGAAGTTTAGGGTTGCAAAGAAATAGGGATTAAGGGAAAGTTTAAGTAGCTTTTGGTCTTCTGCCACAAAGGCCTGCTTCTTGTCTACAGGGTTGTAAGAGCACTGGTGGCATGATACTGCATCCTTTACACAGATAATTGCATTGCCATTCACAAAGTCACAGGCATAAGTCAAGTGAAAAATTCAAGTCTTTTGGAAATACAGTTGGTCAAGTGAAAAAGAAGAGAAATGAGAGAGATCTTTCCATTTACATATTGCAGATATCAAAATGCCTCACTTTATTTGACTTGTATGAAAAAGGAAGCTTGGGTCTGTGTGGTGGCTTTTTTTCAAACTGATTGCTGCTAACTTGGGTTGAGCTACTGGAGTGATACCTAAAACAAAAGGCTTTTAAAAACCTCCAGAAACCTTCCCCAGCAGGATAGCTCAGCTATGTACAAATACAGTTGTAGGTAGCTGTTCCAACAGGTCTTCAGGGGCAAGCTTGTGTGGAAGGTGTTACTGTAGTTAGCTGGGATTTCCAGTAAACTGGGATATGAGGTGGTATTGAGAGAAGGAGGTGTTTTTCCTGCTTGTTGCATGGCAAACCTGGACTGTATGAAAGCTGACATTCTTAGTATGCAGAGTGATGTTAATTTTTAATTTTTCAGTTATAAGTGGGTAAAGATGTCTGTAACATTTTTGCCACTTGTTAACACACATTGACTAGTGATCTGAAAATTGTAACTCGAAGGTTTGTGACTTCTGCGATGAGAATTCTCAGCACGTTTTGCTACAGCTATTTTATTTGGGAGACATGGAGAGGGGAAGGAGGATCTCTTCACTAATCCTACGAAGCCAACACAAAAAAAATATCCTTGTTGTTATGTATCTGAATTAGTGAGTGGTTAATTCTAAATGCCATAAAGAGAAATCTTTAGTTCTGTGATACTTAACTGTTGTGTGTTTCGCTTGAAGGGGTGATATATTAGCACCAGCACTCTCAGAAATAAGACCCGAAGCACTTCCTACAACATCTAGCAATGAAGCAACAGCAGTTACTGACAGCAAAGAGAAAAAGAATGCTGCAAAGAAGAAATGTCTGTACAATTTCCAGGATGCCTTTATGGAAGCTAATAAAGTTGTCATGGCAACTTCTTCTGCCACTTCTTCTGTCTCCTGCACGGCAACCACAGTGCAGTCAAGCAGCAACCAGTTCAAAGTATCATCCAAGAGACCTTCATCAATAGGTAAGGATTTGTTACTCACATAGAGGTTAGTAACTGACTCAAGAACATTTAAACATAAAGTTTGGTGTGTTTATTTCAGTAACATTATGTATCTTAATGGTTTTCTTTAATTCCCGTTCTTGTTACTCTTGAGTTACAGTCTCTGTACTTCAGAATTAAAGAACTTTGTAGAAGACTTTGATGTTAGAATTTGGAACCAGTAGTAGGAAGGTGTTGAAATGCTGCTGATTTTTACAGAAACTGAGAACATCCAGTACTGTGTATGATTCTTTGGGTAGCTAAAGGACACTTATTGACTAGTTGTTAATAGTCATTTCTTTTCTCCCCAATTTAGGTGAAGTGTTTCACAATATTAATAAAGAGGACCATAGACATTCTGCACCAGTTGCACCACGAAATAGTCCTACCAGTTTAGCATCCCTCCCTTCACTGTCTCCTGCTGCACTGTCTCCAGCCTCTACACCACATCTTCCAAATCTCGCTGCCCCTTCTTTCCCCAAAACTGCTGCAACAGCCCCTGGATTTGTGGATCCTCATTCAGGTCTTTGTCCTACCACAGTTGCACCTCCTACTTCAACCACAGACAGCTCTGTAAGTGCCCCACCAAGTGTCTGCAGGTAAGCTTATTGTTTCTCTTCTTCTTTTTTACAGTAGAAAAGGAACTAAAGTACAGATTCTGCTTCTCATTTGCAAGTGGTCAAAGTGTGCAACAACCGTGTGCTCAGCAAATGAGACAGTTCAAGATGCTCAGTGTGTAACTTGATGTGAGACTTTACAAACAGGATTTCTATGGCAGAATCTAGTTACTGAGTTTAGAGACTGCTAAACACAGTTTTGAGCTCTTCAGAGATGTGACCTGGGTTAAGTCAAGCTCTGTTCTTTCTTACTCTGTCATTGCCGGTAGCAATTGCTGCTGCTGACACACAAGTGTCTGTTTTCTGTCATTTTTGGCTTTGCAGAGCAAGCAGGAATGAACAGCTCTGAAAAAGTCTGGAGCCTGTAGACAGATTTAGCTCAAGCTACAGAAATGTCACACATGGTCTTGAAACCTGTCATGTAGCAACACATTTTCATCAGTACACTTAAGCGTTAGTCCCACCATTTATAGAGTGATTGTAGTGCAGAAGTATGGTCTGGTCTGATTTTTCAAAGGTCCTGGAGGTTATGAGTAGTTTGCAGTTGTCTTATGGTTACCTATCATGGCAGACTGACAATGGTGCCAAGTCTTTGATCTGTCTGAAGAGTCCAAGTGTAACATAAAAGCAGCTGAGTCATTGCTGTGAAGTACTCTGACCTGTAGGGCTGGGGTCTTGGTTGCTTTCACAGAATGGTCATGGTTGAAAGGGGCCTCTGGACATCATCTAGTTGTCTTTTTTTATTAGATACTTTAGAAGCAAATCACATCATTTTAGAAGAATGGGGCAGCAGATAGGTAGGCCAGAGTTATGCAGAGCTCTGAAGCAATCAACTGCTCTGTACCTGCTTCTTGAAGAGAAATGCTAGTTATTTCCCTTTAAAAAGAGAGATGCAAACAAGGCTATGGGAATATTTTGGTTTTAGCTGACCTCAATTTTTTGAAGTCAGAAGTTTGAAAATCTATCTAAAACCAAGGGATCATCTGAGAAAAGTTTAGTTCTTTGCTGCTGCGCAGCTCAGTTCAGGCCACAAGTGATGAGATGGGCAGCAGTTTCCAAAGCATTCCATCCTCATTGCTCTCTACAACCTTATTGCTCTCTACAACTACCTGAAAGGTGGTTGTAGCCAGGAAGGGGTTGGCCTCTTCTCTCTAGCAACCAGCACCAGAACAAGGGGACACGGTCTCAAGCTGCCACAGGGGAAGTTTAGGCTCGAGGTGAGGAGAAAGTTCTTCACTGAGAGAGTGATTCGTCTTTGGAATGGGCTGCCCGGGGAGGTGGTTGAGTCGCCGTCCCTGGAGGCGTTCAAGAGGGGACTGGATGTGGCACTTGGTGCCATGGTCTAGTTGTGAGGTTTGTGGTTACAGGTTGGACTCGATGATCTTCGAGGTCTCTTCCAACCTTGGTGATACTGTGATACTGTGTGTGATTTAAAAGAAAGTAGAATCACTGCTTTGGAAACTTTTACCTGTTCAAAGTCAGGAAGAACAATTCCAAAGCTCGTTCTCTAGTCCTTGTTCAGTGAGTGTTTATAAATCACTTTCCCATGTATCATCTTATCTTAGTTTTGCAAGCTCCTGAATGTAGGCTGAAGGATTTGATGCATCAGTGGTGGCTGAGCATCATTGTTCCTGGTAGATGGGTTTGTTCAAGTACCTTATTTATTATCCTGTGGTGTTTTTATAAGCTGGTTCTTTCTTTAACATAGTGATCCTGACTGTGAGGGCCATCGCTGTGAGAACAGTAACACATATGACCATCAACAGTATGATGGAGAGGAGAGCCAAGATGAAGACAGCTGTTCAGAGCATAGCTCCAGTACCTCAACATCCACAAATCAGAAGGAAGGCAAATACTGTGACTGCTGTTACTGTGAGTTCTTCGGCCACGGAGGAGTAAGTCATCAGATTTTATATTGGTTTTACTTGCTTTCTTGTCACTACCTCATCACTGATAGCTTGTGATTTATCAGACTGCAGCCAAGGGGGATGGTACTGGAGCTCACTCAAAAGAATTAGTGAAAGGAACATGAGCAGGTGTTTTCCATTGTGACATGAAGCACTGAAACAAACCTTTCCAATTGAAAGCAATTCAAGGGCAATGAAAATGAGTAAAAGCTGTAGGAAGCAACCGGCTTGGATAATAGACACCGTGTTTGACTGAAACCGCAAACAGGAGCACTGAGGCATTGAAATTACTGCATGGAATTTATGCCTTCGTTTGGAAGGTTGTAATTAGAAACAATGCCATGAATTGGGGTAAAAGTACACTTAATATAGGATAGTTTGGAGAATGTGCATGGCAATTTGTGAGCTGTTCTCCCAGCTGTAAAAATACAAATCCTGACTGTATTCACTTGAATTAGGTTTTAAAAAGGGGGGAGGGGGGAAATAAGAGAAGCAGCTCTTCTTACACAGAACATAAGCAATTACACCTTTATCAAAGGCAAACCCAATCTGCATCTTGCAAGTTTTCAGTATTACAATGTTCTTCACTGGTACGTTTTGGTAGGTACTGCCTTGTGTTTGCATTTAAAGGGTGTTTTGAAGAAATTATAGAGTTCAAAAGCATGCAAGTTATACAAAAACTTTTCCTTTATTTTAATATTTAACACTATTGGAGACATCCTGTATTTATCTTCATACCAGCAATATATTCATTGAGCTCTTGCAATTGTGATCTTTCCGTTTGCATAAATGAAATGCTAAAGGCTCTTTAGTTGCCACGTTTTTTTCCTAAGCTACAATTTCACTTTCCCTCTGACCTCATTTGCAAACCTGTGTACAGTCTGTTTTAATAATCAAGTGTTGGAATTGAAGTCTTTCACATGTGTTTTTCTTAATTGAAGTAAAAGCTCAGTTTCTTAGCCATGTGTTTGATCAGGTGCAGTTTCATCTTAGGGCTTGAGCTGAATTAGAGGCCCCTGCCCTGTGGCTGAAAGGGGCAGGGAGAGGATCTCGTTTCTCATTGCATGTTCTCTCCATGTCCGTGATTGGTCTATCTCTGGCTGCACAGTAAGTTACTTCTGCTGAAGTGGCAGAACTCTACAGGATTTTTAAGTTAATAGGCTTTGCTTTGCTGGTTTCATGGCTTGAACCAGTGTAGCTCCAAATAAATGGGCACCAGATCTGGTGCAGGAGGGGAGAGGGTAAGGCAGCAGGAGGGGAGGAGGAATGAGGAGTTGAGAGGCAGGAGCAGTGAACAGGAATACAGGCAGTAAACATGACACAAAGATTCAGCTTGCAGCAGTGTTGTTAACAGGTTATTGATGCAGCTCTGCTGGAGGCTGTGATGGCACGCTTCACTGCAGGGTGATCAGACCCTCACAGTTACAGCCAAGGCCCGCATCGCCCCAACTCTGAAACAGACTTCATATAAAATGGAAACAGCAGCAAATGTCTGCTGCTTTCTATGTGGTATGCTGATCACAAGAGAATATGGAAGTCTCCTTTCTTGCTTTTGAAGGTATTTCTTTGTTTCCCTTGTGCATTCCTCTGCAAGATCAGTCATTTAGAAAGTAACATTCACAGCCTTAGCGCCAGGTCTGACCTTCAGGTAGAGTTGCAGAGAATCAAGAGTTTTATATTCAGGTTTGGACTTTCCAAGTTATTTGAAAGTCTCTAAAACTTCAAAATCTGGGAAGTATTTGGGTCATTGCAATTTTTACATGTAGTCACTACGTTTTGTCTCATGTCCTTCAGCCTCCAGCTGCACCAACCAGTAGAAATTATGCGGAGATGCGAGAAAAGCTTCGTTTACGTCTAACAAAAAGGAAAGAGGAACAGCCCAAGAAGCCAGATCAGATCTCTGAAAGGGAAAGTGTTGTTGACCATCGAAAGGTGGAAGACTTGCTACAATTTATAAACAGCTCTGAAACCAAACCAGTAAGCAGTTCTCGGGCAGCCAAGCGAGCCAGACATAAGCAAAGGAAGGTAAGACATCAAAGTATGTTTACCCTGGACTTCATGGTTTGAATCTGTGCACTCTGCAAGGACACCACTGCATACTGCCTGTTTGTGTATACACAGCTAGCTGACCTGTTCTGCTGCTCGCTGAGGAGTTAGGTAGGACACTGGGAAGATGCCTCCCTCACAATGTCCTTCTATGTTTTGTTGCAAGTCAGCTTTACACTGGAATTTCTAAAGGTGTTTCTAAGTGTCAGAAATGTCAGGGATTTAATTTGTTTAGTAGAATTGGCATTTAAAAGTGGGGGAAGTTAGAAAAGTAGCTGCTTTTGTAGTTGTTTTGTAGTAGTTTTGTTTTGGGATAATGGTTATGATACAGTATCTCTGTAGGAGAACAGAAGACATAAGGTCACTGCTTTGATGAAAGAGAAGTTGAGATTTGATATTTGTGGAGTGATTGCTCTGGGAATCTTGCTGTCCTGATCAAGTGCAGTGCCACAGGATGGCACAAAGGGCTGTCCCAAGCCAGAGAGAGGTGCCACGCTGCAGAGAGGGGGTGAGGGAAGAAGAAATGACAGGTTGCTTTCAAATGGAAATTGGTTAAAACATTTACTGAGTTAATAGAGGAAATCTATATGGAGTTTAAGTTGAACAAGCAAGAAATTGGCTTTTCTTCCTGCAATTCAAGTTTCAGCCGTAGGCTTAAGGTGCAGTGAGATTTGGTTACTAAACGGGTTTGAGTTCTGGTAAGCAACTTGTGTGACCACACTGTAAATATTTCTTGTGTGTGAATTTCTTTGCTGTTACTAATTCTTTGTTCTTTAAATGCTTCTGTGGGTTTGGAAGACCTGATGTTCACCAGTTCTAGTCTTTGTGTTCATGTTGTAGCACTCTTCATCAACCTAAAGCCTTAGTGAGTTCTTCTATAAATAAACTTAACAAGATTCACCATGTAAAACTCGCTTTGCTCTTGCAGTGCAGTTTGAGCATAAGAAGTGAAAGATTCCCACAGGGTTTCTCTTACGTTTGTAAAAGTGATGTGCAAGGAAACAAAGGGGCATGGTTCTTCTCAGTGTATGACTCTCATTTTGCAAGTGATACAAGGTCAGTGCTTCACAGCAAAGTTTTAGACAAAATCCTTTATGTCTTTATTTCATGTGGTTAATGATGGCTGGCAGAAGAGAACTTAACCATCCTTACTATTTTTGACAGCTTTTAATGCAACTTATGTGCTCAGTGTGTTGCTGTAAAATGTTTTTAATGATAGATCTTCCTAATGTTTATGAACACTGAAACAGAGCAACTCTGCTACCACAGCAAGAGGGCAGAGCAGGTGAATGGTGAAGCCTGAGTTACCTTACACAGTTGTTGAGAACAAAGCTGAATGGTTCATTTGCAGCAATTTTTTTGTAGTTGAAGACTTGGATATTGAGTAAGCATAGCAGCAGCAAAGATCAACAGATGGCTTTGATAACAGTCAAAATACATTACAGAAACATGGAAATGCAGAAAGGATTGTAACAAACTTTAAGGGGAGCTTGTATAAGCAGTTGCTTGCTTGCTGCACACTTCATGTGTTAACATCCTAGGATTTACAGCTTTCGTAGTAGTAATAATCGCTAAACTTCTCATTGCCAAAATGTTTGTCGCTTCCTATAAACCTGTTGTTGTCCTGTAGCTTGAAGAAAAAGCTCGACTTGAAGCGGAAGCCAGGGAGAGGGAGCATCACCAGTTGCTTGAGGAGCAGAGGCGGCGTGAGGAAGAAGAGGAGGAGAGGCTGAAACAAGAATTGCAAAGGCTTCAAGAGCTTCAGCAGCTGCGGGCTGTAAAGAAAAAGAAGAAAGAACGCCCCGGCAAGGACTGTCAGAAGGTGGACATGCTCCCTCGCAACTGCCAGGCAGCGAAGGAGTCTGTCCCCAGCGCCCCCAAGACCTGCAGAACGGTACACTGGAGCAGCCGGAAAAGGTAGAAACCTCCTCTGCATCACTGTCAAGACACCTGAATCATACAGAACAGAGGCCAGTGTCAGAGACAGGCTGTGAACTATCCAATCCTGTAAACACTAGAGACTCCAAGCTGCTTTATCAGAAAGAGGGGAGTGTAAAGCAGCATGAGCCACTCTCTTTTCTGTTGGATATTATGCATCAACATAAAGAAGGAAACAGCAAACAGAAACTAAAGCAGATAAACAAACCATGTGCTGAACAAGTGAAAAAGCCTGTTGAGTCCCCCAAAGCAGCTGAGATTCAGACTAAGCCCAGAAACCAAATAGAATCCAAAGCAAAAGCAGCGGAGCTCCCAACACTTGCAGAATCTAAAAAAGAGGAGAAGAAATTAAACAATAACAAAAAACAGTTGAACCATGTAAAGGAAGAGAAAGCACCAGTAACGAGTGAATCCCCTTCACCAAGCGAGCAGCAGCAGAATAATAAGCTAATACTTGCAGACTCTCCTCAACCAAAAGGCAAGAACAAGAAAAACAAGAAGAAAAAAGGTGACAAAGTCAACAATTCCATTGGTAAGTGTATAGGAAAGTTGAACTTGTGTTGCTTGTTATTGCTACCATTGAAGTCCAGAAGTTGGAAATCTTAATAGTCAGTAATTCTTGCCAATGTACTTCAGAGAAACAGCAAAGCTGGTGTCAGGAGAACTCAAGTCTTTGTAATTATAGCAATAAGGAGATGCTACAGGAAGGCTGGAGAGGGACTTTCATGAGCCTGTCTACAGACAGGACAAGGGGGAATGGTTTGAAGCTGAAGGAGAGGAGGTCCAGACTGGATCTAAGGAAGTTCTTTAGCAGGAGGCTAGTGAGACTCTGGAACAGGTTGCCCAGGGAGGCTGTGGATGCCTCCTTCCTGTAGGATCCCTTCAAGTATTGGAAGGCAGCTTTAAGGTCTCCCCAGAGTCATCGCTTCTTGAGGCTGAATAACCCCAGCTCCCTCAGCCTATGCTTTTAGCAGACAATCTTAGCTGTCGTAGATCTTAGATGTTTTAGGTGCCTTAGAATTTTTCCATCTGGAAAAGATGTCTATGATACTGGCTGGTTGGCTTTGCCAGCACACTAATCAAACATGCTTTCTTAGGCACCAGTTTATTCCTGCACATGCTTGGGCCCTACTGGGACTGCCAGTTGGGATGGCAGCTTTGTGGTTGAACATGTGTCTGCTCAGAGCACCCAGGCATTCCCCTGGGGTCAGCTGGCAGCTGTGTGGTAAGAGCACATGAGTGAAATGTCCACTCATCAGAACGGGTTCACCTTGCAGCTCTCACTGTTGTTCTGCCTAGTAAGCACATGGAGATAGGAGACCTTAATCCTTTGGCATTCTCTATCAGTATTTCAGAATCCTTATGTTTATTAAGCTTTGTTAAAAAATGTACACCAAATTCCTGGCTGTTGCCAGTGTGAGGTGTAGAGCCCAGCTTTGATGTTCCGTGGTTAGGTTGAGTCAGCTCGCAGGTCTGTTTTTAACCCTTATTGTGCTCAGTGTTTTCCACTTCATGTTCACCAGGCAGTGATGCAGCACTGAACCCTTTGATACCTTAGTTCTTGTGCATGTGGTGTTATGGTGTGTTTGGGGTTTGCTTGTTTTTAATTCACCTAGAGGAATGTGTTCGAGGCAAGTCGAGTTATAAGCAGAAAGAGAAGACTACAGACAACTGAAAGGGAAGCTATTAAAGGAAGGGTGGGGATGGTGGAGGGTGCTTAGACCAGAAGAATGCAGGTAGTTCATTGCATCACTTCCTCCTCCCTGTCCCTCACCATTTTTATTTTCTTACTGCTGCTGAAGTGTAGTTGCAGTTTCTGAATTGTGCTGCTTTCTGAGGAATTGGGACTGAGGCTCTACTTGGAGTAGCCCTGACTTTAGAAGGATGAAAAAGATTCTGTACTAATTGGCTATTTTTCAAGACATAGGGTTGGTGTGCTAAACTAGCAAAGGCTCCAAAAATTAACTCAAAAATAAATAAATTAGACCTTGGGTAATTGAAAGAGCATGAGAAGAGGTGAATTACATTGGGGATTTTACCTGAGTTTTAAAATGCAGTGTTAAGGCAGTGAACATGATTGCTTTTGGTGTGATCTCTGTTATTTCAACTCCTTGTTATGAAGAGACTGATGACAACTGGAGGTGTAGGGAACCCCTAGGTTAGAGGGCTTTCTGTCTCCTCAGAGGTAAGCTGCTCAGCTAAGCTGTGCAACTATTAAACTATCCAGAGTGCCTTTAGAAGTGAGTCCTTCTCCTTAGCTCAGGAATTCTAGAGAGTCCTGGTGTATACTGGGTGTTTTCAGTTAGTTTTTGTCTTGACCTTTTTGGAATGGGTTCTGAAGCTGCTTCAGAAATGAGCCTGGAGTCTATATGCAGTAAGAAAAGAGACCTCAGGAGGAAAATCCTCGAACGGGACTCTAGAACCGTACACTGAACCATACACTGAGAAGATACAATATACCAACAGGTTCCAGAGAGACTTTGTTACTATAGCTGAGGCCTAATTTCAGGCCCCATTTAGTATGCAAAAAAAATTAAATAATTAAAAAAATATTCCTAGTTGTAGCTACCATGACTGTTGCAGATACAGCCTGATGATTTTACCCCAGAGGGAGTGGAGTAGCTCTGCAAACACTGAATTCTTGAAGTATTTTTCTTTATAAATACAATTTTTAAATGTTTGTGAAGCTACATTTTTAGTAGTAAGGCTGCCCAGGGCCTCATTCAGTCTGACCTGGCATGGCTGCAGGGACAGGGCTACAACCACCTCCCTGGGCATCCTGTGCCAGTGTTTCACTCCTTGTAAAGAACTTCTTCATGTCCAACCTAAATCTACTTTGCTCTAGTTGCAGACCATTGCCTCTCACTACAAGAACAACTTTAATGCAGCTTCTTCAAGCTTCTTTCTCTCTCCTCCCCCTTTCTGTATGGAATCTAACCTGGTATCATCCTTTTTCCTTTGCAGATGATGTGTTTCTACCCAAAGACATTGATCTAGATAGTGTGGAAATGGATGAAACAGAGCGAGAAGTGGAGTACTTTAAAAGGTAAAGTGCTGTGATCCCCACATATAGAGCTGTTGTGCACATTCTCATAAAAATAAACAAACCCAAACCTCCCAAACCAAGCCACAACTTAATAAGTAACTCCTTGCAGAAAAGCCTGTGTTGCAACAAGAGTGAATCCTGTTACAGGTGGTGTTCTCAGTGCTAGATCAGTCACCAAAGCTGCAGCTCTGTGGGCGCAGATTATGGCTGAGTAGCACAAATACACCAATGAGTGCCACAATCACCGATGGATCCCCCAGGTTCTCATGAAGGCTTTCAGAGTATCCTCAGTTAGCAAAGTCTGTGTGAATACTTCTTTTAGTGCATGCACAGCCCAAATGCTGAGTAGTTTCCTAAGAAAGGAATTGAAAGAGTAGAATGAAAAATGCTGTGTTAAATGGTGAACAAGTAAAACTTCATATCTTGAAGTTCAGAGCAGATATTGAAAAAAGTCTGTTCATGATCTTGTTTACAGGAGCTCATTTTTGTGCTGTGCTGGGAGTGGTGGTGGAACTGTGGGCTGTTGGATCACACCAATCAGACAGGGCCTATTTATTCTAGGGCAGTGACAGTAAAAGAACGATCTGGACCTGTGCTTGTGGAACTGCTTTCTTCAGTGCATTATGGTTGCTTTGGGGATTTATGCATCAGCTCATGTTTAAATAGATTAGCACAGGGGAAGGAGCTTTGTTGTGCTTGGGGTAGGAAGGCTCTGCAGAGGGGCATGGACGGGCTGGCTGGGCCATTAACGCCGTCGCTTCTGCTTTACACGTGGTTTGCCTCTCGTTCTTGCTGTTGGAAGGGTTTGGGTAAAACCAGCCCTGTCATCTCTCTAGGTGACATTCACCTAACTCCTCTGCTGCTGAATGTGCAGCATTCTTTGTTGCTTCATTTCCTCTCAAGAATGCAGAGGTGTTTAAAGTAGCTGCTTTATGATGCATTTTTCTTGCTCTCTGCAACTACCTGAAGGGAGGTTGTAGCCAGGTGGGGGCTGGTCTCTTCTCCCAGGCAACCAGAACAAGAGGACACAGTCTCATGCTGCACCAGGGGAAGTTTAGGCTGGAGGTTAGGAAGAAATTCTACACAGAGAGAGGTTGGCCATTGGAATGGGCTGCCCAGGGGAGGTGGTAGAGTCACCATTATTGGAGGTGTTTAGGAGGAGACTTAATAGGGTGCTTGGCTGCATGGTTTAGTTGGTTAGGTGGTGTTGGGTGATAGGTTGGATGAGATGATCTCGAAGGTCTCTTCCAGCCTGGTTTATTCTAATGTATTTGAGTGATGGACAAGGGATTACTTTTTGGGGTGTGTTTAAGGGGTTTTGTAGTGCTGAATGAGAGCAGCCCTTCAAAAGGACTAGCACATGTGGTTTGATTCTTGAAGTGTATTCGTTTCACTTTTGTAATCTCTATCTTTTCAGGTTCTGCTTGGATTCTGCCAGACAGACAAGGCAGAGACTTTCCATCAACTGGTCTAATTTTAGCTTGAAAAAAACCACCTTTGCTGCACATTGAAATGACACAATTTGGGGAGGGAACCCTGCAGGAATCAATGAACGACAACTCCACTTACCTGTCCTGCTGTGCTGAGAGCTTCTCTGGTCTTGAGCCAGTGCTGCCTTGCCTTGTCCCCAGTGCTGTGTGGATCTGCACTGAACCCTTTGGCCTGATAATTCTTGCAGACTGAAAAATTGCCACTTTCTACCTGAATTTGTTAGCTTGTGTGCTTGTAGTCTGTGAGTGAGACTTACTTGATTGTAGCTGTATGCCGTTGGAGTTGGAACAATAGCTCTTTTCCATCTCCTTCTGAATGCCTTGGCCTCAGAGACTTTAAATTGCTTAGGCTTGAGTGGAGGCCAAAATACTAGTTTGCATCATCTGCAGTGGCTCCTGTCACTTCTGCATCTAGCTATGTTTTGTCATTCTGACTCCTGACAAAGGAATGGACCTAGTCAGTTGTGCTTTCATCTGCTCCAGAATTCTCCTGACATGACTTCATGAAAAAGAGGCTCTTATGGGACAAGTATTTCCTCAGTTCTTTCACAATCTACTGTTTAAGAGTGTACAAGTTACGCTATTTGTGTTTTGATTTATTATTTTTTTTCTCCTGACTTGTAGCCAGCTTGTGTAAGAATACTTGCAGAATGAGAAAATTTAAAGAAGAACAGTACTCACACTATCAAATCTGTTATAGAGTGTATAATTGTATTAACACTGAAGCCTAACTGGCTACTTTTTTAACATATTGTTAAGTAATATTAAAATCATGTCTTTCTTTTTGAAAGATGGAATACATTAGTATGGCAGAAGACTTGTGTCTTGCTTTTTTCTGCTTGGGTGGGGGAAAGGGAAGAAAGAACCATCCTGGGGGTGGGGGTGGGGGGGGGGACCCAAACCCCAACATATTTCTGAACTAAATTTCATCTTCTGTCAGATTGCTGCTTAACTTTAGCATATTCCTTGTTTGCCAGCTCACCTGAAGGGGAAAAACTGCTATTTGCTAGAGCAAAGAAGGCTCCTGCTGAACTCTGGAATTAAGCTTGTGAATTCTCTGAGCTGCTATAATGCTTCTACTGCAGTAGATAAGTTGTGAGGAACAAGGTAACACCAGAATGAGCAGTGCAGTGTCGGCACAGAAATGAAGTAGGTTCCACGCTCCTATCATGTATATAGTTAACAATATAATCGTGTTTTGCAGGTTGCATAGTACTGCTCAGCATGGAAGCAAGCTGTTAACTGAGGGGTTTCATCTCTGTAAAGATGTTCTACTTGCAGAAGTTTTTCTGATGTGGCACTGTTTAGTCCAAGCAGAGACAACAGAAATGTTGTTCTTGCTTCCAGATGATGATACTTAGGTTCTGACTGCCTTCAATGTTTTTTTTTTTTTCCTTCAAACAAACCAGACTTCCACTCAGCACATACTTAAAAGGGCAACACAGCCTCAAAGCTCACTAATGTCCTCTTCAGAACCATTCCACATTTTTCTTTCTTCCACTTGTTCACACATTTTTCTGTGGTATGCCCATTGGGCTCAGGACTGCTTTGCGGGACACAGCGTAACTACACTCAGTCTGGGACTTGAGAAGATTTAATGGATGACTGCTTCTGTGTCCCCTGTGAGGTCCAGGTGTAGCAGGAGGATTGGTTTGGCTGTAGATTGCTGAGATACCTACAACTTCCCATCCCTCTTGTTGGTTCTTTTGCAGTGTGTGCTGCTGGTAGAGAATAAAGTTGCTCAGCTCATACCCAGTCTTCGTAGGTAAAGGAGCCCTCAGCTTCCTCATGTAGAAGAGGGAATGAAGCAGTGTTCTCAAAATATATTCCAGGCATGTAAAGGGACTACTTCTTGTTCTTCAGCTTCAGGTTGAAGGGATGAAGAGCTCAGCCTGACTCTTTGTCAGTGCAGCGTTGTAGTGTAGTATTGATTTGCTCATGCTGGAGGAATAGCATCTCAAACCTCAAAGGTAGTATCTGTGCCGCTTGCATCATCACTAAAACTGCCCACTGCTGAAAATAGCTGCATCAGTTAGTGGAGAGGAGACAGCTTTGTTGGCATTATGGAGACTTTGTTGCATCCTGAGTTAGGTCTTAGCTATGTGTGAGAGACTTCTCATGTGGGACAGTGTGGCTGTGAAAAAAAAATTGCTGTCAAAGCAGCAGAAGGTGGATGTTTGTGTGAAAGGCAGCTCCTCAGGCTTGTGCAGTTCTAAGCCTTAACACAAGGTGGCAGTGGATGTCATCACTGGTGGTTGCCACCTCTGGAGCTCAACTGATTGAGGTATGGGATGGAAAAATGAGTGGGAGACAGATTCTAGCTGTCCTAGGGTAGGAATGCTTTGGAAGTACTGAGATTGCTAATGGTGCTAGAAAACGCATCTCATAGCATTTGTTTTCACTAGTAAATGGGAAAGAAGATTTGCTGCTAAGAAGGCTGTTCAGGATGATGCATGAGTATGATGTGCTTCTCTTTATGATGAAATCCTGTCTAGAGACAGCAGTGAAGTCCTTCTGCATGTGAGGAATCCATGTATGTATTTGTAATACCCTTCAAGGATACTCTCCTTATGCTCCATCATGTTCTGTCAGTACAACTAACATGATGCCATGCACTACACAATGAAGAATGAGCGTGGATCTGCTGTTGCACCTCGGTAAGACACTGAAGGCAAGTAACAGTTTTCTAACTCCATAGCAAAGTGGAGATAAGCATGGCCCAGTCTGGCAGCCAGGAGACTTGAAAGTACTGGCTTCAATTCTACAATTTCTGGCCTTGGGCAAATGACTTAGTTATTGTTACTCCATCCATTAAGTGTGTTTAAGGGTTTGCTGAATTAGGACCATGTTTCTTAATGCCTAATCAAGTAACTGTGTGAAAACCCTGGTAGTGGTGTACCTCAGAAGTGCTCAATTCAGATAAAATATGTTCAAATGTAACTTCAGGTAGATGGGACCTCTGTACATAACATCATGACTGAGTAAATTTGAGCTCTTCATGAGAGCAAAAAGGGGGAAATTTCTGCCTTTGAGTGGGCTGCTTTGGCAGCTTGTGTAACTTGTCCCTCTACTGCTTTCTTCCTCAACCTGTATGAAAGGTGAGTATCTGAGCTCTGGAGGTGACTGGCAGCAGATCTATTTTAAGCCTGTTTGCTGATACTAGTGCTGCTGAATCTGAGGTTTGGGGTGTTTTTCCAGGCTTTTCTTGAATATAAGGGAGCATGGTTGCACAGAAGGCTTGTGTTTGGTGTTGGATGCTCTGAGACAGCCCTTACACAAGGATGTCTCATCTCTATCATTCACTATTGCTGCTTTCTGAGGTAGTGTGACTAAGAGTTGAAAAGTCTTCAGCCTGGTTTTGTGGTGTGGCATCACTGGTACTTAAACTGTGTAGCTGAGGTTCATCAAGGTGGCAACACAGAGCTGACCACAGCCTGAGAAGACTCCTAGAATGGTTTGGATTGGAAAGGACCTTCAAGGTCATCTAGTTCCAATCCTTCTGCCATAGGCAGGGACACCTTCCACCAGCCTAGCTTGCTCGAGGCTTTATCCAACCTGGCCTTGAACACCTCCAGGGAGGGAGCATCCCCAACTTGCCTGAGCAACCTGTTCCTGTCTCTCATTGCCCTCAACTGTAAAGAATTTCTTTCTAATCTCCAATCTATATCTACCTCCTTCCATCTTAAAGCCATTATCCCTTGTCCTGTCACTACAGGAAGAATCCGTCCACTACAAGAAGATCCAAGTTTTCAAAGTGAATTTGCATGGTGACTGTTGAGCATGTAGGCATTGGGTGCACGTGCTGCTGCTCAAAAGGCTCTGCAGGCTGCTTGCTGTGTCCCTGAAAGGTTAGCTCACCTCTGGGTTAGTGTGGGTCCTGTTGTATGGTGATGGGAAAATGAATGGTTACTGGAGTCAGTGTTGACACTGACAGTCACAACTTCACACATCTGTCAGTACAAATGAAGGTGTGCAACTTGTAATTGCAGAAGCTATTAAAAGGAGTAAAAAACCTTTTGCTTGCTGTGTTGTAACAAGCATCTGAGCAGAATGAGGCCTGTAAGACCTTTGTTGTCTTTGGCTTTTTCTCTGCATTTAAAGCTCCAGGAGATCTGAAGACAAAAACCTTTGGTAGGGGAATTCTCTGGAGTCACAGAAGTGTTGGTTCAGGATGTCACCTTTCCTCTTCCTGTCCTTCAGAAAGAACTTCTTGAGAAGATGCCAGTTTTCCAAATTTTCCATGCCTTCCTAATGGCCAGCAGCTTGTCTGTCCTTGCTTACTCCCTGGTCATCAACTCAAAGTGTTAAATGGTCATAAAAATGTTGCTGCAGGCAGCTGGTAGAAGTGAACTGCCATGGAAAGGAGGATGTTACTCTTTTTCCTTCTGGTTTCTCCACTGAACAAAGAAGTAACAATACCAAACCTTTGGGCCTCATTTCTGTTCTTCACAGATCTGTGCATTTAGTTTCAGTTTTGCTGTTGCTTTTGGGCCTCTTCCAGCTCAGTGCTTAGAGATGTGCAATGATAGCAATGGTTGCTGACAGCCCAGAAGGCAGCCATGTGCTGGGCTGCTTCAAAAGCAATGAGAGCAGCAGGACAGGATTCTGCCCCTCTGCTCTGCTGAGACCCCACCTGAAGCCCTGCATCTAATTGGGGTGCCCTTAGCATAAGAGGAACATGAAACTGCTGGAGGGGATCCTGAGGAGGACATGAAGATGATTGGAGGGCTTGAGAACCTTTGCTGTGGGGACAGGCTGAGAGAGTTGGGGCTGTTCAGCCTGGAGAAGAGAAGGCTCCAGGGAGACCTTAGAACAGCCTTCTGTAGTGGACCTACAGGAAAGATGGGGAGGGACTTTTTACAAGGCCTTTAAGCTTTAGGTGGGTAGATTTAGACTAGCTACTGAGAAGAAAGTCTTTATAGTGAGACACTGGAACAGGTTGCCCTGGGAGTTTGTGGATGCCCCCTCCCTGGAGGTGTTCATGGCCAGTTTGGCTGAGGCCTTGGGCAAGGTGGTCTAGTGGAAGGTGTCCCTGATGGCAGGAGGGTTGGAACTAGATTATTTTGAAGGTCCTTTCCCACCTAAACCAATGTATCTATTTGTGTGGAAGGGACTCTGGAGCTACATAAACTGTTGGAAGACTTGCCAGGTAAACCTTTGTTTTCCTGTAACAGTGCTCTTGGGGTTTTACTGGCTTGCTTATAAAGATGCCAGGTAGAAATGGGACTTAGAAGTGGACAGTGCCCAACTTCTGTCTGTGGAAAACACAAAACAAAGTGGAAGAAGGTATGTGTTGGCTGTCTTCTCAGATATGTTTTTCTCAGTTTTATTTTGGCTTTTTGTTGTTTGGGGTTTTTTTTTGTCTGTTTGTTTTGTTTTTAAACCTTCTACCAGTTTGACTGTCTTGTTTTAGCACATCTTGAAGCATGCTTTCACACTTCAGTCACGGGTTCATACCCTTTAGTATTGCTGTTCCACCAGCTACTAATTCATCAGAAAGATGTAGCGTTTGTCTTTGGCAGCTCTCTAGGCAGAGCAGCCCGGAGGGTGGACTGTGTGTAGTCTGGATGCTTCTTTAACCTTAGTTTTCCTTCTAGTGTGTCTGTGTTGCAGAAGTACAGCGATCCACAGGTCTGCACAGATGCAGTGTGTCAAGAGGGAACCACTGGACAGTTCTCCTCTAAATCACCTAAAGCCAAACCTCCCTCGGCGATGAGCGCTTGTGAATCGTATCGACACTTAACCTCCATTTTCTTCCCCAGTTGCTCTGGAAGCTGAACAGAAAAGTGAAGCAAACGTCTCTTTGGCAGTGCTGTAACACCCCTAAGCTGCCAATTTCATGTTTAACTAGCCAAGAACACGTGAACAGGTAATGTGTTTGCTGCAGATAATGCTGCTGTCCAGCCTGCCATCTATAAAGAGAGGAGGCAGGGGCAGGTGAAATCGGTCAAGAACAAACAGAATAAATAAAAATGTGTACTGATGTAATAAAGACTGATTAGGTCACTTCTGTTGCATGAACTAGCATGCATTCCACACCAAGTGTGTTGCTCAGCCAGCTTATGCAAGTTTGATTTTTCTGAGGGAAAGGTGTCTAGACTTGTTCTCCTCTTTGGGGTTTCCCTTAAACAGGCTGTAGAATCAAATGAAGTTAGTGCAGTGGATTGTGGTGGTTTGGGTTAGGGTTGTTTTTTTTTGTGTGTAAGCCACATGATGTTGTCTGAGGTTGTTTTGCTTGTGACTGAAATACAAGGTTTAAATCCAGGGAGTGGAAAAGCTGGAATGCTGAAGTCATCAGACCAGATGAGTGTATTGCTGCCTGCTGTTGCTTCAACAGACTTCGTGTTGCAAAGTACTCATCTGCGTCAGCTCGTGGAATAGTGGTTACGTATTCCAAAAGGGAGGAAAAAGCCGTACTCAAGTCATCTGAAATCAGATATTGAACATGCATACCTCGTCTCTTGCACTTGGCCTTCAAGACACTGTATAGTTTTGTCCATCTGTTGCTTTGCCACTAATGGTTTCTACACCATTGCTAAGGGCAGTTCAGTTTTCCAGGTTCTTTTTGGTTGGTTTGTTTACTGTTGAGGGCAAGTTAGAGTTAGCCAGTTTGTAAGAGAGATCTCTTGGGACAATCTCGACAAGGGAAAGACAAATTTTAAGTAATGTACCATCAGGCTCCTCACTTTGCCTGTGTTGATTTTACCAGGGTATGAGCTTTTTGCTCTGAGTTAATTCTTGAGGCTGGAAGCAGAACCATAGTTGTGTGGTCCAGCTGACTGTGAAAGAGGTGATTGCCAAAACTGTTCTTGAGAGTGAGGGGGAAGAGGGAGTGCCTTAGTACATTAGAGTCTAATGTAGCACCAATACTGTTGCCTTTATCTGTTCATACAAGGTCATCTCCTAGATTTCTCAACTGGATGTACTCTTACTTTCTCTAACAGTCTGCAGATAAAGTCTTTGTCTTCTCCTTAACAAGCAAACTTCTCCATTTGAAAATAGTAATGAAAATGCAGTCTGCTACCTTGCACGGGTCTTTCTCTTAGTCTTCTCTCTGCCATCAATCTACCTTAGAGCCTTTAAAAGGTAATGTCTCTCCTTCCTAGGCTCATAGTGCATGTCTGAAAAGTCCATTTGCAATTAATGAACCTTTTCAGCAGCGTACCTGTGGTGCATGTCACCTGCCCAAGCTATTTTGTGGTCTACAGTGAAATGGTTGCCGTCATTCTGTGTCCCCAGCTGCCTCTGAGCCTGTGTCCTTCACATTGATCATACTTGGCATGTCTCACCAGGTGGGGAAACTTTGAGGGCTGTCTTACAGAAAATCCTATCCTTCCTGTATCATCTCTGAGTCAGGAGGGACAAAGTTGTTTGACTGGGGGATTTTAATTTAAAAAAAAAAAAAAAAAGTTCTGGGACTGCCTGCAGTCTTCAAGTATAATTCTAGGAGGAGCTTCATAATGTTTGAGGATAAACCAAATAGGTAGGCAGACAAAAAGGCTTTAGTCCGTTGTGTGATGTGCTGCTCCTTACTCGTAGTGTGGGGCTTTTGTTTACACTTAGCAAACAACTCCCCAGAGAAAGTTGTAAGCACATCTCTCAACTTCTCCTTGTTGTGTTTAGTTGCTTTGCAAAAGGCTACAAAAATATAATTGAGAGTGAAAGGGTAAGTGGATGTGTGAAAATCATGGGAATTTTCAGATGTTCCTGAAATTTACTGCTGAGCTACAGCTGGGGACGTAGCAGTAGACAGATGTGGGAATGCAAGAACCAAGCAGGTCACTGTGCTGATTGTGCAGTTTGAGAAATAATCATCTTGCCACACACATCACAACTGTTCCTTCCAAAAGATTTGTTCATTTCAGTTTGTTGGAAGACAACCAGTCGTGGTGGGTACAGTAACTGTTCTGCTGAAATCCACTTTTAACACAATCTAACTGCTGTGCAATTCAACCTGGTCGTAGCTGAGTTACTGGAGAGGGATGACATCTTCTCATATGGTCTGAACTTCAAGTCTCTTGCTTTTGTCAGTGTTAGCCAGTATAGCCTGACTGTCTGTCTCTTTCTTTGTGCAGATGCCTTTTTTGGACACTAATCTGCACTTGTGCAATAGGAGTGACATCTCTACATGCCCTGGAACTTCTCAGGCGTAGGAGTCAGGGGCTTGAATGGATTAGGTTGTGGCAATGCCTCAAACTAGGACGCTGTCATGTGTGATGCATGCAAGTAGACTAAGCCTGGAAGAGAAGACTTAAAATGTTGAAGCCATTAGCCACACAAAGGTATGTCTGTCCTTGGGTTGGAATCCTCTAAGTGATGTGGTGTAGAGACAGATGAAGTCTTGCATGACCTGTTGCCAGTTCCCTTGTCTCATACCAGCAGTATGCCAGCATGATGCGGTATGATGTTGTGGGTAAAGCATCTATTGAAGACAGCTGGAACCCCAGCACTGTTGAGGATCACAATTCCCAGGTTGGTTGCCTGATTTCTTTTTCAATAGCAAACAAACCAACCCCAAACACGCTTAGATATTTAAAGTAAGATCTTATCTCTGCTCTGCATATGGTTTTGATGCCAACTGACACTTCATGTAGCTGTTGGCAACTTGCACAATCTTGAATGTTGCTGTAACACAGAATCACCCAAACAAAGGGAGCCCAATGAGGAAACAGCACAGCTGGTTGAGAAATTGTGGAAGTGACAGTGTTTTGAAATGACTGAGAGGAGAAAAATGATAAACACAAAGCCTAGTTCTTCCTGGGTATAGCCTGGAATGTGTTGTGTGTGTTGGACTGCAGGAGTTAGTGCAGCATGAGTCTGAAAACAGGCACGTTGGGGTTGAGTATGAAAACAAGCGGCTTTCGGATGGCAAGGGATGTCATCCAGAAAGATCTTCACAGGCTTGAGAAGTGGGCCAGTGCCAACTGCATGAGGTTCAACAAGCCAAAGGTCAAGGTCCTGCATCTGGGTCAGGCCAATCTCGGGCATGAATCCGGATTGGGTGCAGAGTGGGTTGGGAGTAGCTCTGAAGAAAGAGACTTAGGGGTGTTGGTTGCTGAGGAGCTCTCCATGAGCCAGCAGTGCCCTCATAGAGCCCAGAAGGCAGCTGTGTGCTGGACTGCAGTAAGGAGAGTGTGGCCAGCAGGGCAAGAGAGGGGATTCTGCCCCTTGACTCTGCTGAGACCCCACCTTGAACAGTGCATCCAACTCTGGTGTCCCCAGCATCAGAAGGACACAAAGATACTAGAGTGAGTCCAGAGGAGGGCCATAAAGATCTAAGCATTTCTAACCATCGCACAGAGCTGCAGTGCTGAAAAGCCTTTAAGCTCCTACTTCCTCTTTATTCATTTTTTTGGTGGGGTTTCTTGTTGCTGTTGCTGCAGTAACATTTTTGGAAGTCTAAACTTCATAAGATCTGTGATTTCATGGCCATGCTGAGCAAGTGTTACGCTCTGCACAACTTCAGTCTTTGTATCTTGTACGATAACCAAAATTAGGTAGCTGTAGGTAAAGAAAAGGGAAAACAGCTACTTTTATGTACTTCAAAAAAGGGAAAAAAGGCAGGTTGGGATGGGAGGTTTTTTTTTTTTTCTTCATCCTAAAGCCTTCAGCAATTCCTTTCTGTGTTTTGATTTGTAAAGCATGTAAAAGAAGGTTGTTGTCAGTTTTTAGTGCATGCTTTTGTTTGGAGATGTCTGTCTTTTGGTGGAGGGTTCTGATCTCATCCACTGCCGTTCTTAAATAGCTTTCACTTTTACCTGCTGACAGCATTTCTGCTTTGTTACCCACACAATTCAGTAGCTCATCACTGCTGAGCTGAGAAGTGCTCTTTTCTTAGGAGCATTATTAATGTGTGTCTGAACTGTGGTAAAGATGCCTCCAAGCTGACACTGATGTACAACCAGAATAGATGAGGCGAGCAAGACATGAAGCAGCTACAACTTCACTCCATTTTACAGAAGATACATCAGTACAGAGATGAAGCAGCTTTGCCCCAGCTATGGTGCAAGTGTGAAAGAGTTGGAGACTGAACCTGGTTCTCCATAGGCCTGAGTCTGAATTCCAAACCTGTCTTACATCATAGAATCATAGAACCAATAAGGTTGGAAAAGACCTAAGAGATCATCAAGTCCAACCTATTACCTAATTGGGCAACCAGCGCCAGAACAAGAGGACACAGTCTCAAGCTATGCCAGGGGAGGTTTAGGTTGGATGTTAGGAAGAAGCTCTTCACAGAGTGATTTGCCATTGGAATGGGCTGTCCAGGGAGGTGGTGGAGTCACCATCACTGGAGGTGTTTAGGAAGAGACTGGATGGGGTGCTTGTGCCATGGTTTAGTTGATTAGATGGTGTTGGATGATGGGTTGGACTTGGTGATCTCAGAGGCCTCTTCCAACCTGGTCTAGTCTATGCTAGTCTATGCTAGTCTATGCTAGTCTATGCTAGTCTATGCTAGTCTATGCTAGTCTATGCTAGTCTATGCTAGTCTATGCTATTCCTTCATGACTAACTAAACCATGGCTTCAAGTGCCACGTCCAGTCCTTTTTGAACATCTCCTGGGACAGTGACATCCTGAGAATTTATACCAGCACTATCACTGGAGGTGAAAGCAGTACTGTGAAGCATTTGCCTCTTGTTTCCTCATGGTTTTTGCACTAAGTGTTGCCTTCCTCGCATCAGCTCCCAAACAATCTCATTGAACCTTCTTCCTCCTACAGACCTTGTTGCTGAGGTTGCCTGGAAATACCTGAGGAGCAATTGGGTTGTGTAAATGGTTGAGTTCTCCTGAGGGTTTTTGACACCAGAAGTTAAGAATTAATGCTATGGGGTGTAGTTTGTTCAGCTGAACTCTTATCTCATGCATGCCTGAAGTGCCACCATCACACCATGGTGTTTCTTATCATGTGTGGTCAGCTGCACGGCTGAAACAGAGAGAGTGCCCTGTGCTGCTGTCAGACTCTGCTAAGAGTAACCTGGGTGGGGTCAGAATGGAGTAAAACTCCTTGTTGTTCTCTAAATGGCTTTGGATGAGAGAAAGAAAAGGGGTCTGGTGTTTCATGGTTTGTTTGTTCCTGGTAACAGGAAGGACGTGTCCTGTGCTGCAGGAGGCAAGGGCTGGGATGGAGAGGAGCTGTGCATTTCCTGCTCTGTTGCAATCTCTCTCAGTAGGTAGACATAAATAAGGAAGCATGTGCCTCATAGCTGTGGCCAGATGGCAATCCAGACCCTTGGTGCTCAGCCTTCTGTGGGGTGGTTTCACCTCTTGTTTCTGGCTGTGGTAATACTTTCTTCTGTCTTACCATCTCAGGGTATTGCATTCGTGTGGTTGCTGTTTTCCATCACACATGACCATGTTTCCCTGTTGGAACAGGAACTGTGAAGTGACCATCAAAACAAGGATCACCTTTGTACTTCTGAGAGATGTCGTAGTCATGATTAAATATTGCCCTGATACCCATGAAGAGTGCTTGGTCTTTACAGTGTGAACAGGTGCATGGGGAATTTCTATCTGAAAGGGGTCATGCAGGAGTTTAGCTGCAACTACAAAGTTACATACTGATGAATGTAGGTTACATTCTGAGGTCAGCATTGCATGGACCTGCTGCTTGGCACAGTATCAGCAGCCCATGTGTGAGGAGGTCCATCAGTTTGCTTACGTGTTTAATGCTCAAGAAGCTCTAAAGGTGCAGGATCTCCTGTAGTTCAGCTGTGGTACGAATGTGATTGTCTTGTGTAGAATGGCCACGATTTCTCCTCACTAGAAATTAATTTCCAGGAAAGCAGGTGACTGCCTGTGTTCACCTTGCATTTGCTAACAGAAAGAAACCGAGAGCTCTCGCCAGCGGCAGCCAGTTTCACGTTGAGTGAGGATCCTTGTCTTGTAGCAGATGTCCTCATTTGCATGGCAGTGAGCTAGTTTCAAGTGATCAGCTCAGGAAAGTTTCATTAATTCAGCAGCTGAATCTGCCAGTTCCCACCAAGAAGTGCAGAGAAAGCTAAAATCATCTAATGCTGTGCAAACACTGGAGAAAACAACCAGGCACATGCAAAGGCCTTGGCCAAGTGTGTTTAGGCATCTTCATAAGAATGGTTTGGGTTGGAAGGGACCTTTAAGATCATCTAGTTACAACCCCTGCCATGGGCAGTGACACCTACTAGACCAGCTTGCTCAAGGCCCCATCCAGCCTGGCTTTGAACACTGCCAGGCTTGGAAGCTGCCTTAGCCCAGTTGGGTAACTTTATTCCAATAGAATGAAAAGCTACCTTTTAAAGCTTTTTATTGAGAATTCACTATGGAGTTTGGAACTGTTAAAAACCACAACTTCCATGTCTTACTTTTCAGGTGAGCAAACAGTCTTCTGGATGTGTGTGGTGCTTCTAGAGCACTTCAGAGTTTCCATAATCTCTGCTCTACTCTGTTGGGGTTTCTTTTGTGGCAATGAGACCCAGAAGTTAACCTCAAAGGTTAAAGTCCCTTTTCAGGGTGATGTTCACCAGGGTGTAATTTAGTTTGCCTTTTGTCTGTGTAACTGCAGAAGCTTGGTTACACTGAAAACCTGGATTTGAAAATAGATCTAAATTTCACCTGCTGGAGACACAAAAATAACTTGTGTGGATCCTGCCCTTTGGGAATGTGAAGGTTATGTCCTGCTTTGCCTCTAGAAAGAGCTGCTGGAATATTTTTACTTCCTTTTCCAGTGGCATTCTGGCAGTCCTTCCTTGGAGAATTTCCCCAGCAAAGGAACTACTCTGGCCATAGTGGTGTGGCCAGTGCAGAAGTTTGTGCTTGGTGGCCAAGGGAGCTTCCTTTACATGCTTAGTCATCTTCTCCTGCTGTTTTCCATTGCCAGCACTAGATGCTGTTTTGTTTATTTGTTTTCATGGTTAGAAGTCAGCATAGGAATGTCTACCATTTTATGCAAACTTTTAAATTATTTCCTATTTTTGTCCCTGTTACTCCACTTGTGGTCTCTCAGAGGACATACCTCAAAGGACAAATTAATTCTTTCAGCTAAATGTGGCAGCTACACTCTCTAGGGGAGGCTCGTGTTCAATAGTAGATTGAACGTGAGCCAGCAGTGTGCCCAGGTGGCCAAGAAGGCCAATGGCATCCTGGCCTGTATCAGGAATAGTGTGGCCAGCAGGAGCAGGGAAGTCATTCTGCCCCTGTACTCAGCACTGGTTAGGTCACACCTTGAGTCCTGTGTCCAGTTCTGGGCCCCTCAGTTTAGGAAAGATGTTGAGTTGCTGGAAGGTGTCCAGAGAAGGGCAACAAAGCTGGGGAGGGTTTGGAGCACAGCCCTATGAGGAGAGGCTGAGGGAGCTGGGGTTGCTTAGCCTGGAGAAGAGGAGGCTCAGGGCAGACCTTATTGCTCTCTACAACTGCCTGAAGGGAGGTTGTAGCCAGGTGGGGGTTGGTCTCTTCTCCCAGGCAGCCAGCACCAGAACAAGAGGACACAGTCTCAAGCTGCACCAGGGGAGGTTTAGACTGGATGTTAGGAAGAAGTCCTTCATAGAGAGGATTGCCCATTGGAATGTGCTGCCCAGGGAGGTGGTGGAGTCACCATCCCTGGAGGTGTTTAGGAGGAGACTTGATGGGGTGCTTGGTGCCATGGTTTAGTTGATTAGATGATGCTGGATGATAGGTTGGACACAGTGATCTCAAAGATCTCTTCCAACCTGGTCTATTCTATTCTAAAAGTGGTCGGTTTTCAAGTAGCAAAGCTGCAAATGCAGTTTGCTGCTATTGCTGACAGAATAAGTGGGACAACCTATGGAGCATCCAAAAGTACTGCTGTAGATTGTTTGCTTCCTTAAAGCAATTAGCCAGGGGGGCTGGTAGCCAGGAGCAGATGAGACAAAACAGATGACAAACAGGAACTGATTTTACAAGTTTGGATGAGATTTTAGTATCACTTCTCACTGTGTTAATGAGGGAAACTTATGTGTAGTGCAGGCCAGTGAAGGCTGGTGGAGTGCTTCAGAGGAGGCTGGTGGTGCAGTGTCTTACCCCTGCTGCAACTGGTGTCAGGAAACATGAGAGAGCAGCTGGGGAAAGTGCACCCAGTGGTGGGCTGGCCACCCATAATCAGCAGACAGGCATTTTACAGGGGTTGGCTTCCCTTTCAAGCTTTGGACTTAATTCTCTATGACTCAGTCTGATTTGACACCTCAAAGAGACAAGCTGTGGCCATGCCTGTTGCAAGATGCCACCTCCCTGCCTGCTGTGCTTGTATGCCAGCCCAGTTACAGACACCAAGTGTGGGCTGTGATTTTCACAGTCACTGTGGTTTCCAGTGAGCCCTGAAATCTGGCAGAGTGGTGAAGTCTAACACACAACCTAGGCATCCTTTTAGATGCTCTCTAGCACCCTCCCTGTGCTGCCTCAAGGGCTGTTGCCTAGCTCTCTGCTGCTTTCTCAAAAGCTGCTACACTACCTGGATGGTGGAATTGATGGTTCTGTTTTGTTGGGCAGGAGGATTGATGGCTTTTTCACTTTAATACTATAAGGCTGAAAAGCTTGGAAGGGGAATTTCAGTTCTGAAGGCTGCACATGCCAGTATTGGCAGGCTTTAGGAGTTTGACAGCCTCCTTAGAGGCTGAACCCAGGAAAGCTGCAGGACAGGAATGCAGGACAGGATAATTCAGGTTGGAAGGGACTTAGGAAAGTTTTCAGTCCAAGCTCCTGCTCCAAGCAGGGTCAGCTTTGAGACAGATCAGGCCACCCAGTTCCTTATCTGGTTTGGCCTTGAAAAACTTTGAGGATGTAGAGTGCAATCTCTGGGCATCTCCTCACTGATTTATTGGTTGTGATAAATTGGCATTTTATTTATTGTTATTGGTCATTTACTTTCTAGTCTTCAGGCTTGTCTTTCTGTCTGTATTGGTAAAAGCAATCTCTTGGCTTTGAAGCAAGTTCTGGGGAAAGGCTGGGGACTAATCCATGAATGTCAAGAATTTGGAAGTACAGGAGTTCCAAATTCTCCCTTTTCTTTAAGTGTTACCTCCCTTACTTTCAACCCCCACCTTTCCTGCTGCCTTCTCCTTACATGGTTCCCCACCCACACCTCTGATGGTGGTAAAGGAGGAGGGTCTCTTCCATGTATCTTGGGCTGCTTCTTATAGTACATTTGGATATTTCAAAGCATTTGATGCTAGTGAAGCAGGTGTTACTCAGTTCCTCAGGAACTGAAGGATGGAGTGATGAGAACAGGATCCAGAGCTAGGTACTGGAGCAAGCTGGGGATTGGTCTCTTCTCTCAGGTAACCAGCAACAGAACAAGAGGACACACTCTCAAGCTGTGCAAGGGGAAGTTAAGGCTTGATCTTACAAAAAAGTTCTTCACTGACAGAGAGTTTGCCTATTGGAATGGGCTGCCCAGGGAGGTGGTAGGGTCAATGTCCTTGGAGGTGTTTAAGAAAAGCCTGGATGAAGGACTTAGTGCCATGGTCTAGTTGATTAGATAGGGTTGGGTGATTGGTTGGACTTGATGATCTGCAGGTCTCTTCCAACCTGGTTGATTCTGTGAAGTTCCTAATGACAGTTTCTATTCATATATTGGAGATGTCGAACGTTGGATGGTGAGGCACCTGGTTTGCATCAGCTTTGGGGCAGAGATCATGTTGGGACATATAAAACTGGAGCACTGGTACAGGCTGCTTAGAGAGGCTGTGGAGTCTCCTTCTCTGGAGAAATTCCAAACCCATATGGATGCTAGCCTTGCTTGGTCACTTCTCCCAGGCAACCTGTGACAGAACAGGAGGACACAGTCTCGAGCTGCACCGGGGAGGTTTGGGCTGGATGTTAGGAGGAAGTTCTTCAGAGAGATTGGCCATTGGGATGGGCTGCCCAGGGAGGTGGTGGAGTCACCATCACTGGAGGTGTGTAGGAACAGACTGGATGGGGTGCTTGGTGCTATGGTTTAGTTGAGATGGTGTTGGTGATGATAGGTTGGACTCGATGATCTCAAAGGTCTCTTCCAACCTGGTCTATTCTATTCTTGCAGCAGGTTGTTCCACACTGTAACAGTAATGTTGTGAGCATGGCAGTGGTGGTGAGTTTATGGTAAAACATCACATTAAATCTGGCATATGGTGTGATGTTTAATATCCTTTCAAGCTGGTTTTGTTGATGAGGAGCCTTGTTTCATTTTGGCTGCATCATGGTTGTCTCAGGCCTTTCCCTTTTTTAACCTTCTCACTCTGAGTAAGCTTCATGAAGGAAATAATAAATAACTGGGCTTTCCCTTGCTAAAATCAGCTGCTGACCTTAGCCTGCCATAAGCTACATCTACAAAAAGCCCCCACTGATTTTCCTGGTGGGCTTGAGGAGGCCTCTGGTGAGTTGGTGTTTGGAGGAGGAGTGGCAGGGATGGTATGAATGTTGTGTTTTGCTGTGTGAGGTGACTGAGGATTGCTTGAATGAGTGAACTTCCTGATTCAGAGGTAAAGAATGAATGGCCCCTCCTCATAGTTTCAATTTTATTCTGAAAGGTACTTAGTAGCTCACTGGTGTCTGCAGCCCCACACAAGCTCTGCCTAGACAACTGTTTCCATTGCTTGAGAAAGTCCATCTGACGCACCAGTGGGAAGTGGACGTTTTCAGTTCACTTAAAGGGAGCATCTATGAATGTGTGTGCACAGCTGAGGAGTTTCAGCCTCCAGGAAGGGGCCAAAAAGGCTTGAACTTTAAAGACTTGCATTGTCTGAAGGCAGAGACTGTTGCAGCTCAGCTCCCTCCTGCTAGGATCGTAGTTGCTGCTTGGTATCTGCAGCAGCCTTGCTTTGTTGGACCTTGCTTTATTTATGACTATTGCCACCAGCGGTTTTAATTATTAATAAATATGAAACAGGCAAAAGAACAGTTCAGTGAAGAGACCTTTAGAGAACTGATCTCATTTTACTCATTTTCCTAATATTTGTCTGGCTTGTTCTCCTGGCAGAGCTAATAGACCTGTCTGTGTTTGCAGACTAGCGCCTTCAGACTGGTCATTCCTATGATCCAAACAACGCTAGAAGGGTGGTCCTGGAGGTGGCCCCTCTGTTTTGTTCTAATGGTTGCTTTGACATTGCATCAAAATAATGCCACTTGATAGTGCATCAGGAAGCTGATGACCTGTGTGACAACTGCAGTTGTAGCCTGCAGACCAGGCTTAGGAGGAGGTCAGATACTCTTAGAGTACTTGAGTACTGTGTCCATTTCTGGGCCTCTCAATTTAAGAAGGACATTGAGACACTTGAACGTGTCCAGAGAAGGGCAAAGAGGCTGGGGAGAGGCCTCGAGCACAAGCCCTAAGAGGAGAGGCTAAGAGAGCTGGGGTTGTTTAGCCTGGAGAAGAGGAGGCTCAGGGCAGACCACCTTGCTGTCTACAACTACCTGAAGGGTGGTTGTGGTCAGGAGGGGGTTGGTCTCTTCTCCCAGGCAACCAGCACCAGAACAAGAGGACACAGTCTCAAGCTGTGCCAGGGGAAGTTTAGGCTCAAGGTGCGGAGAAAGTTCTTCACTGAAAGTGTCATTCACCATTGGAATGTGCTGCCCAGGGAGATGGTGGAGTCACCATCCCTGGAGGTATTCAAGAGGGAATTGGATGTGGCACTTGGTGCCATGGTCTAGTAGGCATGAGGTCTTGGGTGACAGGTAGGACTTGATGATCTTTGAGGTCTTTTCCAACCTTGTTGATTCGATGATTCTAGAGAGGTTACAAGCATGAACAGCAGGATGTGGTGTGTTCCACATGGAAGTTCTGACTGCCTTTTCCATCCTAATGAGGGTTGGTGTTCTGCTGAAGCAAGTACATGCTTGCCCTAAGGACCTGGAGGCTTTTTTTATATTAGGGTATTATCAGATTAAATATTCAACCACCAAGCCTCTGATGCCCACCTCCTAGAGGGAAGCAGTGATACTAACAGCTTCCTTGGTCTACAAGGCAGCACAGGTTTTGGCCCCATTGTGTTCTCACCCAAAATATTACACTTGAAAACAGGATTCTAGCGGTGGCAGCACCTGCCAGTGTAGTGTATGTGGAGAAGAACTGGTAGAGGTCTTTAAATTGCCATTACTCATATGCATTGTTTTGGTCTATCACCTGTCTGCAAATATTGCAGCTAAAAAAGGGCATTTTTAACTTTGGCACAGCTGTGCTTAAGATGATAGGCTGAGGTGATACTTCTACCCTCATTTTTCTGTAAATGGCAGAGTTGATGGTGATCCTGATGAGTCAAGGCTCATTCAGACTGGAAGTGACCTTTGGAGGTTATCTAGTCCAGCTTCCTGCTGTCTTTTGTGTTGTCTGATTTGCTGAAGTGGCCAGTGACCTTCAAGGAGCTCCAAGAGCAGCTCTTCCCAGCCAAGGAGATGGAGATGTTTTATACCTTGTCCTTTTTTATGCCCGTTGTCTATGGACCAGCATTTTCCTTGCTGCTGAGATACTACTTGTTGCCTTCGGCAGCCCTTCTACCTTTCAGCTCCTGCCCTCCTGCATGCTCAGGCACTGTCTCCATATTACTCCCAAGCAGCCTGTCCTCACTTCCACCTCCTGTACACTTCCTTTTAGTGTCTGAGCTCAGTCAGGAGTTCCCCCTCGGGCAGAGCTGGCCTTCTGCCAGCTTTGCTTGACTTCCTGCACCTCAGAACAGGCTGTTCTGCTTTGAGTGGTTGTTCTTGGAGATCAATCAGCCATCCTAGGCCCCTCAGCCTCTGCTGGGATCCTACCTACCAGTTCTCTGAGCAAGCCTGGATCCGCTGTTCCAAAGTCCAGGATCGCTTTGCTGCTACCTGCCAGCTCCATTTCTTTCAGGATCTTTTTGTCACCATCCTATGATGGCTGCAGCCAAGGCTGTGATCAACTTTCACAGTTGATGAGTAGCAGATTTAGCAGGGTGCCTCTCCTACTTAACTTGTCTATCAGGTTTTCAAAAGGTCCTCCAGGACTGCTCTTCTGGTTTGCTTGCACCCCTCTTTGTTGCCCTCCCAGCAGATATTGGGGTGGTGAAAACCCTCAGGGAGAGATGGGGCCTGCAATCAAAAGGCTTCTCTCAGCTGATTAGAGCTGATTTCATCTTTTTTCTCCTTATTTTGATGGACTGTAGCAGGCACCCAGCACATTATTATGCTTGTTGGCCTCCTCCCTCACCCTGACACGTAAGCTTTTGACCAGTCTGTCACCTATTGCTTCAGATCTCTGCGTGTTCAGGTCTCATCTTTGCAGCCCCAAGCTCTGCTTTTCCTTTTTTCCCCCTTCCATCCATGTCATGTAAACTATTCCAACACATCTCTGCTCCTAGAGATACCTTAGCTTTGTGTCTCCTCATGGATTCAAAATGTCTTCTGTTTGGCAGTACTTGTGTTCAGGCCCTTCAGAGAGACCCCTGTGATACACCTTGAGAGTTGGAGTAGGAGTCTTGGGAAAAGACATGGGGCACTGGCCACAATTTGTTGCTTAGTTTTCCTTTTCCAGGAAACTGGCTCTGATGTCACAGTGTTAATCTCTTTGGAGCTTCTCCACTTGTGTAGGATGCCAGGAATGTTTCTCCTGGGTGCTGTTGTATTCTGGGAAAAACCCTTTGATAGCCCCATTCCAGGACCAAGATCCAGATGTCTCTAGTCTGCCTCTTTCATACAGTGCTCTGTGGCATAAGGTGGGGTTGTGGACCTGTAGAATGGTGCTGGTCTGCCTCTTAAGGACTGGTTACTGTTGAAGCCAGCTTGCAAACGTGCCAAGTTCCAGAGGACTCTACTTCAATACAGTCATTCACCTACTTAACACACACACGCACATGTTCTGTTCGGTTACAGCTTCTGCTCAGCCTCCTTCAAGCAGACTTTGCTTTTCTTCAGCTTTTTGTCTGTAGGATGAAGTCTGACTGTCCCACTGTGAATTTCAGAAGTAGTCCCTGAGGAGGAGGGGATGACAACTTTTTCTTCCTCTCTCCAGTGTGAGTGAGCAGAATCAGCTGGTGTTTGTTCCAAACTTCCTCTGAGAAGTTGGAAGATTGCAGTTCCCTCCTCCCACATCCTCATCTCCCCTGAAATGTGTGCAACTATTGATGATTAGAAATGATTATTTTTTTTTTAATGTCCAGGGTTATTCAGGTGAATTCCACTGAGACCATGATAGCTTCTAAACTGTTCCCTGCCCGTCTGAAGAGGAACTGTCCTAGAATAATTGTAAGGAGCTCAGTGCACACTTCCCTGAACACTTCTGCATAGCTGTGGAGTTATGATGTGCTCAATGGCTGCTCAATCTTAGTTACTTCTCTTTGGCCTTTCTCTTTGAGGGTTTTCTGCTGTACATAGTTTGAGAGACTCTTTAAAGAAGGCAACCAGCCATCGTGGTAGAGTGTGTCCATCATCATCCCCCCACACCTGAAAAGACCACCTCCATTGCTGTCAAATGGATTTATCTGATGCCAGTTAAAACTCAAGAGACATGTCCATGTTCTGTAACACATTTTGAGCTCTGTGTTTCCAGAGCTCAGGGATTGTCTATTTAGCCACACCTATGCTGTGCTGCTCTCTGCACTATGCCCTGAGCTGCTCAGTTTTGTGCTCTCCTGGAGTTCTTGCATTGCAGTGAAGTAAACTAGAAACTAATGGCAGCTGTTGACCTCCTTCTCTCTTCTCATAGCTTTATTGTTTCACTTGGAATTGAAGGTTTATTTGAAGGCAAACTTTACCTTGCTACTGCAGTACAGCTGCAAATAGAAACTGAAAAAACCTTTCAATCCAAATGTGAAATGTGAGTATATTTGGGACTGCACTCAAACAGGATCTGGCACTTGATGGAAAGACTCTAATGCTCAAAACAGGTGTTTAAGGCTGCCTGAACATGAGCCAGCAGTGTGCCCAAGTGGCCAAGAAGGCCAATGGCATCCTGGCATGCATCAAGAATTGTGTGGCCAGCAGGAACAGGGAAGTCATTGTGCCCCTGTACGCTGCACTGCTTAGGCCACACCTTGAGTCCTGTGTCCAGTTCTGGGCCCCTCAGTTTAAGAAGGACATTGAGACTCTTGAATGTGTCCAGAGAAGGGCAACGAGGCTGGGGAGAGGTCTTGAGCATAGCCCTGTGAGGAGAGGCTGAGGGAGCTGGGGTTGCTTAGCCTGGAGAAGAGGAGGCTCAGGGGAGACCTTATTGCTGTCTACAACTCCCTGAAGGGAGGTTGTAGCCAGGAGGGTTGGTCTTTTCTCCCAGGCACCCAGCACCAGAACAAGAGGACACGGTCTCAAGCTGCACCTGCACCAGGGGAAGCTTAGGCTGGAGGGAGGAGAAAGTTCTTCCCAGAGAGAGTTGTTAGCCATTGGAATGTGCTGCCCAGGGAGGTGGTGGAGTCACCATCCCTGGAGGTGTTCAAGAGGAGATTGGACATGGCACTTGGTGCCATGGTTTAGTCATGAGGTCTGTAGTGACAGGTTGGACTTGGTGATCTTTGAGGTCTCCTCCAACGTTGGTGATTCTGTGATTATGTTGGAAAATGCCCTGAACTTAATTTCTCACAGGAGAGAGATCTGTCACCTGCTACAGAAGACCTCCTCACTTAAAATATTTACATGAGTTTTGAAAAATGATGGTATGGGGAAGAGCATTCTCCTGTTTTCTTGCAAAACATTATTTTGCCTTGTTCAGATGAAGGTCTTTCAACCAGCTGATCTCTCTCTCTCTGCTTTTAAGTGCTTGATTCTGCTCTGGGTCTTGCCAGAGCAATCATAATTTGGAGCTTGTTAGGTGTCTGTGGTTTCCAGCAGTGTAATGTAAAGCTGGAGTTCAGCCTAATGAATGCAGCCTTCTGTGTTTTTTTCCCCTGCAAGAAAAGGGGTTTGAGCCATAAGGCACATGAGAGGGGAAGTGCAGCTTATGGTCCTTTAAGAGCCATTAATCTGATAGAAATGCTTTTCTTCTTCTAGCTCATCTCTGTGAAGTGTTGCCCAGTTTTAAGTATCAAATCCAAATGAAGCAGAGGACCCAAAGCCCTGTGGTATTTCTGCAAGCTGTGTGTTTCTCAAGGACAGCTTTTGGGCCAGAGGAGATGCGGAGCACCTCTGCTGCAGACAGTATTGAGGCTAACCTCTGCTCTTGCCCTTGAGGCTTTCCAAACCCTTGTGGTGAGGGCTAGCACTGCTAACAATGCACAAATGATACCCCACTGACAATTTCCACACCTCATTTGTCTTCCCTGCTATGCACAAGACCTGCTTAAAATATCAGCATCCCGTAACCACAGTCTGGTTGTGGTGGCCTAACCTTGCAGTAGCTGTAGCCGGCCTGGTAATTCCAGCCCACCATTCATGTGTAGCTTGCTCATCTCACCAGGGGCATTCCCATGCATGGCTCCAGTGCTAGCAGGGGGTGTCTGACTTTGTTCCTGTCTAGAAGGATTTTCATCTTTGGTTGCAGCCCCAGTTGCATGAAGCTACTGATCAAATCCCATTTGACCTGGGAATTGTAGTAGGCTTTGGCATTGCCTGGTCATTCTTCGTGCCCATGTTCATTCAGCGTGTGTTCAGCTCTGGTTTCATGCTCAGCTCTTTTCTCTAGCCCTTTCTGCTCCGTTCTTGTCTCCTTCACAGATGTCAGAGGCAGAGAAACAGCCCCTTCTGCAGTGTTCAGAGGGGTTATTCTGTGGTTTCCTGGAGAGCCGAAGCTTACGTCTAGCTTACTTGTCAGGTTTCTTTCCTTTCTTTTGAAACTCATATGCTGAAAGGCCCAGCCTCACAGGAAACCATCTTTAACCAAACCACAGCAACAGAACTGTCACACGTACCCCCCTCCCCAAAACTGTCTGAAAGATCACATAGGTGGCACAGTTTCACAGCCCTAAGAATTTCACTGCTTTGCAGTGGGAATGCACATGCTGGGTAGGAAATCCCAAGACGTTCCACTGCCTCAAAGGGCCGGTGCTGCTTAGGCTTATATCAATTCCTCTTAGGTGTCTGGGTGGGTTTTTTGCTGGGTGAGGGGAGCAGAGACACTGCTTCTAACTTAACCACAGTGAACTTACACCCAGCAGGTTCTATGTGTGCTAAAGGAGCTGCCCATCAGGGTCATGGTGGATTTCGTGGATTAAAATTCAGACACTAGCTAGAACTTTCCTGCAGTTGCTTTATTTTGCCTACCATCATGATCCTTTTCTGTCCTGTGTCTGATGGCTTCTTTCTGTCACAAAGATGTAAGCTCACCTAGCACAACTGCAGCCCAGGTGGTTCCTTCGCTTATGTTAGCAATGCCTTGTTTGCGGGGTGTGCTCTTATCCACAGTCCTGTTCTCTGTTCACCTTTATCACCCCCAGGTCTTTATGGCTGGGTGAGGTTTTTCTGCTGAAAGACAATGCTGACTGTTAGAGATTCTCTTAACCTGCTGTCTCTGATTGTAGATAATGCTGTTATATTGGCTAGTAATGTGCTGAGCATCAACAAGAGATCCCTGAAGAGATCCTTCTCAGTAATGGGAGGAGTTTCTTATTTTTTAAATGGTTTGGGTTGGAAGGGACCTTCAACATCATCTGGTTCCAATCTCCTTGCTTATAGATAGGGACCTCCTACCAGACCAGCTTGCTCAAGGCCCCATCCAACCTGCCTTTGAATACTGCTAGGCTTGGAGCCTCCACAGCTTCTTTGGGCAACCTTTTCCAGTGCCTCCCCACCTTCATGGGGAGGAATTTGATTCTGCTCCAGTTTTCAATCTCCTCTTTTTCTCAAAAATGAAAAGTATCTTTATCTGTGCTGTTGAGTGGTAACTCTATGGGCTCACAGGAAACACAAGTCTGTTCTCCCTATGTTTCCCAACTTGTGTCCACTTTTCAGGCTGTTTAAGGCTGGTAATTGCTCATTAGCTCCATTTGGTGATACAAAGAATCATTTGAACAAAACTCAAAAAAGCTACCATAAGGTTAGCATCAAGTCAGAGCTGGAACTTGGAATTTGTGTTGAAAATCTCAACCCTGTCTTGTGCAGTTAACGAGCACCTGAAGCTGTTCCTGTTCTCTCACACGCAGAGGAACATTTGCAGACAAATTCCTACATCCTCACAGAACAATAACATCACTTTTGCTGACAAAACAATGAGGCCATTTAGATAACCTAAGAAGCAGTGGGTTGATGTGACACTCCAGCTCACCCCTTGGGAGGCTCTCTTCCTGTGCCATTCCCTTTGGTTTGTTTGTTCTTCTAAGAATTTGCCACTTTATCTCGATTTTCCAGCCTTCCTCACTGGAATAGTTCCACCTCTCCTTTAATCTCAAGGTTTGTAACAAGTTAGTGTAAGGCCAAATTCTGTTTCTAGTGTCAGCTGACCGCAGAAGAAATTACTTTCTCTGCCCTTTCAGTATTTGTTTCCTATAGTAAATAATATTTTCTTTATAACCTGTTTAGGTCTGGCCACTATGCTATGTTTTCTGTAGCATGATGAATATATTTTAATGCCATTAAGGTTTATTGGTTTTGTGGTTGGTTGTTGTTTTTTTTTCTTTCAGTGCCTTTTCTTTCTTTGTCCATGCTTTTCTTAAATCACAACTTTTTTCCTCTCTTTCCAGGAGATGGGAAAGAAGCTGCCTGCCTATGGCATGGCTGCCTTTCCTGCAGACACTCTGCTGCTGGTTGTGGCAGGCAGATCTCAGGTGGGGCTCAGTTTGCCTACACAGAGCAGTAAGGAGCAGTAATAAGTTGTGAGCCCATGGGCAGACCTTGCCCACCTGGAGAACCCCTCTCAGCCCTCACCACTGATGTGGGGCAGGTTTGAAGATGGACCTTCTCTATGTGCAGTGACTGCAGTCTTCCCCCTGCCTTGTGTCACTGTAGCTGCAGGTGGGACCTCACCCACATATCGTTCTTGCTTTGTGGTCTCCATGGCAGTTATCAGTCAGCATCTCCCACAAGCTCCAAGGTATTATTCTCTCTTTTGTTGGCAAGGGAAGGGACCAAAACCAGCTGGATTTAGCACTTAGGGAGCAAAGAAGCCTAAGCTGTGATGTGTGTGGGCAGGGAGAACACTCTTTCCTATTTTTCTCTCCCTTATCTTTCCCCTCTAGTGTTTGCAGGGTTGATGGTTACTACCATGTCCAACTCGGTCTAGGACTGGTGGAGTGAAAAAGGAAAGAGTTTAGCAGTGAGGAACATCCTAGGGCAGGAGAAAGAAGAGGTTTGCATAGAAAGGTGATTTAATGTAGGGAGTGTAGCAGCTGTGATCTTTCTTTTGTCCATGCTTGGCTTCATTGCTGTCCTAAAACCTTCACGCCTCCGTGTCTGGGGCTCAGAAAGATTATCTCAAGAGGATCTCAGAAGGATTACCTGAAGCCTGTTCTTCATTCATGGTTCTTTCATCCGCTGTACACGGTCTTGCATTTTTGGACAAGCAGTCCCCTGGTTGTGAAGAGGGGACAAGCAGCACCTGGAATCTTTTGAGGAAGGGTGACACAAGTTCTATCCCTGTGCGATAGGGCAGACAGGCCACGTGACCGCAAGATAAGGTCTGGCGCACAGCAGCTCTGACCGCAGGTACAGAATTCAGTGGCTGGATGGGGAGACAGGGGGAAAACCCAGGAGAATGGTGAAGATGTCCTTTTTCTATTAGGGAAAAAAAAAAAGAGGCAGCTCTTGACCCTCTGGCTGCACCAAAAAACCTCCACATGTAACAGCTGAAGTACCAAGCCATGAAAGAGGCCACAGTGCCAGATGAAAGATGGTTTTTGATGTGAGGTACCAGTGATGAAAGCTGCCAGAGGATGTCGCAGTCAGTGACTTAAGGATGGAATTTCCACATTGCTTCTGGGTCCTCTTGGTTGTGCAGAGTGACGCCAGCCCCTTGGGGTTGCTTGAACACTGATGGTTTTGTAACAGCCTTTAATATGCAGGGGGTTTATTCTGAACATCAGCAAGGCTGTCGTGGGAGTGGATTTGAGTGACATTTCTATGTTCTGGTCCAGGAAATAGGAGAAATTCTTTCCTGTTCCTGTATGGGGAGAAGACAAGGCTTGGTTAGCTCAGTGAATGAATGAATGAAAATGCCCCTGCAATGCCATGCTGCCTGGTGTGTTTAGAGACACTTTGGAGTGCTTCCAGAGATGGGCTTTATGTTTCAGGAATGCAAGGCTGTGTGTGACTCTGTCTGCACTGCCCGCTAAAGCTGCTGTGATTTTGCTTTTGATTGCTCTGAGCAGGCAGGAGCAGAGCTGCTCAGCAGCAGGTAGCAGAGTAACAACAGAAAGAGCTGACATTGCTGCCTGAGCATCGTGTGGCTGGCAGTTGGCATTGAAGCTGAACGCCTCAAGGCTCTTATGTTTTACTTTGTAGATGTGCTTAAAGTTGTTTAAATGAACAAAAGTAAGTTTCCTCAGCCTTAATTTCAGAATTTCAGTTCCTGCTGTTACTGGTGGTTTCAGCAGGGCAGTACTGAGATAGATCACCTGAGGTAATTCTTCTAAGAGGATTTTTTCACTGCTTTGTTACAGGCATAAAGTAACTCCCACTCTAACATGAAGGCATCACACTGCAGTGACTAATGAGACTCTAATGTTGATGTTCCATTCCTGGGATGGTTTGCAAACCCCTTGGTCAAGTTGAAGTTAAGCTGGACGTGGTGAGTGTTCCCTGTTGCAGCAAGCTTTTGTTTAAAACCAGTGTTCTAGGAGTTCTGTGGCTGTGGCAGTAAATGCTTCTGGGTGTCAGCACAGCTTTCCTGAGAACTCCCCGTGCTCCTGCGCATGGCCACTTGCAACATCTGTTGCAGTAAGTTTGAGTGAAGTGTTTTTTTGCTTTCCCAGGCAGCTCTGGTGTCCTCTAGCTCTGGTTTTACGACGTGAAGTCCTCTGCTTCCGGTGCTGCGTGTGGTGAAATCAGGGAATTTCAGTGAGGCAGAGAAGGAAGTGAACATTCTGTCCTCCTGCGTGCTCACGGTCAAAAGTACCCGGGGGGAAGCGTGCTCAAAGAGCTGCGGGAAGTGGCTCTCTTTCTTGAGCAAATAGATGCAAAATCCCTGGATTTTCAAAAGCCAAAATCTCCAGCGGTGGAGTTTTGTGACCCTCACGCAGCCAGGGTGCCTGCCTGCCTGCCTGCCTTTCGGTGGAGGGTGGCTGTGAGGCAAATGCCATGTTGCCCAGCTAGCAGGTGGTTAACCAAAGGGAATTTCACTCTGCTTGCGGGGATGGGAAACCACAGTGCCGTGTGTCTTCCTCCAGGCTATTCAGTGGGCATTCAGAGAGAAAAATCCTGGGGGTGGGGGATGTGGGCAAGAGACTAAAAATTTCATGTTGAGGTTTCTCCTAGTCCATTGAGTGACTTTGACAGGTCTGTTGAGTGGGTGGAGAAGGATGTGTGTGCCACAAATATGTCGAAGAGCTCTCCTGCCTTTTGTTAGCAGTATCAAGATGTGTAATCAGATTGTAGTCAAGTGTACCTATTGTAAAGGGCACTCCTTCCAAGTGCCTTCACCAAGTGATGCTTTCATAGTAAAGCTGTTAAAATGGATCCCTCAAAGAGCTCCTTTTGAAAAGCAGAGAGCAGTTTGGAGTCAGGGAGGGTTTGGACACCTTGCTTTGTGCTGATGTTACCAGGGACCCCACACACTGAGTGGCAAACACGAAGCAAAATGTTTCTTTTGCTGAACAGGCTAGCTGCAAATCAAGAAAATCTGCCTGGTGATATATGAGGTTTTGGGGTGTTTGGGTTTTTTTAAATAAATAATTTTTCAAATAAATAATTGGAGGGATTTTAGGGGAAGGAGGCAAGATGCAATCATAGAATTCTTTTGGTTGTAAAAGGTGTCAAAGATCAGCGAGTCCAACCATCAGCCTAGGACCATCTCTGTCACCAAACCACATCCCAAAGTGCCATGTCCACACATTTCTTGAATGCCTCTGACCACTCTTTCAGCACAGAAATTTTTTTAATATCCAACCTAAACCTCCTCTGGCAAAATTTCAGGCTGTTTCCTCTCATTCTATCACCTGATACTAGGGAGAAGAGACCAAACTAAACCTCACCCCAAACTCCATTCAGGGTGCTGTGGAGAGCAATGAGGTCTCCCCTCAGCCTCTTCTTCTCCAGGGCGAACACCCCCAGTTACCTCAGCTGCTCCTCACCAGACCTGTTCTCCAGACCCTTCACCCTTCATTGCCCTTCTCTGGATGTGCCTCAGCACCTCAATGTCCTTCTTGAAGTAAGGGCTCCGAAACTGAACCCAGTGTTCAAGGTGAGGCCTGAGCAGTGCTGGAAACCAGCCATCTCTCCTTGCTGTGCAGCATAGGGCTGGGTGTCTATTCAGTGGATTGCTGCTTGGATTGACCCTTTTTGGTGTGTTTTACAAAAGTAAGTTGGGTAAGGCAAGATCTGGATTATGCAATGCCAAACACTTAGTCATTTCAGTCTGTCCTTCAGGTAGTTGCTGTAGTGGTGATGTGTGCACCAGCAGATCATTTACAGTCATCAAAATGGATTCCATCATCTGCTAATCTGATTTCTCATCTCTCCTATGTCAGTTGTCCAGATGCTCACAGATAGCTAGCATGAGCAGGGCTAAAATCAAGTCTACAACCACCAGACCAAGATGGATTTTCTGCAGGAATCCCCCAGAACCAAAAAGAGGTCTTGAGCTTTTTTCCCTTTCTTTAAGTGCCAAATACAAGACTCTGAAGTCTGCAGTACTTGAGAAAGAGTCTTGGACCAGCCCCTGACAGAGGCCAGTGATGAATCACAGACCAATGACTCTGTGTTTGCTCTCTTACTAATCTGCTGTCCCTGAGGATTCCCTGGTGGCTTTTGTCAGCTGGTGATTTAGGGACTTCCTAAGCCTGATGCTGCATCCACACTTGTGCTTAGAAGACAGCAGCCCTTTCTTCCTTCAATTCTTCTGATCATTTTGGAAAACATTTACCCTTTGGCCATCCCATGGCAGTGAATTCCCAAAGCTGGTTACACTTATTTTGGTTTGGTTCTTTTCCCACTTGATACTGATTCCTTGCATTCTAAAACCCAGCAAGTACTAATTCTCTGTCCACCCTCTCCTTCACTCATGATTTTATAAACCCCAGACATTTCTCAGCATTTCTTGCACATCAACCTTTCCATTCATCAGAATCTTGTCCATAAATGTAGTGCCTGTCTATGCTCTTCTTTCCTTGCAGCAATGCTGGGTGCTCCTTTAGCAGCACCGAACTGGATGAGTTGAGGTTACCGGGAAGTTGAAGCTGGCCCATGTTCTGCTGCAGACCTGCCAGTGTCCCACTGCATGCTGACCAGTGTCACCCGCACCGTGGGTGGTGAAACCCCACTGCTGCTTTACTGGAGGCTGCAGCCTCCTGTCCACCCATCATGGGCCCTGAGCAGGGCTTGGCAGTGGAGGCTTCTTGGAGTTACACCTGTGAGTGAAGTCACTCCAGTCTCAGCTGTGTTTTAAGGCAATTGTAGGAGCCTGAATCCCTGCAAGTCTCAGCTGCTGAGATCAGGACTGTTCTGCTGCTGCTGTGAGGCTGAGATCTGGATAGAGGAGCCTGAGAAACTGGAACAAGCCATTAAAAGCCCAGGAACTTTATTCACTTGGATCAGGGCTTTTTGTTAGACAGGGGGTTGGCACAGGGAGTATGCTCTTTTTCCCCCCTCCTAATCTCTGATTGTTTTGCATTAGTCACCAGTGCTGATAAAAGCCCAGCCCAGATTAAGTGTATTGAGGTGACTTCATTACCACTGTGTCAAGGAACAGGAAGATGTAAACTGATAGACACAATTGCTGAGTCTGACCCCACATGTACAATGGGTGCTCATGTGTCAGTCACCCTGAGGTGGTGGTGGCCAGGGGAAAGGCTTGTGCAACATCTTAAAAAAAAAAAATAAAGGAATGAAAGGTGAAGCTTCAAGGGTGGATAAGGGAAGAAGTGGGTGCCAAAGAAGAGCTGGCAAAGGGGCTTCAGCTTCTTGTAAATGGACAGCTTTGTGGAAATATGACTTGGTTCTGCGTAGCTGAAGGGTTTTGGAGGCTCTTGCCTTTTCTATTTTCTCTGATTCCAGCTAGTGTAATGGGGAAGCAAAATTCTTGAGTTTGCTGTCCTTGGGTTGGAGGAAGTGAGCTAATGGTGCAGCTCCCAGATGTCCACTTTGCAGAACATGGAACCAAGTCACTTCCAAGCTGCAGATTTTGAGGAATGGATGAAAACAGGGTGAGGTGTTTGAAAGAATTGCAAGTACCAGGCCTGGAGATATTTGGGAGGTTTTGAAAAGCTGGTTTTGTTTGTGAAGAAAGCTAACTTAGCAGAACCAAAACCTTTATTGAAACTTAACCTCAGCTGAACTGTTTGCTCTTGCAGGTGAGATGCAGAAGGAGAGTCCCTGTGAACCAGAAGGCCGGGATGAAGAGTAGGTTTGTCTGCAGGAGAGTCAGGCTCAGGTTTACTTCCAGACATTGTCTGAGCTCTTGGCAGCATTGGTATATGCAGTGGAAAAACTTCATCGGGGTGGAATGGAAGAGGCATCTCTGAACAATGTGTCCCTTGGAGCACAGCCCCTGCAACAGGGAAGTTCCTGTCCTACCGTTAGCAAACAGAGCAAAGAAACTCCCTAAGAGTGGTGTTAAAAAGCAGGAATTCCTTGGAATTGAGCCCCAGACACACAGAGTGGTCATTCTGCCCGAGTGTGTGTTGCACAAGCATTGCACAGGGCATATCTGTCACCATTTTATGCATGTTCACTAATTTTCCAAGAACTAATTAACCTTTTCATACATTTTCCTGGAACTGATTAATACATGCAGCCGATACCATGCACATGTTCCTCAGGTTGTTTGGCATGATCCTGATACCTCCTCAGCCACAAGGCCAGCCTTGACCAGTTTGCTTCCCCTTGTCTTCCTGTCCTTACATTCTTGGTAGCACAGGATCCCTTTTATGTTGTCAAGCTCAGCAGTCCTTATCCATTCAGCCTGTCAAGCATCCCTAGAAGCATCCTTAGTTATCTATTTCTTTAGGAACTGTTTGTGCTTTCCCACATAGTATCACTACCCCCAGCTGCAGGTGCACCCATGGACACCATTTAATCACCCATGTATTATGTATACACTTCTCTGCTGCATCCACACCTGGATTTTTGGAGCTCCTCTGCAGGCAGTAACGTGAGTGGCCATGGGACCTGCTGCATGGGATTGGTTCTCTCCAGGTTGTTTTGCACATGTCTGAAAAAGGTAGGATGGCAGGAGGTGGCTGCTAGTTCATGTGGTCCTCAGGGTCAAGTGAAGTGCTGTGGAGGGAGGACAAGATTGTTCCATCCTTGGGAGTGCCTGAGCTGGGCCTGGAGATGCTCCCACAGAGCAGGGTATGGCTGGCAGCTATCAGGGAGCTGTAGCAGACTCCACAGGCTGCAGATGCTCCTTGTAGGAGGGGAATGCAGAGCAGAGTGGCAGAAAAAGGGGCTAAACTTTCTGTTGGGACCAAATGGAATTTGCTGTTCTGGAAAGACTAGAAAGCAGGCTGCATGGTTTCCTTGCCTTCTGCAAGGATGTAGCTGGACCTCCCTCAGTCTTCTGCTCTGTTGTCATATTTCATAATCTGGTTGTTAAAATCCTGAGGTCTTTTGTCAGATGTTTTTCCCCCATGTTTTTCTTGCTGCACAGTTTTGAAAGCACAGTGCAGTGCTTCACTGCTCCTTACAAACACCACATGAAGCAGAGGGATTTCTTCACATCCAGCTGACAGCTCTCCTGTTTATGTTCTGCACTTTGTCTCTTACTTGCAGCAGCCTGTGACTCAATCCAGCCTCTGAACCTTTTTGAGGAATTACCCTGCTAGTGGTTCCTCATCACAGTTGTGCAATTCATTGTCCTAAGCTGTGTCACCTTGCTGAATGGCCAGCATGTTCCAAACCACCTGCCCAATCTGCCTAAGCTTTTCTGATTCTTTTCATCAATGCACAGGCACCTTCTTTGCATTTGAGATATCTCTGTGTGTGTTTAGTGCCTCTTCTCTGTCCCATCCCCCAGGTAGTAATGAAAAGATCTGCTTGTTAAGTCCAGGACCAATCTAAGGGGAGCCTTGCTGATACATTCTCCCAGATTTGAACTTTGCTCCCCTTGAGATAATGTTTTCCAGAGTTTGCCTATTGAAATGCCATGTGAAAATGGCACTGGAGCCCTCAGTATCTCTCACAATATCTCCTGCTTGTCTCCTGTCCACAAGAGCTGTTACTCTGAAAAAGGAGGACACAAACAGTCTGACCATACATAGCAGCCAGCATGGATTTGTCAAGAATAAATCACCTCCTTGCTGTCAACCAGGTACTTAAAATCATCTGCTTCTTCCTTTGAGAGGGGGAATGAAGGTAGTTTGTTCTAATTTTAAAGGTGTTTGTCCTTTCTGGGCTTCCCAAATGGGGAAGTATCTTTGGGAATTGGGGGTGGGGAATAAACAATAAACTGGATTGCTGTGTTCAGTTCTGGGCTCCCCAGTACAGAAGAGGTATGGACATACTGGAGAAAGTCCATAAAAGGGCCAGAGGGATGATTTAGGCCCTGGAGCATCTCTCAGACAAGAAGAGGGGAGAGCTGGGGCTCTTCAACCTGGTTAAGGCAAGGCTCAGGGTGGTCTTCCCGTTGTGCTTCCAAATACCTGACGTGGAGGCAGTGCAGAGGTCTGATCCAGATTTTCAGTGGTGCCCAGTGACAGGACAAGAGGCAATGGGGACACATCTTGAAATAAACGAAATTCCATTTAAACATAATCAAACATTCCTACCATGAGGGTGACTGAACCCAAGAGCAGGTTGCATAAAGAGGTTGTGGACTATTTGTACTTGGAGGTGATCCAAACTTGACCGGCCAAAGCTCCAAGATCTAGCTGATTCTGCTTTGAGAAGGGCTGGTGAGTGGACTAGATGATCTTCAGACCTTCCTCTTCCTGAGCTTAACTATTCCATGAATTTTGCAAACTTGCCATTGATGGTGGCAGTCGTAAATCTGATTTAGATGAAGGAGCCATGCCTAGACCTGCTCTATTCATTCAGAAGTTCCAGTAAATTTCTTTCAGTGTTTCCTTTAGGTACTGGCCCCATGCCCATGTCCTTCCCTGTGAAGTTTAATTCCTATGAGTACTCTTGCATGCATACAGAATTTTCCATTACTGATTTAATGGATGCTTAAAAGCTCTTCTGTTTATTTCCTAAAAATCCTTTCCCTCAAGGTCAGCTTTGGCCTCCAAATCACAAAACCTTTCTAGCCTTTGCCTGTGTTTATATTGCCTTCTTCCCTGTTTGACCTCTTGCTTGCAGAGAGCTGCAGTGGAAATCCCAAACTCCAGACACACAAACACAAGCTGATATTTTCCTGAACCTGCAGTCCACAGCTCTTGCTTGGGAGAGGTTTTGCCTTTCCAAAGGTGAAGGATCGTGTGCTGCTTATGCTGGGCTCTGAGTCGGTTACCAGCCTCAACTGCCAGCCTCTCGTGTAGATCAGACTCATCTTGACTCATCAGCAGTTGCATCAGTGATTAATCACACCAGTATCAATAACTGTGTAGCTACAGGTTGTGCTGGGTTAGTGCAACGGGAACCTGAGTGGCTGCTGCAGGTTGTGTTGCCCCTGAACCCACTGGTGGCTGAGCTTTCACTGTTCAAACCATGCCTGAAGGTGTAAATGGTGGGTTTGATGCATTGAGTAGGGTGGGGTTTGAGCCACAAACTCTTCATGGAACAACTGCTGGGAAGGCAAAGGGATAAGGTGACTGCAGGGAAGAGTAAAAGGTAGCACTTGCCATCTTCTCCAAACTATGAGAGTGGTTTTTGATGCTCAAGCATTTCCCAGCCTTGCTTCTGCCCAGTGTATGCAGCTACTGCTGTGAGTGCACAGAGGAGAGAACAAAGGGACAGGAGGGAGAGTGTCCCGAGGTGCTTTTGCAACACGGCAGAGTTGGGAGTTCCTCAGCTGTGCTAAGAGGAAGTGGTTATTCAGTTTTGGTGCCATTTCAGGAAGAATAAAGCTCCACTAAACTTTCCCTGAGAGTGTCACCTGGAAACCACAGAGGTAAAAAGTAATATTTACCCACTGCCTGGCAGAGGAGGTGCCACCAGGAGGAATCTCAGGACCAGGTAAGCACAAACTTGTGAGCTGAGGAGAAAGGCAAGACCACTGGAGTCCCCGCTGTGTAGGAGTCACACTGGTCAGCACACACTGTTTTGGTTTTTTTTCTCACTAGTGGTTATTCTTAGGAGTTGAGGACTTTGACATTTTGTAGGAGGGAGAGCAGTGCCATGCATCTGGTGTGTGTAGGTGCAACAAAACCAAGCCTCAAAGCAGTGCACAGAATGAAGTTGTGGCCTGTTCTTTGGGTGCTGGTGACGAGGTGGCTGCACTCATCAATTCTTTCCACTGCACTTGTGCCTCCCAAGGAGCTGTCACCGTGCAAAGAGTTTAGGGGATTCCACATCTGGTTATCGAAGGATGCATCTTGTGTGGGAGGGGAAAGCCTGCCTGCACCCCATGCTGGCTCCTAGCCTGGGCCACAGAGATTCATTTCAGAAGATGACTTCTTTCACATAGCTGTCTCTAAAGCACTCTGCTCAAGTCCACCAGGGTCTCTTTCTGACAAACTCCACCTTACTCCCCTTTCCGACCCCTCTCTGCTCAGTGCTGCGTGCTACAGAGCAGTCCCTTCTGCTGGGACATGAATCCCTTGCTTGCACATAGCACAAATCTTTTTTTGGAGTGTCAGAAACCTCCCAATGCACCTCTGGGCACAAGCTGTGCCCTCTATTTTGGAATATCTCCTTCAAAAAGAGGTGAAAGGTGGTAAGACCTTGCAGGTGCCACGTAGGGTATGGAAGAGGCAGTTTGGAAGGGGCTGCTTGGGGAGGTGGTGAAGCCACCATCTCTGGAGGCTTTCAAGAAATGTGTAGAAGTGGCACTCCAGGACATGGTCTAGTGGTCCTGGAGGTGTTGGGTAGAAGGCTGGGCAGAAGGTTGGGCTTGATGATCTTAGAGGTATTTCCAACCGTAATGTCTCTGTGGTTTTAATGAAGTGGTGATGTTACCTGTGGAGATGAAGTGCCTTTTGATGACCACTTGATGACCACAAGAGCCACTTGAAGCAGCAGGAAGGCAAATATTTGGTGCTTTTGGGGCCAAGCTGTGTCTTGGCAGTTGGAGGTACTCATCTGAAGTGGCCAGTGTCACAGGTCCTGCCCCAACAACTGGTCTTGTGCTCGAGTGCAATTGGAATAGGGCAGAAGTGGGCTCTGATGAGCAGTAAGTGGGCTGCTTGAGAGGGCTTGACCTCCATAGACCTATTCAAGGAGATAACTTGTGGCTTTAAAGCTATTTTAGAGTCATGGAGGAGCTGTCAAAGTTCTGCTTGATAAAAACCCCAAGAGGCAAGCTTAGAGGCTGAGACGGTTTTGCATCATTCACCCTCTAAAATGAGGCTTTTGAGAGGACTTTTTCCAAGTGCTTGAACAAGTCTCAGATGCTGTTAAGGATGGAAACTGCTTCTAGCTCTTGTTCTTTAGGGACCCTGCTCCAGGTCTCTTATGGGGCCTGCTTGGTGGCTCTGGCAGTCCAGTCAGTGCCCAAGAAGCAGTTCCAAGAATGCAGGCAGCAGGTGCATCTCATGAGAGACGTTCCTGCTGGGAAGGACCAATGAGTAGTCAAGTGTAGGGCTCATATTGGGACTGGTTTTGGTGGAAGGTAGAGAGGTCCCTTCTCCCAACAGCCAGGGTCAAAAGAAAATCCTTTTCCATCTGGTTATCATCTACCAGCTGATGTTGAGGGCGGCACATGGGAAAGCTCTGCAGAAGGTGGAGCAGGTGCTCAGTACTGAGGTCAGAAGGAGCTGAGAACTGCTAAATTAGATCTACATCACTGAGGACAAGTTCAGATGGTGAGAAAGAGGAGTAGAATGCTCTCTTACACTCTCTTCAGCTGTGCTGTGTCACTTCACAACCCACCAAGTCATCTTTTCTCTTAGTAGGTGATGTTCTTCCTCAAATGTCTGTCAACCTTTGCATACCTCTGTGGATGCCTGAGCTTCCTTCAGCTGTGGTAGGGATGCTGTGAATGAGGACTGATTCCTCTGCTTATCTGAGCTCCTTTCTTGGCTCTCATTTGAGCTAGCATCACTTAGTCCAAGGAGATCTGAGCTCCTCTCCTCCACTATGAGAGAGAGGTGGAGATCCTTGTCCTCTAGCATGGTCTGAACCTTCCTTTCTGCTTTGCACTGGGCAGGAAGCCCCCAGGACTTTGAGTGGGACTGGTCACAGTGGGGCTTCTTCCAGAGCTGGGAGGTGTGCTCATGGCTCTCCTGGCTCTCCTGCCAGCCTGGGGCCCAGCTGGTGGGTGCAGGTGTCTGGCACACATGAACTGCAGCTGGCCCAGCCCAGGGAAGGCTGCAGGGGCACAGCTGGAGGGAGAACTGAGGTTGGCACCTTGCCCTCTGTGCCAGCAAAGCTCTGTTCTCTCAGGGTGATCTCTTGTCTCAGCAGAGAAGGTAACCCTGGAGCAGAACACTGGGCTGTGAGACCCACTGTGCCATTGCATTCTGCAGGCTGGGGCATGACTGGAGCAAGTGTGGCTGCAGCAGGAACCAAGAAGCCTAGAACAACACAGGGGTGGGTGGTGGTACTAGAGCTGGCAGGGCAGACACCAGGCTTGCCTGGTAACATGCTTGAACTCCTGTAAAACCTGCCCATGATACTTGTGTGCAGCCAGAGGGACTAGTGATGGTCATTAAAAAAAAAAAAAAAAAGAGACAGAGGGGAAAAAAATGCAAATGGTTTTTGTGTGAGGAGAGATTTCACCAAGAGATCGGGTCAGTGCAGGATGGGGCAGGAGAAAACTGCAGTGGTGATGGGGAGGGGATGGAGGTGTGTCTGCAGGCGTTGCAGAACTAGGTCCCACTGCTCTTTCCTCCCACTCCCCAAGAAATGAGAGTTGTGAAAGCCCCTCAGCAAGGTGAGTTGATGTGACACCAAGGGGGTGGGTGTCAGCACGAGAAGCCAGAGCTGCCTTGCTCATGGCCCATCCATCAGCCAGGTCTCCAGAAGGTGTGCTGCAGGGCTGTCCCGGGGAAGGATGGGGAGGAAATAAATGTCATCAGGCCAAGGATACACTTCAGATGGGCTCGTTTGGTGCCTTCTAGAGAGAAGCTGTGTCATAACCCACCACCTGGTTGAGTGCTATTCACAATGGAGCTCCGTGTGCTATGGAAACATCTTGAGGTCCTGAAGGAGGCTATCGGCCACTATCAACACCATACCTTCAGTGCATGTTGTAAAGATTCTTCCACCAATGGCTTCTTACCAGTAAGTGTAAAAAGAGGAGGAAAGAGTGGATGTGCTAAAGAGGGGAACAAGCAGCAGTGTAGGTGGACAGACAAGTGCTGTGCCACTTGCAATGGTTGGTGACTTTCAGGAGCCTCTGTGTAAGCTGTTACTGCAGCACCTTGTAAATCCCCACCTGACCTTGCTGGAGCTCTAACCACCCACAGGCTAGGACAGCCTGTGGTGGGGGCAGCTTCAGTGAGGGTGCTGGGCTAAGCTTTGTGATTACTTAGCAGTTTGAGGCATCAGGTGGTAAGGCAGGAATGTTTCACCTGACACCCTATCCCTCTGCTGAGGCCTCTCTGGCTTCACATAAAATCACACACAGAACGGTGGGGGTTGGAAGGGACCTCTGGAGATCATCTAGTCCACCCCCTCTACTAAAGCAGGGTCACACCCAGGTAGGTTTGCAGTCTCTCCAGAGAAGGGAACTCCACAACCTCTTTGGGCACCCTTGTCCAATGTTCCTCAGAGCAAAGAACTTCTTCCTCATCTTTAGGTGGATCTTGCTGTGTTCTACTTTGTGCCCATTGCCCTTTGTCGTGTCACTGGATACCACTGAAAAAGAATACAGCCCCATCCTCTTGACCCTTACCCTGATGTATATTGATCAGCCCTGAGAATGCACTTAGTGCTCTGAAAGTATTTCTTTATACCTCAGGTTTTTTAGCTGACCCCCATCCAGCTGGTAGCTGCTGGAGCATGGTACTAGGAAATCTTGCTGCAGCATACTTTGAATTCACACAGAATTAGTAGAAAAAGAATTTGAGACTTCCCTTTTTGAGAATGAGAAGCACTGCTGTTCTGACTGCAACGGTGTGTGGCATCTTGTTTGGAATTTCCCTTGCTTTCTATATTTACACATGCAGCAAAGCCACAGGAAATGGAAGGTAAAAAAAAAAAAATTAAATACCATGCAGCATAGGTATCTGCTTCTGGAGCAAACTTTCTTCTTGTAGTCAGCTTTAGTATTAGTGAGCTCTTCATCTTGAGGTGTTTAAGGCTGGTTTGAAAAGGTGTGTTGTCCTAAACCGTTGGAGTGGGAAGCCGACAGGGCCTTGAGAGATGTGGAAGATGTGATGAGCTTTTTAGGCTCCAGACTGCTGATGCCACAGAAGGCAGCATTATTGTTTATCTCCTTTCTCTTGGGGCTTTTGGGGTAAGGACCATCTTCTGAGGCTTGTCCCAGTTGTGTTTTCTGAGATAAAGTGAGTCAGTCTTGCCTGCAGCTGCTGGCACGGTTGTGTGCAGAGGGCCTACTTCTGCTTAGCAACCAGCACAGTTATTAGTAAACAGCATTTACTTCAATATCCCAAGAAAAACACATTATCATGAGACCCAGGAGTAATGACAACCAGCAGCTGGAGGATGCATGGTCTGAAAACCTTGTTGTTGGTGAGATAGTTGCTTGGGAGCACTGAGACTGTCCTGGATGAACTCAGGCTGGTTCAGAGAGCAGAGCTGAGGGGAAGTAATTTAAGGAGGGACAAATTTTAGAAGGGATGGAGTAACCATGAAGGTAACTGGGCAGAAACATCTTGGCATCTGTCAGTATTCTAAGATACATCCCTACAAGTCCCAGAAGAGACCAGTCCTGTCTGGTCACAGAGTTTTTCTGTATGGTTTCAAGAGCTGCTTGTGTGAGGACATGTTTCTGCAACTTTACAGATGAAGTGTGTTTCAGTGAAGAAGCGTAGTACCAAGAGATAATGAAAGTTCAGAAAGTTTGTGCTGTTGAAGTTCCTTTCAGTTTGTGCAGTTACTGTCTTTCTCAGAGGCCTTTATTGCTTTCTTTTGGGAAAGAAGCTGGGTTGCTTTTACCAGTTAACCAAACAAGACACACACTACTTGGATGGCCACCCAGGTGGCAGAAAACACCAGCCTGAGGCCAGGAACTTTTCTTAACTGAAAGGGTTCCAGAAATGCCTGGAACTCACAGCTGCTTTTACTGCAGTGGAGCTGTCAGGTCTTAAGCATTATGGTCCACCAGCTGAGGAACCTGAATTGTGAATGTAGGTGGTGATGGCGATTGTTTGGGATGCCTTGATGGGTGTGCTTTGCCTCGTGAGGAAGAGGACAAGTCAAGGTTTTAGTCTTTCTTCAAGAGCTCTACCAATGACTTCAGCATAAAAATCAAAGCACTGGGTAATCAAGTTTTCTTAGGAAGAAGAGTTTATGCCCTATAAACTGAAACAAAGATTTACAAGTTAGATGCTAGTAGTTCTCCATAGTGTGTAGCTGGCTTTTTACCAGCTGCAAAAAACCCCAAACAACTGAGTAGGAAATGATAAAGTACCTGCAAGGTGAGGTACTCTTATACTGAAAACCAACAGTTCTGCCCTAGATTTCTGCCATGGAAGTCAAATTCCAGTCTTTTATTCATAGAATCCTAGAATGGTTTGGGTTGGAAAGGGACCTTCAAGATTCCACCCCCTGTCATGGGCAAGGACACCTTCCAATAGACTAGGTTGCTCATCCAACCTGGCCTTGAACACTTCCATGGGGTGGGGACATCCACGACCTCCCGGGCAACCTGTTCCAGTGTCTCACCACCCTCACTGTCAAGAATTTCTTTCTAATATCCAGTCTAGATCTATTCCAGACTGTCTAAATCTATTGCATGGCTTTAGGTGGCAGCTCTAATTCATGCTTGACCTATAACTTTGTCTACTTGTTTGGTGGTCCAGTGTGGTCCTCCATGGAGATGGTTTCCCTGTGCTGACATGCCCTCCTTTCCCAGGATTTGGACTCTGATTGGCAGGTCTTAACGCCCCCAAGAGTAGATAACATTATTCTCTCTGTACTGCAGATTCTCTTCTCTAATTCTTGCATCCATCTCCAACAGCTGTGGGTTGGTCTGTCCCTCTCCACCCACAAGGATGAACACAAGCAAAATCGTACACAGACTTGAGCTTCTGCCCGTTGTGTGTAAAAGCAGTGATCATCTCAAGCCAATGAGACACAATACACTGCCAGGCTCTACCTTTTTCTTGTGTTTAACTCTCTTGTAATGTGAATCAATAAAGGCCATATTCTGTTATCAGTCACTGGCATTATGGAACTGGTGGACACTGAAGCTGTAAACAAGGCTTGTCTAATGAGAACAGCCAGAAAAAGCAAGATTAGCTTATGCCACAGGAAGTTTAATCATATGCTTCTCAGCCTGTATTCTGTGGGCTGCATCTGATCTCTAAGACCTTAAAAGGCAATGTATAAAATGGTCATTTAAAAAAAAAAAAAAAAGGCAGAGAATTTTTTTTTTCTGGATGCTTATGCAAGTTGTGTTGGGAAAAACAAGCTTTGTAATCAATCACAGGCTTGCAATCCACTCCCAAGATTAGGTTACTAAGAGCCATTGCACCAGCATGCTCCATGCAATGGCCTAGGCATCACCTTTGGTAATATCCCACCTTAAGGAACATTGTCATAAACTTTGGGGCTGTAACAGGATCCTGAAAAGGAAACAGCAAGGAAAATATCCACAACCCTCCAGAGGAGACAGGTGGCTCGAGGTCTTCACTTTGTATCCCATCCCTAATTCCAGCTGGCACATGGTGAGAAATGAGCTGTGACCCTGTTACATTTGTACACTTCAGCTTCTGATGCCTCCTCTCAAAACAGTCCCCTGCTGTTTGTTGATGTTCTCTCTGGTGTAGCTGAGAAAAGACGAAACCTAGGCTAGCAGTGGTGTTGTCACAGCTGTGTGGCAGGGTCAGACACTCAGGGTGTTCTGGTGCCTCTGACAGGTCATTCTTCCTGTCGGCAATGAGGAGTGGTTTTTAATGTTCATTTGAAAATAGCCTGAGGCACTGGTTGTCACCGAAGGAATTATGTAATTCTGACCTGAAACATTTAGTTAGGATAGTTACTGGGACTATTTCACATTTAACTACTTCATAGAATAGAATAGAATAGAATTACCAAGGTTGGAAGAGACCTTGAAGATCATCGAGTCCAACCTGTAACCACAACCTCACAACTAGACCATGGCACCAAGTGCCACATCCAGTCCCCTCCTGAACGCCTCCAGGGACGGCGACTCAACCACCTCCCCCGGGCAGCCCATTCCAATGACGAATCACTCTCTCGGTGAAGAACTTTCTCCTCACCTCCAGCCTAAACTTCCCCTGGTGCAGCTTGAGACCGTGTCCCCTTGTTCTGGTGCTGGTTGCTAGGGAGAAGAGGCCAACCCCTTCCTGGCTACAACCACCCTTCAGGTAGTTGTAGAGAGCAATGAGGTCGCCCCTGAGCCTCCTCTTCTCCAGGCTAAACAGCCCCAGCTCCCTCAGCCTCTCCTCATAGGGCTTGTGCTCAAGGCCTCTCACCAGCCTTGTTGCCCTTCTCTGGACACGTTCAAGTGTCTCAATGTCCTTCTTAAACTGAGGGGCCCAGAACTGGACACAGTACTCAAGGTGCGGCCTAACCAACTAACCAACTTTCATCCTGAAAGAGAAATTCCTGACCCACTTCACTACTGTATTAAAGGAACCGCTGAATCACTTTTATTATAAAAATAATCCTGAGGTGAAGTAGGAATACAGCCAGTAATGACACACACACACACACATTTGCAAATAGCTGAAATAATTACTTATGCACAGAAAAAAAATAAATATTGCTGTACAGAGGTTCTGTGCAAAGAAGCAGGCTAGCCTGAGTCAATAACCAGCCCTTCCATGTTGGCTTCACTTCTCCTGATTTCAGTGGATCGCAAGGATTTTCAGGTGAGGTGGCTGAAAGTTCAGCAGACAGAGCAGCACTTTTGCTTTTAATCCAGATAAAGCACAAGATGATTTTGTTTTTTCCTTTCTTTTGCCAACATGCTCCTCCCCTGTCTTTCAGCCTGGATTTTTGGAAGAAAAGGAAAATTTCAAGATCAGTAAAATTTTTTTTCACAGGCCTTTAGGGCTGCTGTTAAGAATTAGACTTGAACAGAAGTCAAGCTGCTCTCTGGACCTAGCTGCCACTGTAGGTTTCTGTTTAGTTTGCAGCAAAATTTGCATTATGTCACCTTCCTCATAGCTGTCAAAAATTACTCTTCATAAAACCACTTTGCTTTATCCTGAAGTCCAAAAGAAGGTGACATCAGGTGAGAGGTAGATATTGTTCAGCCTAAGAGCCGTCCATGTGAGTTCCTCCTGGTTTAGAACTGTAGGAGATGCATACAGAGCAAAGGTTTACTGTCTGTGAAGTAGTGGTCGACTGATGCGCCTCACAGCACACGGTCACTGACAACATTCAGTAACATGCTTGAGGAATTCATCACTGAGTTCATCACTGAAAAACCTCATACAATGAGGACATCTAAGTTCACCCTGTGCCCTGCCCTCAGATCCTGAGTTTCCATTGTCCACAGGAGGAGAAGCTTGTTCAGACTGCGAAGATGTTCTTCTCATGCCTGTTTGGCCTGGGCTAGTGCCTCGCAGGTGTTCAACGTTTGTCTGGGGGTACGTATGATTTTGGTTGCCAGTGTGACCTCTGAAATGACTACTCGTGTCTCTTGTGTCCTAGAAAGAGAAAGAGGAGCTCTTGAAAAGGCTGCAGTAAAAAGAGATTCTCTAACAGAATATTTTACCACCTTCAGCTGAGATGTTACTCATGTTTTTATGAGAAGGTTTGTAAATAAAGTATGCATCAGTTCTTGCAGTGTTATTAACACAGTTGTAAAGAAGGCTTGTAGAAGACACAGTACAGTCAGTAAGCTACTTCAAAGGTACCACTGCTGGGAGAGTCATGGCTGTCCTTCTCTTCTGCAAATTCACCCTTACTTTGCTGATCCAAAATAGAAAGGAAATGGACTAGAAAAGAGTAATACATCTCCACTAGAACTGACTATGGAATGCAAGGTTTCCATGGCTGCAGTGAAGTGGGTTTAGAAGTAATAAGACTTCAAAACTATGCATTTAAAAGTACATTTTTGTTCTGAATCCTGTTGACATGCTTTAACTGCAAGAGTAGCATGTTGCTTTCTTACCTGTCTTCTTGCCAGCTGGTGTTGCAGGCATGCAACTTCTGCCTGTAGCTCTTGTATTTTGCTCTGTGCTCGTTCTCGGTCTGACCTCTCAGATGTGAAATCATCTTTATACACTAGCACCTGGAAAAGAATTACCAAGTTAATATTTTAGAAATCAGGGCATTAGCAGGTTAGATTAGAAGTAGAAGCTGTGATTTCTTTGTAAATATTTCTTTCCAGAACCTCAGGATTTTCTCTATCATATGTGTACTCTAAAGGAACTTGTGGGTTTTTTTCCCCAAGTCTTTCAGTATAAAAAATGAAGCCAGCAGGGCTGCCTCCAGCTCTTTAATGAGTTTCCTTTACATGTGTGTTCAGTATCTGAAGAGTCAGATGTGGCAAATGTCAAATAGTTTTGGGTTTTTCTTCCTTGGACTTCAGTGGTCTGGGGGAAAAGTAAGAATTCCCACCTCTAGGAAAAAAGCAATTAATGACCTGTTGTTCCAGCATTTGTATGCGCTCAGTGTCCCCTTCGCTAGTCTTCTTCATGTCTTCCAACTCTCTCTTTGTTTTTAGGCATTCCTTTATTTTTTCTTCCAGCAGCTTGTTTAACCGCAGTATCTCTTTGTGCATCAGGTCAGAACTGCTTTGTGCTGAAGTCACTCCGTGCTGCTGTTCCAGCCGGGACTTCATCTCTTTTAGTTGCAAGTGGAGTCTCTTCACATACTCATCCCTGCTTGCGTCGTACCTCTGCCATTTGGCATTCAAGTCTTCCACCTGAAAGGCGACCCAGGACAGTCATGAAGAACATGGACACAAGCTTCCAATCTTTCACAGGCTGTCTAAATGTGCAGGACCAGCATTCTCTCAAGGATAACATAATAAGCTGACTCAGCTGCTGGGTGTGGACAAGCCACATTAGAGGACAGCAGAAGATAACGACTCTGTAAGCCAAGCACCTCACAGGCACCATTTCCCCTTTCCCAATTCACAAGGATAGTGTTCAATAGTATGGAGTGGGAAGGGTTGGTATTCACTTTGGGCCTATGCTGTTCTCCTGGGGAGGAGTGCTGATGTATGAAAGGACACAAAAGATTTTTGTTCTGCAGTATATTTTTAACAGCAAAACCCCAATATATAAAAACCGAGGTAATGAGCTGCTTTTAGCTAAGGGAACAAAGACTCTGTGCCATGTTGAAAGGACTAGGAAAAGTTTTGGAGCCACATTACCTTGCCATTTAATTAGATTAGCCTGGCCTTACCTACTTCAGATTTACTGTCAACATAATCAATCAAATCTTAGTCTTGTACAAAATGAAAGTACTCACGTGAGCTACTTTTTGTCTTAACATCCTGTTTTCATCTTGTAGGTTGCAAATAAGAGCTTGAAGTGAAGTTTCACTCTCTAAAAGCTGTAAATTTCAGATAAAGGAAGTGTTATTTGAACAGAAAAATTCCAAGAGCTACTTAGCTATGCTGTTAAACTGGAAGTTATCTTATTTGAAAAGCCTCTAAAACTGCTGTAGTGCCACAAGCACATAGAGCTAGGTCTGCTGATTTCCACCTAGGACACTATTTCCAATAGTATAGTCTACAGCTTCTATTGTTACTAAGCAGAGCAAAAATGTACTCAGGTTTTTATCACCTTGGTACTGTTTTTAAACAGGTCTGTGTGGGGGTTATAAAAGCATCTGTCTTACTAAATTCTGCACCTGCTAAATGTCACAGGAACACCATGCAGCTGACATGCACGAAGGTCTGTCCTGTTGACAGCAGAGCCCAACAGTTTACCAACCTCCTTGGAAACTATTGTTTGGAGTGGGGGAACACATGACAATGACACAGATATGCCTTCAACTTGTTCTATTGGTACTGTCAATTTTGGCCAGTGATGGGAAGAAATTACTGGGGGGTAGGGGGCAAAAAGCCCTGCTTGCTAAATAATTGAGTAAGTGATAGACTTTTTTACACTTGTGACATCTGCTTTAAAAACACCCGGTGTACATGAGTAATACAGAGCACTTTTGTACAAAATTCCCTAGAATCAGCTACCAATTGTATCTGAAATTTCTCTTCTTCGACATGGAAGTCCCTGCTGCACAAGGTTAGCTGCTTGTTACATATATCAAAGTCAGTCAGGTTTCCTGTCTATCAATTACATGTAAAATATGATAATACTCAAGACTTCAAGTCCCTTTTTCTTAGACCTAGCCAACCCCTAACTATTTCTTACAGATAATGTGAATAAACCTTCTTTGGAAGTGCTCCTGCAGTGTTTTCAAAGTAGAGGTGAGCATGTGCAGAGTTTCTCATGAAAGTATCCTTGAGTGGTGGTGTGAAATACAGCATTACTACTACAGAGCAGCAAGGGCATGAGTTGGAATTATTCTTCTTGTGAGAACTGGCTGTAGTGTCCTACCCAATATTCTGAACTGCTCCTGGAGGCAGCACCTTTCATGCCATTTTCCTGTGGTGAATTACCTAATGACTCTGAGCCATCCTGGCTTCTGGAACAACAGAACACCATCAACTGCCTCTGCCTTCTACTGAAAAGCTTCAGCCAAGGTGATGATACAGCCAAGCCACACAGCCCAAGTATCAGCTAAGTATACCAAAATCCATGTGTTTCCTTGTGTCCCTCAGTAGCATTTCTGCCACCTTTCTATCCTGAAGCAGTTTTCCTAAGTATCCCTCCTGGGGAGAAACATTGCCTTGCACTGGGGGAACCCCAGAGAAAAAAAAAGAAACGAGGTAAGACACCTTGACTCATTCTTGCCTGACCAGCTTTCTGTGGGTCTGTATTACGTGGGCAAAGCCAAATCCTGATCTGAGCAGGCATGTGTTCCAGAGTTTTTAATTTCAATGCTGCTTTGAAATAGCTCTGCTTTGGTTTGTGATTTAGATCTTAAACAAGTCACCAAGAGGTACCACCTTCAAAAGCACAGCACCATCTAGTGATGCAGAGCAACAGGCTGTGGTATAAAGATGTGGTACCACCTGTATGTGCAGGGAGGAATTATAGTCCTGGAACTGCTGAGGTTGGAAGTGACCTCTCAAGATCCTTTCCAAAAAAAAAAAAAGCCTCTGACTGAGATAAGTGAGAAAGCCAAAATTCAACTGCTTTCATCCTAAATTCTTGGTACTAGGAGTTATATAGAGCTTGTCCTAGTAATCTTCTCACCCTTCCTGAAATGATTTCACAGGATGTTTCTGCTCACTCCCCAGTTACAACTATCACATTGTAATTAACACCTCAGAAGCCAGTAAGACTTTAAAGAAACACAGTAGCAAGTAAATACCTGGTTAGATCTTTCTGTAGCTATCTGGTCATCTGAATTCCCCTTCTCTTTTCTTTGCTTATCTTCCAGACATTTGGCCAGGTGTTGACACATTTCTGCTGTGGATGCTAACTTGCGTTGGAGTTGGTGAGCTTCATCGGCGAGCGAACGACACAAAACATCGCTGGTGGCCTGAGCCTTCTCCCTCTCTGCCAAGCTCTTCTGGAGTTTTAAGATTTCTCTCTCCTTTTCATATGGAGGCTGATTTATCATCTGCTGTATCTCTCCATTTTTCTCCTCTAGTTGCTGATTCAACTTCTGTACTTCCTAAAGAAAAGGGTGAGAGGAAAGTTATTTCCAAGTAAAGTGAACTCAAAAGCCAAAATACATCCCAGACTGAACTCCATATTGCAGTAATTCCGTATTGCTTCTATACTTACTGCAAAGGACTTAAAAAGAAATCAAACTGACTTCTACATAATCACTTCACCTTGGAACGGACAGATCAATCAATCAAAAGCCAGAACTGCACAAGCTGTACAAGCACTTCCTAGTCAGCAGAAGGAAGGAACAATCAGATTTTATGCAGCAACAAACTGAAAATGGAACTTATATGGAACAAAGTACTTTACAAGGAATCACTATGGAGATTGAGAAGTGCTTACTGGTCCTGCCTTCTAATGTACCAGTTAGAGATCTTCCTCATAAAACACAGAACTAGAAAATCACCTTATTAAAACCCAGTGAAGTGTTTTCACTGCCTAACACTGCCACAGGAGCAAAGGGAGTGTACGTGGCAACCTTCCCGCTTAGGCAGGGATGAGTGGTAAGGAGCAGCAACAGAGAATGAAATCCTAATGGCAGCAATGACTCTTCTGACACTCCAAGGTATGTGAGGGAGGTCTGACAGGAATACTCCTAGGAAACAACTGTGTATCTCCTTGCCACGCATTCCTGTTGACGTGGAAGCTCTGTCGGATCATTTGCACTGCAGTAAGTTAAGGTCTCTTCAGGTGTTTTAAGAAGGAAGAAGTTTCCCTGCTGTCTGTGCCAAACCACTCTCTGAAGTACACCACTCCTGACTCTGCCAAAAGCAGCTTGTGCTTGATATCCTCAAAAGGTAGTGGATGCTGGTAACAGAAACCTCTGCAGCACTGCTCCTCCAAAATCGGTGATGTCCTGGATGCCAGTGGAGACCATGGGATAGGTGCAAGTCTTCCCTCTACCCTTGCACTTCTTTGGGAGTGCTGATGGAGCATCACAGGGAGCACTCTTCTTTGCCAGCACACAGACATCTGCCTTCACAGAACGTCTTTTTTTAATTGTTATTTTTTGTGACACTGAGTTCAGTGTTTTGGATCAGGCAGGAAATATTTACTTCTAAAAAGAATAAACTGAATATCTAGCTTACAGAGACAGCCCATGTTCATATACAGATGTTTCAATTCTTTGGCATCATGCTAAATCTCTCCCTTCAGCACCAGACTTCAAAATACCTTCAGCTACCACAGGCCTCTCATCTGTCTGCAAAGGGTCAGTAAGGTCATGTCTAATTACAAATTTTCAAACCTGAGCTTATTTAAATGTATTTGAGGTGAGTGTCATCTATGGAAAATGTTTTATATAAGCATTAGGTCAAGAGATTACTTACTACAAAAATGCTTGTTTCAATTTTAAGTATTGCTGCTCAGCTTGGAAATTCCTTTATGTAGCTTCATACAGAAAGAAATGCTTTAAAATTCTTTTGAGTACTTCGGACTGACCAAGGGAAAGTCTTAGTGACAGTAACCAGAACACCAGTTGTTGCAGAGGGGAAGGAATGCAGCTTTTAGACTTTTCCTGTCATAAGCTATACCATTTTCCCTGATCTGTCTCCTCACAAGTTACTCTTGTCCCTTACTTCTCCACCTACCAAGGTGCTGCCTTCATGTCAAGAGAAAAAACTACTTTTAAGTGCACTGAACCCCACCATTTGAATAGAAAAAGGGGTCGCATCTTGCAGAACAAAACCGTGACCTATGATCCTCTGTAAGCAATATGAAGCTTCCACCTTCAGAGGGTTTGAGTATTTTTCCTTGTCCTTCTGCAAACGTGAAGATTTATAATGCCATGCTAAGCTCTTGGTTTAAGATTTTATGATTCCTTCCTTGGACTTAAGGCACGGGCAACCCCTGCTGAATGCAGATGGCTGAGTTGCCTTGGGCCCAGTCCAACTCTGGGCACACAGCGATAAAGCAAGTCCTGTCAAACACACCAGCGTGCCGCTGTGAGGCCAAAACACTTGCTCTCTTGTTCGAGCTGTGCCACCAGCAGCTTGCTGTGCCACCCCGGGCATGTCACACGGAGCTGTCCGCGCTGCTGCCTGGCTCCTCCGCTTCCATCAGCGCCAGCTACTGCTGGCGTTACTAAGCTTACATTATTCCTGTCTCTAGAGGGGTCGGACAGAAACGCAGCTCCCGCGGTGGATGCTGCAGCCCCTCCTGGGGCATCCCCGCACCCTATTACCCAGGGAGGCGAGGCACGGCACGGCCTGCTAGCGTTATTTCGAAGGTATTCGACGTTTTACCTGGCTCAGAGCTTCCAGTCTTTTGGCCGAGAGCCTCTCGCTGTCTCTGAGGTGTTCCCTGGCCTGGCCCAGCTGCTCCAGCAGGCTCTCCACCAGCGAGCGGGCCGGCTCCGCGCCCGCCGCCCCCGCCTCACTGCCCGCTTGCTGCTGCCGGGCCAGGCTGACCCGCAGCTCCTGGATCGTCGCTTCCTTAGCGGCTAGCTGCAGCTGGAGCTGCTTCAGCTGCTGCGCCGACTCGTGATACAAGGTGCAGAGCGCGTTGTACCGAGGCACTTTGTTCTTCAAGCTCCTGTTCTCCCGGTGCAGCTTCTCCAGCGTTTCCTCCACCTGTTTGAAGCGGGCCACCAAGGGCTCTGTGCTGCTGGTCTCGCTTACCGAGCACATGGCCGGGGAAGGTGAGCCGCGGTCCCGCTGCTGCCCCTTCTCTTTCTTCTCTAGGGCGAGCAGAAACCCGTCCAGCTGCATATAAACTCAGGAGGCGCCAGGCAAGGCCGCCGCTACTACTTCGCTCTTCCGCCTCCACCGCGGCGGGAGGCTGGCTGCGCTGCTTTAAGGCTCGCAGGATCCGCCTCGTCTCTTCCCCGCCGCCGTGCTGGGCGGGCAGGGCTGCGGCACGCTCCGCCCCGGCGGATGGGGGGAACCCCGCGGTGGGAGGCGGCCCCGAGGGCAGGGCTGAACCGGGGAACCCCGGTGAAGAGAAGGCCGCCGGGGCATGTGCAGGGGCAGCTCTGGAACGGGCTGAAACCTGCGGGCGAGGGGGCTCAGGCCGGGAGGGAGGCTGCGGGGGGAAAGCGGGGAGGCCGTGCCGAGCTAGAGGCTGGGGTGCTTGAAGGGGGAGACTGGTGAAGGGGGGCCAAAGGAGGGGAGCGCGGACCGGTCGCGGGAAGGAGGTGGTCACTGCAAAGGTGGGACCGGCCAGAGGCCGGGAAGAAGAGGCCCGAAGCGGTGAGCGGCTTCCGAGGAGCTGGCAGACGGGGCCGGCCCCGCGTTGCGAAAGCCCCGCATCGCAGTGCGCCAGCAGGAGCCGCTGCGGAGTTCCCCTCCGCGGAGCGGGAGTTTCCCCACCGGCGGCGACCCCCGGGGCCGGGCCGCCCGCCTCGCACCGTCTCCCCGAGAGGCCCCAGGGCTGACGGGCCAGGGCTGACGGGGAGGCCTAGGCGGCCGCGACCCTCACCGCACGGCGGCGAGAGGCCCTGCCAGGAACCGCAGCGGTGTCTCCGCTATGTCTTTGCCAGCACAAACACTTCAGAAAGCCTTCACAGTGCGTGGGATCCGCCAGGGGAAGGCTGTGGACACAGAGCAGCACATTTCCTCTCAAAGGCCACACACCGCTACAGATCTTGAGGAGAGGCTTGGTTAGGAATCACAGAATGATTCCGGTTGGAGGAGACCTTTAAGATCATCCAGTCCAATTATTCTCTAACTCTACCAAGTCTGGTGCTAACCTATGGCCCTCAGCACCACATCTCTGCCTCTGAAACACTTCTAGGGGTGGGTATTCAACCACCTCTCTTGGGAACCCTCTGCCAGTGAAGCAGTTTCTTCTGATATCTAACTTCAAGCTCCCCTGTTGCAACTTGAAGACAATTTCTCTTGCCCTGACACTTTTTACTAGGAAGAACAGACCAAAAGCTTTTGGCCATTAAAATTCCTATTATCAACTGCTGTTGATACCTTCGGAATACAGCTACTGGAGAGGTTATGCTGGTATAGCATTTCTCATAGGAAGAGGGGATCATGGTAAGCTGGGCTGATGTGAAGTAATGTTCAGACTCGTTTAGTTGTGCCACCTTCTCATACTGGTAGAACAACTTGGAAGGAAAAAGCCTTAAAGCAGCACATTGGTTTAAGGTTAACCTAGGCTACATTTGATTATTAGCAGTGATAGTGTTTATTGTGTGTATATATCTGCATATATACAGTCATGTATACAACACAGAGCTCTATATGTGCTCATAGCCTTACTGTGCTAGGTTCAGCACAGTCAAAGAAGAGGTTGCTGGACCAAAAAGTACATTGTCCAGTTACAGTCAGTGAAAATCACCTTCAGAGGTAGAATAGGTAGAAAGGGAAGAATTTAGTCAGTGTGATACAGAGCAGCCTCCTATGTTATGTATGTCTGCTGTAGATACATCTCTGTCTGCTTGTAGGTATCATGGTAAAAAGACAAAACAGTGAAGAATTTGTGTGGAAGAATTTCCAGGAATCAGAACATGGTCGGGGGAGAAGATACAGAACTTGGAAGTTGAGAGGCTCAATTCCACTGGTGATGGATTGGAAGTCTCTTGATAACTGATGTGCGTGAAATGCAAGGTAGGATATTTCAGCTTTTCAAGGAGACAATGGCTGTAGACTGAAATGGGGACACAGTCAGACATAAGAAAAACTATTTTCCTGTAAGGGTAATCAAACATTGGAAGTGTTTTGAGCAGGAGTTCGGGATGGAGACCTCCTATGGTCCCTCACAACAACAATTATCCTTCCATTCAGTTCAGCTTTTTCAAGGTGGAAGGTCATTTTTTTACCTCAGTTATGCCAGAAAGGGTTGTCCAGACAGTTAGGAGTAATACCTTTAAGATGGTTTGCTAACTTTGCTGAAAATAAACTAAACAAAAATTAGGACTGGATTTTATATATATAGAAGATCCTGTGAGATAGAAAAAGGTAACATAATTGCCTAAGGTACAGGTCTGTGGTGTATTTGCTATTTCATCTTATAAATAATGTCAGCACACCATGATTAAGAACAATGAAAAATCTGTGAGTTTAGGGAATACAATTTTGGGCTTTTTACTTTTACAGTATTATATCCTACAACTTACAGGGGTTTCCTGGGAAGAAAGTAAAGCCCCTGCTTTAAAATATCCACACTTTCCTTTCATATACAGTAGCAGGAAAAGGGTAAAGGGAAAAAAGGGAGAAAAGGGGGAAAAAAACCTACCTAGACATTAGAAGTTTTCTGTTTTCCTGCCAGAGCTCAATAAAAAATTGGAGCAAGACTGCTTTTGCTGACTGTCAAAGTATTCTGTGGAAACCTACGATGAAGCCTTAGTAATGGAGAAATCTGTTTGGGTTCCTGCCAGTTCAACCAAGAAACAACAAGGCAGCTGAGAAATCCTGTGTCTGCAGATGGGACGGTGTTGTCCTTAGACCAAACATCAGGGAATTTAGTTAGCTGTCCGCCAGAATATGTCATAGCACAGTTATAGTTGTAGCAGTGTGTTAGAATCAAGCATTGCATCCACTTACTGGAGGTTTGGTTTTAGTGCTTTGGATCAAGCCAGCACCCCTGAGGAAAGCACCGCTGACTGAAGGGAAATTTGACCTGCGTAAGTCTTGAGTAAGAAACTGATCCCGTATGTTCTCGGGAATGCCCTTACGTGACTGTTTCCTTTTGTCAATTCTGAGGAATTCCTGGGAATTCAGTGTGAGGAGCTGGTGCCAAAGACTGAGTCACATCTTAAGACGTGGTTTCTTAACATACCTGGCTTTTCCTGGATTGCCTGTCGTGTGTGTTCATCAGATTGCTGTTCAGAATCGCCATCTGGCCTTTTTTGGTTATAGACAACCAAATTAAAGCTCACTAAGTACAGTAACTCTGGTCAGCAAATGCTTGCCTGAGCAACAGCTATGCTCTGCCCTACTTTTCATAAGGAACAAACTTCCATGCCTTACTGGTCTCAATTTGAAAGACAAGGTAAAGTTCTCTTTAACTCTTTCTCAGTATGCAATATAGCAGGATAGTAAAGCCAGATGAGGGGGAAAATCAGCCTCAGATTAGATTTTGTTCAAGAAACCTTGACAAAGTTATTTTGAATAAGTCATTATATTGCATGTGATAACCATTATGATGTGTGGGAAGTACCATGACAGTAGCTGAAGAAAAGTGATCAGATACTCCCTAGAAACAAAAAGATGAAGCAGATCTTCAGGGCCCAGGAAGAAGGAAAAATGTGCAGAGACAGCTATATTTAGCAATTCAGTTTAAAACCTGAGTTACTTGTGGAGTTGTAAGAATAATTAATCTGGGCACAGTAGTTCTATCTCTATAGCATTACTGCAAACAACATAAGAGTGAGTCTCTGTACTTAAAAGTGTAATTCTGTGTGGACAAGGGTATAAAACTTACTGGGGGGTGGGGGGTGGGAACAGTCAGATCTGCTTCATTTACAAAAAGCTGTAGATTTTAATACATGTTCAGTCAAGCAAGCTGTGGCTTTCCCCGTTGTCTTAGGTCACCACTAATAGTCCTGGAGTGTAAGTCATGACCTAATGACACTTGTGAGAAATTCCATTGCCTTGAGCTGATTTTACCTAAGCAGAGCTGGTCAGAAATTCATGAGTGAATCTCTTGCTGCTGTAGGCTGAAAAAATCCACAGCAGTTCACATTTGCTTTGCTGTTGGTTGTCCAGTGCAAAAGGGAATAAAACCCTGTAGTGGTTTATTTTCCCCAGTGAAATCATCTGACATACTGCTACAGAAGATGCCCACTTGGAGCTCTACCCGTGTCTGAGAATCTGATTTTCGTGCTGAGCGTACAGAATGTTTATCCTTCTGTGACTCACAGATTAACAATAGTTGGAGCTGCGGTCACATTTGCACTTTCATGGGAATGGGTAAACATCCTTTATGTGCATTACTGTGTTGAATGTTCTGATAATGCCATGTTCTACATATTTTACAGTTGTAACAGCAAACTCGTTGAGAGGTTATTCTCAGGGCATTCAGGATTCCCAAAACTGGGTTTACACATTGCTGTGACACGCATGTGTGTGGCCGTTTCTCTTTGGATGACAACGTTCCTCTTTCAGTTTTGTTTTCTGTTTGTACACAGAAAAATGTTTAGTGTAGCGAGGAGAAATAGAATGGTTTCTGTTTACTTCTAACGTAAGCTCTTCCCCACTTCGTTGTAGTTGTTGTTGGGTTCTGTATGGTTTGAGCTTTGGAAGATGTCAAAACCAAAAGTGTTTAGATGCTTAGGGCAGAGGCTAAGGAGCTGTTTAAGGCTGAAATAACCAGGGTGAGGAGCCACAATGTTGGTCAGATCCAAAGCTTTTCTATAAAAAGTGCTTCTTTCATGTTTGTTTGCACTAAGGTGGTGATTGTCTCTCAAAGATCTGTAACACCTCTGTAGATATTGGTAGATAAGCAAGATCTACACTTGTACAGATCTCTCAAGTCTTTTCATCAGGTCTGTATCCAGCAACAGGCTTCTGTTATGCCTTGTAAGTCTGTAATGCTTTAAAGCTTTGCTGAGGGTCACCTTCCTGTAGCAGGTTTACTGGTCCTGTATTGGATATTCCATGCACACCCCCCTGCCCCTGAAAGTGTTTTGCTATTTCAGGCCTAGCTTTAGTCTCTTCTGAATATTTTTTGCTTTTTGCAGTTTCTCTTTTGCTTGCGTGTGGTGCAGCAGTCACAGCTCGCTGGGCCTGTCCTTACAGGCTGCAATTTGTTTCTGTTGCTGTTGGGGTCTCTTGATCTGAGAAGTTCAAGTTGTGTGCTTGATGGCTGATTTTTGAGCTGCAGTATTATTTACAGGAATGTAAAAAGCTCTCGCTTTGAACACAAGTTAGCAACAACTGCAGACAGGTTGTCATAGTCACAAGCTTACGCTGCTACAGCTGCCGCTGCTACTTAGAAGAAAAGTCGTTCTTACAGCAGGGTTTTTTGATCTGATTTCTGAAATGATGGTGATGGCCATTAGCTGACCCAACAGCTCTATAAAAATGAAACCTCATCTGCCCCATCTCTTATTTCATGTGAGCCATCCAGGAAGTGTCTCAGAATGAAAGAAAAGCTATGAATTTGCCAGATAGTGATTCCGACTCTTGGTTCATGGTTCCTTCCTGTAGGCAAAGTTATAGGTTTCTTGTAAACTTAAAGGAAGTGGAGTGAAGGGGTTCACTTGTGTGATAATGAGAGTAGCCAAATGATTGATTAGCACTTGAGGGGAAAGCTCTGCTTTGGGCATTAGTGATTTTTCTCCCTAGTTACTAACAGGACAAGATAAAATAGCTTCAAGTTGCACTAGGGGAGGTTTCGGTTGAATGTGAGGAAAAATACTCTTCCTGTAAGAGTCGTCAGGCATTGGAACAGGGGTGGTGAAGTCACCATGCCTGGAGGTGTTCAAGAAACAAGCAGGTGTGGCCCTTCACAACATGGTCTAGTGACCGTGGAGGTGTTGGGCAGAAGGTTGGACTTGATGATCTTAGAGGTCTTCTCCAGTCTGAGTGGTTCTGTGATTTTCAGAGCAACATTTCGCACTTCTTGTCCTTGGTCTGGTTGAGATAGAGTTAATTTTCTTCACAGCACCCTGTGGGGTGGGGTGCTGTGGTTTAGATCTGTAACCAAAACAGTGCTGATAACAGACCAGTGTTTTAGCTATCACCGAAGAGTGCTTGCACAGCAGTGATACCCTCTCTGCCTCTCACTCTGCACCCCTAAGGAGCAGGCTGAGGGTGGGCAGGGAACATGGCCAGGACAGGCGACCCAGGCTGACCAAAGAGACATTCTGTGCTATACAACATCATGCTCATCAGTGAAACTGGGGGTGGGTGCTCTGGGGCAGTGAGATATCAAGAGATCTTTTCAAAGTTGCATGAAGTCATTGAGCTACAAAACACAAAGGAAAACTTTGGAAAAGAGTAGCAACAGGTAGGCAATTTTATAGATGTAATGTCAGATAATAATTGGATCAGAAGTCCCTCAGGACTAGTGCTAATAGGGAAAAACTGTGGTTAAGATAGCCAGAAAACAAAATCTGTTTCTTTCTCAAGTTTACTCATGGATTTGTATCAGTCTGTACTAGAGGATTACACTTGAAAGATGCTTTCGAGCCTCTCCTTTTCCCATCTTCATTAATGAAACAAACTTCTCGGAAGTACATTTCCTGCAGAGCAGCATCAGCCAAATAGAACAGGTCTGTGCCAGAGCAGCACCTTCCGAACTCACCAGCATCTCCATAACAACTACAGGCTGGTTTTGCCACAAGGGAGCTGTGACACCTGTCATCTCAGTAGCTTTTCTGTCAGAGCACACAGCATTTGAAGTCTGGTTATCCCCAGGGTGATCTCTGTGTGTTTCTTCCTGCAGCAGCCCACATGTGGGGTTGCAGAAAAGGGATCTAATAAACCTGGGCAGAGGGAAACAGAACTGAGAAGCTGACCTTCATCTGCGTTGTGTGAGGACCTGTGATGAAGGAGCTTTCCTGGCTCCTTCAGGTACCCCATGGGAAAGAAGAGATGCTTTTGGACGTAGCAGCAAAGGGCTGTCTCTGCTAGTGTGCTGCTTGTGAACCCTATGCTGCTGTTTTGGGATGGAGCTGCTACAGCCTGGGCTGCTGTGGGGACTGCCTGGGCTTTCATGGGCAGTTCCTCACTGATGTGCAGATGCTGTGACCCTTGGCAGAGGAGCCAGCCTGGTGCTGGTATGATCTATAGTTCTCTTGCTATGGCCTTGGTTTTAGAAAGAAATCTGGAATCTTCAGGGGAAAGGCCCCTGCCAGCTTCTCCAAATCACTTGTGTATCACTTGTATCCCGGTGCAGAAGGCCTTCCCCATCTGTGGGGATGGATCATGGCCACAGTTTTTGGCAGCCCTCTGAATGTCAGCCTTGCAGTGACTGTGTCCCATTTGGCTCCTCCATGGTCTGGATGGGTTTCGCTTTTAAATCTACCATGAGATATGGTGGAGCAAAGTGGTAGAATGGAGAAGTGATATATTTCTTGAAATGCAGCATGCTCTACATGATGGGGAGTGACAAACCTGTGCTATTACTGCTCCTTCAGGAGGGGGATGCTGAGCAATTCAAATAAATGTCTGCCTTTTTTGGTTCTTGATTGCAAATCTGCCTGAGAGATGTAGTTGGCTTTCCTGGCATGTGCATCAGTGTTTTGAAAGCAATGGAGTGTTACTTGATCTTTGCAGAAGACAAGATGGGAAGACATGTAGCATGCAGCAACTGGTATGGAGGCAAGCTGGGAAATATCTGCACCACTTGTATTTGATGCAAGTGTGGACACTTGGCTGGTGAGGATCCAGAGGGTGATGTATGTTGTTAATAAGCAGAAGCCATCCTGTCACTTAAATGGAGCAAACCATTTGAAAAGGACTAGGGGGAATGGAATGAAGCTGGAAATGGGGAGATTCAGGCTGGATGTGAGGAAGAAGTTCTTTACCATGAGAGTGGTGAAGCCCTGGAATGGGTTGTCCAGGGAGGTGGTTGAGGCCCAGTCCCTGGAGGTGTTTAAGACCAGGCTGGACGAGGCTCTGGCCAGCGTGATCTAGTGTGGGGTGTCCCTGCCCATGGCAGAGGGGTTGGAACTAGATGATCCTTGTGGTCCCTTCCAACCCTGACTGATTCTATGATTCTATGATTCTATGATTCTAAAAGGATAGTTTTCCATATTTTCCCTCCACCAGCAGCAGTGTGGAGATGCCTGGCACACCAGCTGTGGTCCTGACCCTGCCTCACTGCCCCTGGCTTGCCTCACTAGGGATTTGTCTGGTGAGTGCTCAGCTGTTGGCTGATCCTGGCTCCTGCCAGGAGAGCTGCTCTGCACTTCTGGCTTAGATGCTGTGGGATGGTGGCTTTCATGGATAAGGGCACTCCCTCTGCTTGCCTTGCTGTCATCCTTCTTCCCAGATCATCTTCCCTTGCATATCAGCCCACCCTTGATGCTCCCTGATGCACACAGCACTGAGTTAGCAGGCCACCTCCAGTTAGTGGATTGGAATGAATGAGCCAGAGACCATTAAAACTCCCTGATGTTGGAATGTCTCTACTCATATTTAAGGGTGAGAGGAAATGGCCTCAAGTTGCACCAGGAGAGGTTGAGAAGAATTTTTTTCACTGAAAGGGTTCTCAAAGACTGCAACAGGTTGCCCACAGTGTTGGTTGAATCCTCATCCCTGGATGTGTTCCAAAGTAGCAGAAATGTGGTGCCGAGGGACGTGGTTTAGCACCAACCTTGGTAGAGTTGGAGAATGGTTGGACTCCAACCTCCTTTCAGTGAGTTATAGAGAGCCAGAAGGCATTGCCTTAGCCTTTTTTTCTGCAGACTGAACAATCCCAGTTCCCTCAGCTGCTCCTCATCAGCCCTGATCTCCAGACCCTTCACCAGCTTCACTGCCCTTCTCTGGATGTGCTCCAGCACCTCAATGTCCTTCTTGTAGTGAGGACCCCAAACTGACCCCAGGATTTCTTTCAGTCTGCATTACTCTGAACTTTATTTTCAGCTGATTTTGTGTAACAAAGCACAGAGAGTGTTTAAATCTATGTGCCAGTCAAGAAAAGGCAGAAGCTGTAAGAGAGCAGTTTGAGCTCTCAGGGTTCAGTGCACAAGACTGTCATGTTTCTTATTGTGGAGGTTTCCAGTTCTGTGCTTGATGTGTCAGCCAGGAAAGTGACTGTCACAGCTCTGCATGTGACTTAGTAAAGTGTTCTCACTGCCAAAAGAAGTCATGCTGAACCTGGCCTTAGCAGTGTTAGTGTAACTACAGGAAAATTGCAGAGAGCCCCTGGGTCTGGGCAAGGCCAGAGCCTGAAACTAAAACGTAGTCACGGGCTCTTGAGAATGGCTGAGACACTGTCTGTGTGCCTTGCCCCTTCCTGTGACGCTGCAAGCCCAGAGGAGCACTTCCCCGTGCTGTGCATGACTCTGCACTTATGGGATGGCTTTAAAAATAGCTCTGCTTACTCAGATGCAACTGATGACTGCAGAAAAATACCGCGGGGTCAGAAAGCTAGAACACCTAAAGCTGCTTTCCCATAACCAACAGCCAACACAAAGCAAGGTTAAAAAAAGGGGAGATAACTTAGAGTTTGCTTTCAACATGTTGGCTTTTCATACTCCTTAGGGCATGGAGCTCCAGTCATTTCCTATTCCTGTGCCATTAGAGGTGATGCCAAGTCTGTGTTGCTGTAACATGGCATCAGCGATTCACAGAATGCACTGGGTTGAAAGGGACCCTCAAAAGTCATCTCATTTACCCCCTCTGCGGTCAGCAGGGACATCTCCAACTAGATCAGGTTGCCTCATCTCTGGGTAGCCTGTTCTTCTAGTGTTTCATTACTCCCAATGTGCAGAACTTCCTCCTGATGTCCAAACAAAATCTACCCTGCTCCAGTTTTGAACCATTTGCCCTCATCCTATCACCACAGGCCCTTTAAACAGTCCCTCTCCAGCCTTCCTGTAGGTCCTCTTCACATATTGAAATGCAGCTCTAAGGTCTCCCCAGTCTTCTTTCCTCCAGGCTGAACAGTCCCAACTCTCCCAGCCTGTCTTTGTAGGAGAGGTGCTCCAGCCCTTTGATCATCTTTGTAGCCCACCTCTGGACCTGCTCCAGCAGCTCCATGTCTTTCTTTGTAAGGACTTTGTTAGTTTGTATTCCCTTAGGTCTATCCATCTCAAATGTGTTCTGTAGGCACCCACTGGGGTCATTTCAACCCACAGAAAAATGCCATTATCCTCAATGTGTCATACAGATTTTCCCTGGAAGTTAATTACAAGACTTTAAAAGGAAAAATCTTTTCATATAAACATTCCAGAGTAAGAACTCTTTTTGCACAGTATACTAACATAGATGTAGAAACTGTATTGCAAACTGGGAGCTGGTTATGTATTGCTAGTTGGTGCTTGTGTGCCTGTATGGACACACACAGTGTGTGCTGTAGAATCTTTGCCAATTTAGCACAAACCAGATACAACACATTAGAGAAAGCTACATGACATAGTACTTCAATCTGTACATTCCTCCTGTTGAGAGGACTAATTATTCTTGTCATAGAATCATTTTGGTTGGAAAAGACCTTTAAGATCACTGAGGTGACAGGTTGGACTTGATGATCTTTGAGGTCTCTTCCAACCCTGGTGATTCTGTGATTCTCTAACTCTATGTGACTCTTCTGAGCCAATCTGGAGCCACAGTTAGTGAGCTTGGGCTGTCAGGATTATTTCATGTGTCTCATAACTTGACCTAAAGTAATGTAATACAAGCTGCCAATAGCTATCTAGTCTTATATGAAAGAGTTTTCATACCAAAAGATTATAGATTGCGCTCATTTACTTCAGAACTCCAATGAGTCACTGCACCAAAAACAAACTGAAACAGAAACTGTTCCGCTAAGATATTTTTATCAATCTTCACTCCCATAGTACCCAGAGAGTTCACTAGGTCAGAGCTCCAGAAGCTATTTGAATGTTCCCTAGATGCTGTAGGCTAAGGTTCTATCTCCATAGAATCATAGAATCAGTAAGGTTGGAAAAGACCTCAAAGATCATCAAGTCCTACCTGACACCAAACACCTCATGACTACGAAACCATGGCACCGAGTGCCACATGCAGTCCCCTCTTGAACACCTCCAGGGATGGGGACTCCACCACCTCCCTGGGCAGCCCATTCCAATGGCTAACAACTCTCTCTGTGAAGAATTTTCTCCTCACCTCAAGTCTAAACTTCCCCTGGGAAGTTGCCTGGGAGAAGAGACCAACCCCCACCTGGCTACAACCTCCCTTCAGGGAGTTGTAGACAGCAATAAGGTCTCCCCTGAGCCAAGATCAAAAGATCACACTATGATCGGTTCTAGGATCACTTCCTGGTTATATTGCTCCATGAATACAAAAATCAATAATTGTTAAAGAACACACCCAAAACCCAGCCAACCAAAAAAAAAACCCCAACCACAAAAACCCCAGCCCATGAAGGACAGGAAGATTGCTGTAGGGTTTAGCAGGAAAATGGCCAGTGAAAAAACTTCAAAGGAGATTCGTCAGAAGAAAGCAAGCCTGTGGTTTATTTACTTTCAGTTAACAGGATGTTTTTATTGACAGGAGCATTTCCATAGTGGTTTTCAGTGGAGAGAAGTTCTCATTGGGCATCAAGAAATGAAACCAGCAAATTCTGGTAACCTATAGATTTTTATTGAGCTGACATCCTTCTCAAAGCAGAACTTGTTTCCATCTTTATCACCTTTTAATACAGCTGGATGAATGCTGTAATACAAAGAGGTCCACATCATATTTTACAGTAAGATTTGTTCATGTTTCCCCATGACCAACTGTTTTGGTTTTCAGTAAAGCAAAAGGAAGTGCATACAGTGAGTTTACCACAGTTGTCACCCCAGGCTAATAAACTGACTTGCCTCATCTTTGTAGAATCCAGTCTCTCTCAGGACTTTTCTAATGCTGTATAAAAAGGAAGAAAAATCCCTATATCCTTATTAATAAATGTGCTCAGTGGAGCCCTGTAGAAAATGTTGAATAAAGCAAACCACTCAGCATAAGTGGTCCAGTTAACAAAAAACTGCTGCACATTTCATTTAGCATTTCTTAAACAGTAATAATTGCTTCAATTATTGATTTCTCCCTAATAAAAACCAGAGAATGCTTACCTGGCTCAGTAGAACCCCACTGCATATTGGTGTTACTTAGCACTGATAGAGTTACCTAGCACTTTACCTCTGCTTCTCAAACTCTTTTCAAAGGTAAGTGTTCTTATTCCCCTTTAGTAATGGGAAGCTTTGAATGAAGAGAAATTAAAGGACAATTAAAAACATACAAGCAGAGAAAACCAGGTGAATTAAACCATAAAGGAGCCCAAATAGAGACATTGAATCCATATTTAAATTAGAGATGGGAGGTGATGTCAGAAGATAATGAGACAAAATGTAGTGACAGAACAAGAGGTAATGGCTTCAAACTGGAAGAAGCTGGATTTAGATGGGAGATGAGGAAGAAATTCTTCCCCAAGTGGGTGGTGAGGCACTGGAACAGGTTGTCCAGAGAAATTGTGGAGGCTCCAAGTCTGGCAGTGTTCAAAGGCAGGTTGGATTAGGGACCCTGAGCAAGCTGCTCTAGTAAGAGATGTCCCTGCCTATGGCAGGGGGTTTGGAACCATATGGTTTTGAAGGTCCCTTGCAACCCAAACCATTCTAGGATTCTCTGATTCTCAGAAAACCAAATCTAATCCACATTGGTTACATCACTCAGACATAGAGTGCTATTTGAGAAGCAAGTTCTGACAGCATTTTCCCATACTATTGCCATGTGCTTTTCTCTAGAAAGAAGACAAAGGTGAATCAAAAACGTGAAGCCAGCAGGCACTTTCACATCAGCAGGAGATGCTCTTTCACAGGTTTCATCTGTGTCATCATTTTCCCATCGTGTGTTACATCTGACATGCTGCCTCTCAGTTTCCTTCTTTCCTACCAGTAAAAGCTGCCCTGTTTTTTTGTGATGCTATTTACTGTAGCCAGTGTAGGGAAAAACTCCAGCTTTTGTTCTAGAGAAGGAGGCAAATTCAATACCAGAGATTCAGTTCTTCCTCACAGATTCCTTCTCATGTCATTTCAGATAAGGCCCACTTCTGCCTCAGAACCAGCTCCCTCAATCTTACTGTGGGAAGGCCACTGAAACTAAATTTAGCATTCATCTGAGGTTGCACTTGCAGCCAGAATCTGGTGTCCTTCCCCACCATTTCTTGGGTTTCTGGTTTTGTCCTGATGTCTCCTTTTTAGCTCTCAGACATTTCTCTTCTTTTATTATCATGCTGATGTATGTTCAAGATGTGGCACCTGGGGGCATGGTTTAATGGCCATGGTGGTGGTGGGTTGGTGGTTGGACTTGATGATCTTAGAGGTCTTTTCCAACCCAAACAATTCCATGATTCTGTCTGATACTGATGTCTTTTAAAAGGAATGAAACAAATCTTCATCTGACTGCTGAGAAGTCAGACAGGTCATGGGAGAAGCTGAGAAGTGATGCTGTTAAATCTCAGCTGCTGTTCATCAGTTTCAGTAAAATACTGAACACTGATCAGTGGAGCCATGGCCATCTTCATTTCTGACTGGCATCTGTAAGACTTGTAGTAAAATGTCCTGTAAAAGCAGATTGACACTGGAGGGGTAAATCAGGTCTTTTCCATATTTTTGTCAGTTGCCTTGTTTGCCTTGCTTGGAGTTGTGGAAATAGATGGTAGCAGAGGGAAACCGGAAATTCTGATTTGTCAACTCCCTTTTCACGGCATTTTCCTGCTCCTCAGTGTTGGAAATCTCAATACATCATAGCACACATTTGCTTCCTGATCTGTCCAGCTTGTCAGGTATTGAGATTCAGTAGACTGAGTTCTCTGGCTCCTAATTTTGATGAGAACAGCATCCCCATCAGGAGCACAACTATGCTGTTTCTTCTACTCTAAGGTAATTTGTTCTCATCACCTTTGCATCCGCAGTGGTTCCTACATGGCTGAAAGTGATTCTGTGCCACATCCAAATATGCAAACAGCACCTCATCAGTGTAACTCAGTAAGGGAAAGGCACAGTGCTTTCAAAATAAACTGGTAAAATGTCAAGTGGAGAGCAAAACCAGAAAATACTGACCAGGTCACTCCTCCTTTTGCTCATTAGTGGCTGAACACCAGGCTCATTGGGCTGTCCTTGTATTGAACTCTCACAATTTAATCCTGCCAGGATGAACAACCATGAGGGTGGTGAGGCACTGGAACAGGCTGCCTGGAGAAGTTGTCCAGGCTCCAAGCCTGGCAGTGTTCAAAGGCAGGTTGGATGGGGCCTTGAGCAAGCTGGTCTAGCAGGAAGTGTCCCTGCTCACGGTGTGTCAAAGAGGCAGAGATGTAGTGCTGAGGGACATGGTTTAGCACCAGACTTGGCAGTTAGAGAATGCTTGGACTGGATGATCTTAAAGGTTGTGACAGTGTAGCCACGTCTCAACCAGCATATGCACACTGCTTTGCATCAGCATTGGAAGAGGTGCTGAGGAGGGCTCAGGACATGCATCTGAGGGCTATAAACCAAAACTGACCCGGGTTTGGTTATTTCTAACACAGGAGGAACGTAGGTGAAGGAGGAGCCAGCTGCGTTCTCACGGCTTCCCTCTGCGAAAGCGCCGCTTCTCCACCGCAGCTCGCGTGGCCCATTTTGCAGTGTCAGGCTTTCAAGATGATAGCCAGATCTGTTTGACCGTTGACTCATGCTGCATCTGACAAAATTTTCAGGAGGTGGAGGCTTTGCAGGAACCTGTCTTGGTACCTGGGACCTTCATTGCCCTCTAGTGACGGGCCCGGAGCAGGCAGCAGAGTGCCGGAGGTGCCCTGGACTCTATGGCTACTGTTGATAGACCGTGCCAGCCCGATTAATTACAGGGTTGATCAAAACCCAGGCTGGTACAGAACTTCTGTCTATCAAGAAGCTGTTGATCTTTGGATCAGGCATTCAGAATTATAATCAACTGACAGCAGTTTATCTCACAGCTGTCCTGAACATGTCAGCTCAAGATTAATTTTGTTCTTCTAATAAAGATGAGAAAACAAATTACAAGAAGGTCCCTTCCAACACAAACCATTCTATAATTCTATTAAAAGAGCAGATATTTGTCATGGTCTTACAGAAGACAGTAATAGAGTAGTCCATAAATGATGTAGGCAAGATAGAATAGATTTATCTGTTCTATATACTTTACAGAATATTCTCTATATTTTATATAGACCAAAAGAGAGCAGAAATTCCACATTCCTCTGTGATCAGAGGTGTGACTGAATTTAGAGCAGCATGAATCTTTCCCATCACATGCAGTACTCAAAACTTTTGCTACCCATAGAACAGAACGTTCAGCAATGTTGCTTCAAATCTTGCAGTGCAATAGGTGCAGGGAGTAGGATGTGCTTTGTTTCCAGGCAGGATCAGAAATACATCTTCCTCACTTACCATATCTTCATAGAGTGAGAAACTCTGTAAAGTCCCCTGCCTGTTTCCTTCTGCTTTGTCACTCCTGAGTAAACTTCCCAGTTCTTGACCCTGATACTTCTGTAGAAAGAATAAAGTGTCCATAATGGCAGAGAGATTTGCTCCTAAGTATTTTGCATCCCAGGGACTCAGAAAGCTTCACGGTCAGCAGCTGATTAGAGGCTGCAGCTGTTAAGTGTGAGGCAGGTGTGGCTTGATTTACACATGCATCTTGTTAAATAGAGCAGTGACAGAACCAGGAGGACAATTCAGGAGTCAAGACTAATTTTAAACTTTCTTTAAAAAGGAGCCAATTTACATAATATATAAACACAGAGTAATTCATCAGCTGGACCCTGAAGGTAGGAGCTCTGATCTTTTAATTACAGTCTGGGGTATTTCGCTTGTGTTTCCATATCTCATTTTCCTGCTTCATCAGGTGGGGAAAATGATAATAATTACCCTCTTCCTAGGATTGTTAATCCTTTTGAAGGACTCTAAGCACTATAGAAAGAAAAATACCCCATGAGAACATTCCTGGTAATGACCCAGTTTGGCTGCCTGCAGCCCAGAGGGTTGACTGGTTACCAGGGGCTGTAATAACAAGGGTTTTGGACACAGCTTGATGAGATGTTATTACTGAGGTCACATCTCCAGCCTGCTGCTGCGTTCATCGCTGACAGTTGCACAACTTCCTTCTGGCTTCTAAAGTTGTTGTTTCCAAGGAATTCCTTTCTTCTGGTAACTGGTTTCCCAGGCAACAAGAGCCGATACTGGTGACTGTTTCATCTCCTCCTTTTTTCATTTTAATATTACTGACATGACAGAAGCAGTCAGACCACAACTTCCTTTTTCCTTCCAGAGCTTTTATGTATAAAATCTTCTTTAAATTTGACACTGTGGATGCTTTTTGGAAGCAACTGAAAACCAAGAAGGGTGCCATTCATTGCTCAGCTCTTGTCAGAGCGAAAGAAGGAAGAAACATGCATGGGTTATAGGAAAAAGATGGGAGCTGAGGCTAGCCCCACTGTGGCCAGGATAAGACCAAAAAAGGGCAACAGCTGGGGTTCTACAGAGAAGATATCACATGAGTTTGGTAACAGTTGTGTTCCTTGCATCCAAAAAGGTCTTAAGAAAAGTGAAAAACCTCACTCAGGTTCATTAGTTCATCCCTTTCGGACTCTCACCCACAAGGTGTACACCTTATCCTAGTAAAGCTCCTGCCAGACACCTTTTCACAAATCAAGAGAACTTGCAGTCCTTGAAAGCAGTAATGGTGAAGAAAAACTAAGCAAAGATGACTTGGGAACATGGGAGCTGGTTGCATAAAGCAAGGCTTCAACTCCTCCTCTGGGCTCCAGGAGAAGAAAATGTAGTTTTTAAGTTGTACCCAGAAAAGCTCCCTGCTGAGCATGGAGATGCCCACCTGATGTGTTGCCAGTATTTAAACTAAATCTAATTGTCAGTGACCAGGCTACAGGTATTAATCAATCATCAATCTCTTACCTTTTGGTTCAGCAAACACTGGGTTTTTTTAATTACCTAAACTGGTGGTTTCTGTGAGTAAGGGGCTCTTATCCTCCTGGGACCTTGAGAAGCATCCCACAAAGTGCAAGAAAGCACAAGGAGAGTAGAGTGGTTGTACCATGGGACAGTGCAGGACACAGCTGGGAAGAAAATAGTGTCCCAAACCAGATAAATTGGAAAGAGAGGAGTTAGGACAAGGCATGAAGAGCTGGGAAAGAACTGAGCGAGGAAAGGATGGGGCAGGTGTTTTACAGGAAGGCATGGAATTGTTGGTGTTTATCTTTGGCTTGGCTAAGGTGGAGACCAGGATGAAACAAACATCCCTAACTGAACCTGCCGCTTCCAGTTCTGCTTCGTCCCTACCCCGCCGCTACTCCGAGTGTGGACTGCAGGTGGTGCAAGTGCCTCGACAAACGCGGGTCGAGTAGGTTCGGCGATTTTTCAGTGTGGGAAACTTGGACTGGTAACTGTTGCTTTGATGGCAGAATGCGCAAGAGGACTACCCTAATCTTTATTTCATTCTAGGCGCTTCCTAACCTCCTGATAAGAACTTAAAATCCTCAGTTCCTATCACTAAGTCATCATTCTTAGAGCTTGGGAGACAGTTGTCGGTGTTTTCCTTTCTCTCATCTATATTTTAATTAATGATTTCAGGTTTAATAACCAGTGCAGTCATCTCATCTGTAGATAATGTGCAAGTCAACTCAGCTGCAGGGATGCAAGTGAAATCTGTCAGACATTCCTGCAATATGGTACACCAGCAGCAGAAAGAGGCAAAAATAGCTGTAGAGAGAAAAAAAAAAAAAAAAACATGTTCTTTCCCAATCTTCTAATCCCTTTGTTTTAATGTGCTGCTATATGAACTAAAGTCAGCAGATGCATTTATTTCATTGCTTTGGCATTTTATAGCACCTCCTGCAGAATACCAAGTGCTTTTGGACCTCCTGTTATGCTCCACCACATATGGCTTCACAGCCAAAATGTCAACAGCTGGGGACTTGCAGCAAAATTACATTATAAGCAGCCTGTTTTATTGTTGACTGAGGCTTTCATTACCAAATCACAGAACATTAGGGGCTGGAACCCAACGCCCTGCTAGAGCAGAATCACCCATGCCAGGTCACACAGGAACATGTCCAGGTGAGCCTTGAAAGTCTCCAGAGAAGGAGACTCCACAGCCTCTTTGGGCAGCCTGTTCCAGTGCTCTGCCACCTTCAAAGTAAAGAAATTTCTTCTCATATTTAGATGGCACTTCCTATTTTCAAGTTTATGCTCATTACCTATTGTCCTGTCCCTGGGGACCACTGGCTCCATCTTCCTGACACCCACCTCTGAGATATTTGTAAGCATTAGTAAGATCCCTGCCTCAGCCTCCTCTTCTCCAGGCCAAACAGCCCCAGCTCTCTCAGCCTTTCCTTATGTGAGAGATGTTCCAGTCCCCTCAGCATCTCAGTGGCCCTGCACTGGACTCTCTCCTGTAGTTCTTTGTCCTTCTTGAACTGGGGTGCCCAGAACTAAGCACAGTGCTCCAGATGAGGCCTCACCAGCATAGAGGGGAAGAACCTCCTTGACCTACTGGTCATACTCCTCTTAATGCTATAGCTGAGCTGTCATTTGGATATCTGCTGAGGCCTTGCTAAACATTCTAGAGTAAAAGCCTCCTCCCTGACACTTTGAAGTCCACATGAGTTTTGATGTTGGCTTCATTAATGGTAAGATGAAGACTTAATGTTGCCTATGTGTGGCGTAAGGCTGACCTTTCACTGGATCACTGAGGCTGTGAGTGAGTCAAACAGCTATCTGGTGCATTGTGTCCTCTCGTTCAAGTAAATGTCACCCCAGGTGCCAGCTGAGGAAGTTCCTGAGATAGAAGAGCAAGTTCATGGAGTGTTTTTTCATTCTCCATGCCTGTTTGTACCAAGCTTTTCCTGTAAGCATGCTGCTTGTGAAAATGCATTCCCCAGTGCTTGTAAAAGGCTTAGAGCTGATGAACTCAAAGTGTTTAGTGAAATGATAATGTGTGGTTTACAAATCTTGGGAAATGTGGTAGCAAAATAGCACATGGAAGTCATCAAAGTCCCAAGAGCTGCTTGTTCTGATAGTGCCAGTGGCTGAGGCACATCCCAGGAGCCCTGTGGGGTGGCAGTACTGTCCTGTGTGTAATGACATTTGCAGTGTGGTGGGAGGGGCTCTGCTGGGTGCCATCCCTTCAGTTATTCAGGGTAGTAGCTCCTGCCTGAGCTGAAAGTTTCAGTGATGGGCTGGGGACTTAGTTTCCCCATGTCAGCAGAGGTCTGAGGATTTACCAGTCCATGGGCAGGTTACAGGATACTCAGTTGTTGGACTCTGTAAACTGCTCTTGCAACAGAAGACCCAGTGGAGTTATTCTGAGACATAGTCACAAATGAACCAGACTTTACTTATAATTTAGCTGTGATTGCTCTGATAATGTTGTAAAATTGCATGATTAGTCCATTATTACTCATATGAGAAACATAATTAATGTGTAGCACTCTTCTCTAGCATTTGATTTAAAGGCAGGGAAAAGAAATTCCAGAGAAAGGAGTTTCTTTGATGGCATGGCACTGGCTCCCTGGGACAGAGCTATCCTATAAACCCCAGGTCTCACCCATGTTGGTCTCCGAATGTAACCAGAGAATTGCAGCTCTGTTTTTCTCAGATTAACTGGGAATTACTATGTTTGACTTGATGGGATAAACAGATTCCAAATCTCAGACATAGTTAGGATGTTTACTACATGTGGTCTTTGGATTCACTTTCACTTGTCCCCAGCGTTGTAGCTGACATTTGCCTTACTTGCCTCTTTTATCTGTGTGGCTTTGCCATATGAATAAACCTTTCAGTGTAACTGCTCAGATGGGCATGCCAGCCTTTTGCAGTCACTGGTTAGTACACATCCATGATCATTGACTTTTTGGTAGCCTTTCATCCATCACATCACACAGGCATGCAGTCAAACAGCCAGCTCAGGTCAGCATTCCTCTTTCCATTTCAAGGACCAGAATCCTTCTTGGGGCATATAACTAGGTTTGTTGGTTTTCAATGTAAGCCATGCAAATAGACCTGATTTTCTGAAGCAGCTGAGATACCTGGTATCTGAAAGCCAAGTGCTTCTAAAGGGTCTCTAACTAGACCTCATAACACCTGTATCACCAAAGCTGACCAGTGTGCTTTGTCTGAAGTCACATAATGAGTTAAAGGCAGGGAAGAATGAGTAACTGATTCTTGCTTTCAACTGACTTGTGATGCCTCCTTTGCCTACTCATTAGATTTCTGTGTGGCTTTGTCTAGTCTACCCTTTTTGCATCTTGTAATTGCTCACCAAGATACATCATCTTCCTCCTGCTGCCTTGTCATTAACATTCCTTTTCTTGTGCTGCCTTTCCCCCAGGAGCAGACCAGTCAATGCACTGGCATGATAACACTGGCACCAATTACATGATTATTTTGTTATATTTCCCCTCATTGTCCTGCTGCTTTGTTTTGTGTTTCACTTGCACACCAAACTAATTTTGGATTGTGCAGCATCTAGAATAATGCTGCTGTTACTCCTGAAGGATTTGCTTGCCATCCATGTTGATTATTCAATTTAAAATCGTCTTCAAATGTTGTGAAACAGACTTCAAGAACCTTATGCTTCATGCCCTGTGCTTATTAGGGTGAGAATGCTACAGAAAGTGATTTTTTTAGCTTCATGATTCAGGTCTTTCAGGTCTGTGGGACTAAAGTGGGACTAAAGCCACTCTACCTACTTCAGAGGACAACATTTCGGAAACTTGCCCTGTACTAAATTCCTGTTGCTTGAGAGTGCTGATGCTTGCCAGAAATGGAGGAGCAGTTTGTGTGTGAGGCTGTGGGGCTGCCTCTGAAAGCTTAATAATAAAGAATTTTCCATGAACTGTACACAACCCTCATCCCCACAGTTGAGTGGAAGGATGAACAAGCTGTCTATATCTGGGACATATTTCATCCCAGTAACTGAACATACAAAATGTGTTTTTTCTCACTGATACATTTAATATTTATGGAATTATCAGTTTGTTTTGCTTTGTAATGAACAGAAATTAAGCATTTCTAATACACTTCCAACACCAATCTGTCTTAAAGGAGGATGGAGCAAGGTGGAGCTCGGTCTCCTCTCTCATGCAACAAGTGACAGAACGAGAGGAAACAGCCTCAGGTTGTGCCAGAGGAGATTCAGGTTGGATATTAGGAAGAATTTCTTCACAGAAATCATTGTTAAGCCCTGGCACAGGCTGCCCAGGGAGGTGGTGGAGTCACCATCCCTGGAGGTGTTTAAAAGATGCATGGATGTGGTACTGAAGGACATGGTTCAGTGGCTTAGCAGTAGTGGTGGCATTGTGAGCTGTAGGCAAGCAGTTGGACTTGATCTCAAAGGTCTCTTCCAACCTCAACAGTTTCCTGGTTCTATGATTTCTCACAACCACTGCCCATGCTCAGTACTACCCTTTGCAGACCCTTCCTTCCTTAAAGCCTGGTTTAGTAATCAATGTATTCTGCAGTTTGTTGTTTAATGAATATCCTCAGTGAGCAAATCATAGCCTTAAACCCCTCAGGAATTCAGTGTTATTGAGCCATTTTCTCAGTCTTAGCAGAATTATATAGCACACATTAATTAGTCCTTACAACAACCCCTTTCAAGAGAAGGGACAGTGAATGTGTTGTCCTCACAACACAGCAGGGAAGTTAGATCTTATTGAAGTCAGCAATAGTAGCTTCTGGTCTTGTTCTCATAGGTCTTGGTCGGTCTTGTTCTCATAGGTCTTGGTCTTGATCTCATAGGTCTTGGTCTTGATCTCATAGGTCTTGGTCTTGATCTCATAGGTCTTGATCTCATAGGTCTTACTCATGAAACACATTCATAGGAATGACTGAAGTGCCTGTTTGATCTTTGTGCAAAGAAAATGACTTTGGAAAGGGTCAGACCGAGAGTGCTCCTGATTCAGGAGGGCATTCACCTGGCCCAGCTGGGGAGGTGACGCCCACCAGGCTCCAAGGGCTGAGCACTGAAGTGTTTCAGCAGCGTATGTGCTGATGTCACGACGGTGTCAAGATGTGCAGGAGCTTCTGTGGTTTCTACTGAGCCCTCATTCAGGCCCAAATTCAGCACAGACAAACAAGTCTGACTTATTTTGAGCACAGATACTCTCAATGCTTTATTTTTGCTTTCGATTTTTTTCTGGTTGCGCTTGAGTGACTGGCTGCTAGCCTTGACATCTAGATATGGGTTTTTTTTATGTTCATTACAAGCTTCCTGAACCAGTTTTATGTTGTGTTTTGGGGTGGGTTTGGGGTATTCTGTTGTGTTTTTTAACTATAAGAATAGCTGCACCAAGGCACGTAAGTCGGTGCGTCGGGGTTTGGGTTATGGTCAGGGTTAGGGGCTTAGGGTTAGGTTTAGGGTTAAGGTTAGAGTTAGGGCCTTAGGGCTAGTGCAAGGGTTAGGGGTTAGTGATAGAGTTAGGTTTAGGGTTAGGGTCAGTATTTCTTCCAATGTCAGTCTTACACATGCTTTTTATGTATGTCCTGCTCAGTATTATCTACCTAGATCTTAGGAATGCTTTTGACACCATTTCCTACGTGCAGAAGCAGTCATTATTCAGAGCCAGTACAAAAATAGCAGATTTTATTTGCTCAGGTGGAGCTGTTACATTCACTAATGCTGCTCAAGGCCCAGCTAGGTAAACCACTGTATTTATTTTAAGGTTATCACAAGAGAGGAATAGTTTCAACTATTAATTCATCCCACTAGTTTCTATTGTCATTGTCCTCACTCATTAACTAACTGAAGATGAAACCCTATGCTGTGTAAAATTGTATCTCAGTGTGGAGCACCAGCCAGAAAAACTACCTAAATTCTTGGATGCATAAAAATAAAAGGAAATTACAATGCTACAGTTAAGGGGAATTGGCTTCAACTGGCATGCTCTTTGTAGTTCCCCTCCTCTCTATAGAATTCAGGATATAAAGGGAGGTATAAAGCAGACAATGGAATTAGTGATGGGGATGGTGTGCATGGGCACATAGCACAGAGCAGGTGACGTGTCAGGTTATCACCGTGATGCATTCTTAGGTTCATGTGCTTGTGTCTGCCTTAAGGCCAATAGTGCAGCAGGAGTCAGGGCTCAGAATCATAGAATTGTCAGGGTTGGGAGGGACCTCAAGGATCATCTAGTTCAAACCCCCTGCCATGGGGCCACGACACCTTACACTGGGTTAGGTTACTCAGAGCCATGTCCAGCCTGGCCTTGAAAACTTCCAGGGGTGAGGCTTCTACCACCTCCCTGGGTAACCTGTTCCAGTGTCTCACCACCCTTATGGTGAAGAACTTCTTCCTAATATCCATTCTAAATCCATAATGCTGAAGAAAAATGCCCTGATATTAGACAGAGCAGAAGTTTTTTGGAGATGTACAAATACTTTAAGGCATGGAAGAAATATCTAGCAATGGAAATCTTGCTTACAGGGAAGTGATTTTTTTATTAAACTTTCCATCTGCTGGTTTGTTGTGTCTTCCTTGGAGGCATTTAATGCTGAGCACAGCTAGAGAACTTGGTGGCCAGTTCACAAGTCTAGTCAGGACATTCCCATGTCGCTATCTGTAGAACTCCTTTGATTTAGGTAACGTTATTGAAATGCATAAACTGCTCGCTATTTCCAGGGCAGGACCTAACTGTTGTGCAGTACCCTCCTGTTCCTGGCAGTGTGAAACAAGTAGTCATGAGCCAGCATGCTTGACTGAACTTCCTCATGTGAACACTAAGAGCTGGGCTTCTCCTTTGTATGCCTCACTGATCTGCACAGAAAATTGTCTTAGAGGATAGGAGGTGTGGGCAGAGTGAGAGACAGGACACGGCTTTGTGTACAAAACATTCCCCCCACGCAAACGGGACTCAGGGGTGGCTGCTAATTTTAGTCTCAATGTAAAAGCCACAGTCCAGAAATAAACAAGTGTCACAAAAATGACAGAGGCGAGGGAGGGCAGTGGGGCAAATCTGAGCAGTTGCTTTGTGCTGCTTTGTTTGTAAGGTGGGTGTGTGGGGGCTGTGAAGAAGGTTTCAGAGAGTCACTTCCGAGATGAACAACGCCATGGGAAACAAACGAGAAGCCGATCATTTCCTTTTCACTGTAACAATTTAGTGGAAGGTATTAGTAAAGCTCACACACTGCACACCTACGGGTTATGGGTTTCAGAGTATGGTGGGTGCTTAATCCCAGGTGCCAAAAGGAGGATTTAGTGCTTCTTTTGACTTAATCACTTCTTTAAGAAGATGGGTTTGCATGGCATGTATTTTTATGCAGCAAGAAGGACTATTAATGCCCCTCGATAAGTTCATAGTAAATTAAGGATTGAAATAATAATCTACTCTTTACCCTGCAATCATTATTCCTATGAGAATACTTCTACCCTTACATGGAGAGTGAAGTAGCCAGTTCTCTCTGTGCTCATCCTTGCTTTCCTCACTGTCATTTCCATGCCTTCAAGTCCCTCCAAAAGTGTTAAATGTCTCACTTTTGTGCAAAGATGTGAGGGGAGTCTCTAGCCTCATGCTGTGTAACCCTGGGGGGTTAATCTAAGATCAATTTAGCCACCCAGGCACCTTTAAAGCTGTTGGGGCTTCAGAGGGCTATGTCACTAAGTGGAATCAGTATTGTAAACAGTGAGCTGAACCAAACCCAAACCTGACCTGCAAAGCAGCTTCAATAACATTTTTTTTAATCATCTAACTGGCATTGAACCATTAATGGTATGCTTCTGTTGATTCCTACCAGGAAATGCAAGCCCTCCCAGGGTAACAGATCAACAAAGGCTTGTCTTTCCCAGCAGGGACCTGTTCAGCCTAGGGACAGCTGGCACCTCCTGGGTCTGGTAAAGCTGCTTTGTCACTGTGTCTTCCTCCCTTCTGCCCCCATCTTTCCCTCCCCATATGACTCACCCCATGCCCAGCAGATATTCCTGTCTCTGCACCACGATGCCATCTGCACTGCTCCACAGCCCTCAATGGGGATCTTTCAGGCACAGGGTGGCTTTTGCACTTGCCTGAAGTGCAGGATTCCTGGCAGGAGGAGGCTGACTTTCATGTCATGGGGGCGAGCAGCTGACACTGCCAGCACTGTCCGTAAAGCCTCTCTCTGTGTCCCATTGCATACCCTGTATATGGCTGCAGGATTATGCTTGTGAGGTCTTCCACCTACATCTTCCACCTGTGTGTGTGCTCTTACATCTTCCACCTATGTCTCTGTGTGTGTTGTGCTCTTATACCACTGTGCTGCCTGCCTGCAGACCCACAGGTAGTAGATGTGGACAGACAGTGCAGAGGACCACAGCTTCTCTCTCCTTCAGCTCGAAGGAGAAGGTGAAGAGAAGCGGAAACGCTGTGCTGAGACAATCGTAGAATGGAAGAGAAATGGAAATGCTGTGCTAAGACAATCATAGAATGTTTGGGGTTGGAGAAAAATAAGTTGGGAGGAAAGAGGGTTAAGATAAGCTTGAATTAATAAGGGAAGGATGTAATTTCAATTCTGCTGACTCCCAAGAACTGCTGTGATGGTTGTTTTCCTTGGCCTGTCTGTCTGCATCACGATACGAAACCCTGCAGCTTGAGTTTCAGCAACTTCCCTTTGAAACAAGATAGTGCTTTAATTCTTCAGAGACTGAAGGCTGAACTCCTACCTCAGCTGGGATGGTGGAAGTGCAGAATAGCTCCACTGACCCCAGCCTTAGTTGGTAACTAATTTTGTAAGGTATGTCTTTGGTGAGGCTTTCCTGCCCTGTATCTGAGAGGGGTTTACATGGGGTTTTTGCACATTTCTTCCAATGATAGCAGTGCTTCTGGAAAGCATTGATTGACACTGCCAGCAGAGCACATACCAAAACACTACCCAGCCCATGTTTTAGAAGCACAACCTGAAGGGGTCAGTTGTTAAGAGATGAGGATAATCAGTCTCTAAAGCCCCTCAAGCCCTGGCCCTGAGCCTGTAAAACAAAGATCAGTTTGTCTCCAGATTCCTCCACCTTTCTTTTTTTCCCTAACTGTTGAAAGCATTTCCCAGTGTCTTGTTCTTTCAGGTAGTTTGATGACAGACTAAGTAAATTTCCCTGATCTCCAGTTCATAATTCTGTTCATTTCAGGAAAGGGTTTTGTTTATCTGGTCTGGTTTCTTCAGACACTCGACCTGTGTGGTCAAATTGTGGTTCTTATATCCTGGTCACTGGGTGGCTTAGTCACGCCTGGTCCCCAGCATTTGCTTCTGAATTATTCTGTCTCACTGCTTTTTCTCACTCTTTTACTCACCTTTTCTGTCTTCTGCTTTCCAAGGGGTCTTGGTTTGTGTGTTACAACTCCAACAGTACTAGCTGCCTCAGCTCAGAGGTCTGAAGATGGCCTCAGCATGCTGCTGGTGCCACCAGATAGCACATATGGCTGGGGCAGCAGCTCTCTGCCAGGACAGCTCATTTCATTGACAGCTACAGTGGAGATGAAAGGTCTTCGTGATAGAAATATTTCTTGGTTCCTGTCAAGACATGCTTCCATGCAGGGGACATGACCTGTTCTTGGTATAGCAACTGTCCTATCTGCACTCTTGTTAGAGAACACAGAGTTACAGCTACAACTGCTTATCTCACAGGTGAGGCAATGTCCTAGCCTCAGGGCTTCTTATTCTTTGGTATTTTCAACAGACAGAAAGATTTCAAAATCTCTGAGGGCTGAACCATTTCTTCTTGATAGAAATATCTCATTAGCCTTTATCTGTGATGTTATCTTCTGGGTGAAAAAAAAATCCCTGTGTGCAGAAGGTGAAGAGGAGACTGAGGGGTGACCTTATTGCTCTCTACAACTACCTGAAGGGAGGTTGTAGCCAGGCAGAGGTTGGTCTCTTCTCCCAGGCAGCCAGCACCAGAACAAGAGGACACAGTCTCAAGCTGCGCCAGGGCAGGTTTAGACTGGACATTAGGAGGAAGTTCTATACAGAGAGAGTGATTCCCCATTGGAATGGGCTGCCTGGGGAGGTGGTGGGGTCACCGTCATTGGAGGTGTTCAGGAGGAGACTTGATGGGGTGCTTGGTGCCATGATCTATTTGTTTGATAGGTTGGAGGCAATGATCTTGAAGGTCTCTTCCAACCTGGTTTATTGTATTGTAACTACCTGAAGGGAGGTTGTAGCCAGGCAGAGGTTGGTCTCTTCTTCCAGGCAGCCAGCACCAGAACAAGAGGACACAGTCTCAGGCTGTGCCAGGGGAGGTCTAGACTGGACGTTAGGCGGAAGTTCTATACAGAGAGTGTGATTCCCCATTGGAATGGGCTGCCTGGGGAGGTGGTGGAGTCACCTTCATTGGAGGTGTTCAGGAGGAGACTTGATGGGGTGCTTGGTGACATGATCTAGTTGTTTGATGGGTTGGACGCGATGATCTTGAAAGTCTCTTCCAACCTGGTTTATTGTATTGTATTGTTTGAGGTTCTTGCAGTATCTCTCAAAGACAGACTTCGGTTTCCTCTAAACCCTATCATTGGAGAACAGCAGATTTTCCCTGGCAGGCTCAGCACCTCTCTGATGATAAGCAGGCAGCAAAGGTTAGGTTCACAGCTCTAGGAGTGCATCACTGGTCCTGTTAGCTGAATGGCATGTGTCCTGACAGACACTTGGCCTTGGGCACTGCCCAGTATTACTGGGACACAGCTGCTTCTGGGTAGGATATCAATCCGATGGCCTCTTCTAAAATCAGACACCTAGAAGCTTGCTTTCCTGTATTTTCTTTTCCAGCAGCAGTGTTGGTGGTGGTATTACCAGTGACACTTCCTAGTGTTGCCAGGTTCAAGTCTTTTGTTATGTGTCTGGAATGCTATAAAAGCCTGCTGTGTAGAAACTCATGAGAGGAGATGCTGGGAAGAGGAAATGAACCACACAAACTGCAGGTTCTGCCCTTGGGATTCTCCATGCACCTCATCAAGTGACGCTGCATGTAGAAGGTACCATCCTGCAGCAGGAACCTGAGCCTCCATGCTCTACTCCCTCCAGCGAAAGAGCTTGGGTTTAGAGTCACTCCTTGCTTATAGAGGCAACAGTAGATGTGTGCCTTTGTGGCACAACAGATCTTCAAGCAGCTCTATCGGAGCTGGCTGAGTATCAAAGCCATGGGAAGGGTTGTAGAGCTATGTGCTGGCTGATTTAGCCTGTCTCTTAGCTGGACTAATTAGTGCAGATGGAAAGCAAGCCCAATGCAGTCACTCTGCTTCTGCTTTCTGAGCCACTTTGTGCAAAGCCAGCTCTGATATTGCTGCACAGTAGCTCATTGTTCCTGTTAACATTTTGTCCATGCCACAAATCGAATCACTTTGCAGCACCCTTGCTGCTAACTCACATCGTTAGATGTCCTGGGGACCCCTTCTGTAGATCTACAAGTGAAAAGAGCACCATTTCTCCATGTTATTTACTGGTAGAGTTTGTATTTCCTGCCCTAGATGTTCTAGATCACTTGTTTGTTTTTTTTTAAGTGGCTTTTAGTATGAAAATTCCTTAGTGCTGCTGTGAGATGGCTTCTGTTTTGCAACAGCAGCATCAAAGAACATTTCATGAATTATTTCTACTGTAGCTGTCAGTGCTGGCAAACAAATATTCCAGTGAAAAGATTAAACAGTCTATACAGCAGTGTACAAAGCAGACTGAAAAACAGGCTAGAAGAAAGATATTTCTAAGTGGGTTATCTTCACATGGATATAAAACATAGAGGGAAGAAGATTACATCCTGTTCATCAAAGCTATGATCAGTTATGTAAGGGTTGGACAAGGGTGACTACTTATAAACAATTCTTCTTCTTTTGACTTCTAGCTGTCCTTTAAAACCATAAAATGCAATTAAAAAACAGATTGTAGAGCACTGGAGTCAAAAATGCAAAGGAAGGTCTGGGGCAAAGAAAAAAAGTCTTACAAATTGTGCTGAATTCTGTATGAAGAGCCATAATGAGTGTTGGTGAAGCTAAAGCCTGAAGGAGTGGAGGTGGAGAAATGGAATTTGTATCACAGTCCTCAAAGAAGAGGCAGCAGATGTCCATCTGCCAGCAAGGAGAAAGGATGGCTTTGCAGGAGCAGGGGCTGTGTGCTTTTGGCTCTTTATTTGCCACTGGTGCAGTACTCCTAACCAAAAGAGGGGCTGCCCTGTGACTGTTCACCAGCTGGAAACATTCCAGTCAGAGATGGTGGTGAAAAGGACGTTCCAGTGCCAAGGACTCGTTTCCATGACACCTAATCTGGTTTAGCAAAATCTCTAGGAATTTGTAGCAAATGGCCTGAGAGGTGATAACAAATTTAGATTTACACAAGAAAAGGATCAGAGAAAATTCTCAAGGCCATGGGCACCACACAGTGTGACAAAAATTGGAGGGCAGGTAAGAACACATGCTCTAGGGAGGCCGCTCTGATGTTTCCATCACAGCTGGAAGCCCTGAAGTATCAACACTCAGGAAGGAGGCAAGGCAATAACTTGTGTTTGCTTAAATAATTCTTGCCAGTGAAGAGTGTAGGACATTTTGCACTTACCCAAGGCACCCTTCACAGCAAGGCAGGGTGCAAATAGTGCAGGCAAGTTGATCTGTCACCACTGAACCCAAGAGATGGCTTTTACCATCACCTGACCTAGTTGCTAATTTGACTGCAGCTTCTCATCTTCATGTGATATGGGCACATCATATCCCTTCCTCCAAATATAAACTAGAACCTTGAAGTACTTCTGCATTTTCTGAATCATTATTGACAGTTTTATCATTTCCCTTGACTAATGGGCCTTCTACTATAGCTAGGGTCTGTTTTCTTCCTAATGCATGTATGAAATGTCTTCTTGCTGTTTGAACTTCACTCCCAGCCTCTTCACCTCTTCATAACTTTATCACACAGAATCACAGAAGGACCTTAAGAAGCATCTGGTACAACCTTTCTAGGTAATAACAGAAATGAAATGAGCTGGCCCAGCACCCTGCCAAGCTGAATCTTAAAATTGTTCTATATAGGGGAATCCACCACTTCTCCTGGGACGTGATACCAATGTCCAACTGTTCTCATGTGGAAATATTTTCTTCTGGAATCCAGCTGGAATCTCTCCAGCAGTAACTTGTCCCCATCACCCCTTGTGTTTCTCATGTGGCTCTTTGTAAAAAGGAGTCTCCATTGTCCTGGTAGTCACCCTTTATGGCCTAGTATGTGGTAATAATGTTTCCCCTAAGCCTTCTCTTCTCAAGGCTGAACAAAACCAGATCTCTTGGTCTTTCCTCATACATCAGGTCTGCCAGTCCTCTGAGCATTCTTCTGGCCCTTCTCTGTCTCTTTTAACAGTTTTCTGCTGTATTCTAGCTGTTGCCCACCCCATGACAACCTGTTGCAAAAACCTCTCTGTGGCAGGCTGTAAAGCAGCCTTGGAGAAAAGGCTGCTCACATGTGGCAGGACCTGATCACCTGCGGCCAGGAAGACACAAGGGTTTGGTAATCATTTGCTGCAACCATGCATCCCTGGAGGGTTTTGGCTGTGGGGAAAAACCATTTCTGTGAGAAACAGTGCTTGCAGAAGTTCCAGGAATTTATTTGGGTATGCACTCATGTGTGTGAGCTGTTGGGTGGACCAACTGATCCTATGACAAGCTGAAGACATCTTCAGCAAGGAGGTAACCAAGCCTTTGATGTTCCAGAAAGCCTTGTGGGCTGCGTGTGGGTTTGCATGAATCTGCCAGACCCTGAGAACATGACCTTCACCTCAGTTTGTCCAGCCACTGTGGGGTGGAGGGTGCAGCAGAAGGGCCTTTTGCACAGGCCACAGTGATTACAAGCACAGAAGGGAAGGAAATGGCTAACACATCTTCAGCAGAAGCTGGGCTTGATGTGGTTCTCAAAAATCAGCTATATTGATTTCTAGTAGAGGGGAAAGGAGTGGGAGCACGAGCACAGAGAACTGCAGCTGCCTAAACATGAGCAATGAGTGTCATCTGAGGGGCTCTGAACTGTGAAGTCATGGCTGCAGCTACATCTCCACGGGTGTGGGTGCCTCAGAGCTCCTGTGTCATACCTGGCAGCTTCATGTGAAGGTTCAGGATACATCAAGGCATCTCAAATGGTATCAGAGGCAAATGTTTAGGCATCTGAATTAAGTCCACGGTAGCTAAGCAGAGGTATCTTATTTGCAAATAAAGGTTGCTGTGTAACTGATGAAGATCGAGTGAACACACTGCAGTCATCTGATGAAGCATAGAGGTGCATTCAGATAAGCTGAGTAGCTCTTTGGAAATGCTGACCAGGGACACTCTTGCCTGGCTAGGTGGATGACTTGGGTACTTCAGCTGGCCCTGGGCTGCTGCTCCTGCAGTGTAGTAGCTACTCTCCCTGTGCAAACATCACAGATACTGTGGGGGCAACTTAACTAACATTAGCCCTTTATGTGTGAGTGGCAGGAAAGCTGTGATTCAGCCCTAAAACTCCACTGGCTGTGAAGGAGAATTACCCAGCCAGCTCACAAATAGGAGTTTGCGTTTCTGTAGCTTAATCTGGAGCTGATCTTCCCAGCTGTGTTTGATGCAGGAATGATATATGTTAAGGTAATTGTTACTTCTAAGCCCAGTGCTGTTCTTAGTTTGGCTGAAAAGCTAAAATCTCTGGATTGCATGTCAAAATGTAGCTGTGGTAGGGAATAGTTGGTGTGGGGTTTTTCTTACCTATACAGGATATGTCATAGGCTCAGATGCTCTATTTGCAGAGGAATAATTTACCAGCAGGTTTTCTGCCCTTCACACTGCTGAGACCTGCAGCCTCTCAAGTCCTTTATGCACAGCAGCAAGGACAGGGAATGGAGAATACCAGCACACCTAACAGTGGGCACCCATGGCCTAAAGGAGACACATGAATATTATGTGAGCAAGAAGCTGGCCTTTATAAATAACAGCTTCTGTCACCTCACTCTTGCTGTCTTCTATTCCTGATGTAAAGTGATGCTTTGCAATAAAAGAGGATATCATAAAGACTTTTTCAGGCACCAGTCTGTTCACAGGAAAGACAGCGAGTCTTTCTGCTTCTGCAGACACATCAGTTCTGATCAAGGCAAAATTCTCATCACTTGCCTGGAGAGAAAAAATCACTGAAATTATTTTTTGTGAGCAGAAGCAGAGGGAAAATGCTTCCTTTTTATGCAGTGGTTCAATATATCACCAGAGAACCCTGCCCTGCCCACTGGAGAAGATTTAGTGTTGGATGGGGATGGCAGAAATTGATGAATAATTACTGTCTTTCATGAGAAGATTTCAAATTGTTTTACAAGCAGTAAGGAAATAAGCTTCCTAGCACTCAGTGATGTAAAGCAAGGTGAAGGGAAATTCGTGGCATACTGAAAATATGCAGTTGGCTCCATTTGGAAAATTATAGGGCTTGGAAAATTAAGCAAGCTGCCTTATCATTGTCCCAGGAACTGAATGAATAACTGTTTTTACAAAACTGGAGAGAAGCAAAGTGAGCACTGACTGTTTACAAGTGAGCTTGAGATGTGAACAGCTTAGACCCTTCAGATTTTTGGTGGTAGGAATGAAACCTTGCAGGCAAAGGCTGTTTTGTTCTGCACTGAAGCCTTAGTTACCTTGTTTCACCAGTGGTTCAGAGCCTGCCTGGTTTCTAACAGATTTCCCATTGACTGCAGTGGTTCAGGTGCCTGTAAGCTTTGTGGCTTCTATTTTTTCTTACCATTATTGTTATCTGTTCTTGATAAACAGACAAATATTATAATGGAGCTGACTGATAAGATCTGATTGCTGTAATTGCTTCTATATTCTTACTTCATATTGTGGTGTTTCACGACCTAGAATCCTAGCAGCAGCTCTGTTCTAGAAATCCACAGCATCTCTTGTGTATTGTGTGTCCTGTCATGGAATAGTTTGGCTGGAAAAGACCTATAGCATCATCTTGTGCAACTGTTCTCTAATTCTACCAAGGCTGGTGCCAAACCATGGCCCCCAGCACCATATCTCTGCCTCTTTGAAACACCTCCAGCACAGGGATTCAGCTACCTGCCTGGGGACCGTGTTCCAGTGTTTGGAAACACTTTCAGTGAAGAAGTATCTTCTAATGTCCAATCAAAACCTGTCCTGGCTTGAAATGAGGCCATTTCCTCTCATCTTGTCATTTTTCACTGGGGAGAAGAAATCAATCCCCACCTGGCTCCAACCTCCTTTCAGGCAGTTATAGAGATCAAGAAAATCTTCCCTCAGCCTCCTCCTCTCCAGACTAAACAGCCACAGTTCTCTCAGCCAGTCTTCATCAGACCTGTTCCTCAGACCCTTGACCAGTCTGTATCACATCTGTATTGATCCTCTATTGCATCTGTTTCTGCCTTAAGACTACATGGAGCATGGATACAATTTATTGTTTGAGTGTCTCTTGCAAAGTGTTGTGTTCATTTATGGATATTAAAATTGCCTTCATATAATGAGTCATGGAAAATGCCCACCCATGTCTCTCTTGGTTTCTTATTCCCAGTTCAAGGCTCACATAATTTCATTAGGGCTGTTACAGTTTGACATGTAAACTTGCCGTGAAAACACTGCATTTCAAATACATTCTTCAACCTGCAGTGGGGTGTCAGGGTTTGCAGTCATCTGTATCATGTCTGTCACAGAGTGTGTGCTCTTCAGGGCTAGACTGCACGGTACCAGACAGCTTCCCCAAGGAGACAGCCCTCCTTTGTTCAGTTCTGGCTGGGGTTTTTGCTTATTAGTTGAATTCTTGGCACGGTTGTTGGACAGATGTCCACAGCGGTCACAATCACAAGACTGTTTTGGGTCTTCTGGTAGTTAGGTTTGGTTTCTAAGGAGCCTTCAGCTCCCTTTTCATTGTCTGTGCCCTTTTGAGACATAGCTGTCCTCTCCACCACCTTTCTTGAGGGCGAGGCAATTTTCAACATAATTCTGAGTATAGAATGTTCTCATCCTGACAGCACTGCTATGTCACAATTCAGTTTTCACATCCAGTTCACAGACATTTCTAATTTAAGACCTGGAGCTGGATATTAAAAGAACAAAAATCCTCAGAGGTGCTGCCTCTGCAGAGCTTTTACTGTTTGTACCAGTGTCACCTGGATCTTACAGAAAGTTCCAACCAAATTTGTGCTGAATTTTGCATGGCAGGGGGAAAAAAAGTTCAGCAGGCAGTGGATTGAGCCTGATAAAATAGAACAGGACTCAGGTGCTAAGAAGACATCTGCTGGTGCAGTTTATCAGGTGGCTGCAGAAATATCAGCTGAGGCATTCTCACAGTGAGAAGGGAACAGTTTATGTGTTTTGGAAGCAGTGATGACAGTGTAAGCACACTTGTACTGCTCCTATGAAAGGTCCATCAGGCCCAGTGGTTTTTTCTCAACACCTAGGCAGGAATGAAGTTTTTGGAGGGGAAGTAGGGTAATTTTTTGATAATGGATTTTGCTGCTTTAATTTTGCTCAGGCTCACTTGAAGCCCATCTGAGTTCCTGGCACTCACAGCATCCTGAGGCAAGGAGATCTAAATCCTAATCACAGAACCACCACCATTTGTGGTATTGGCCTAGACCGTATTTGCGGCAGGGGAGCCAACACTGTACCAAATTTCCAGGCTGTGAGGCTTGATGGATTTGCACCACTGCATGAGGCTCTTCTGGTTTGTTCTTGGCTCTCTATCACTACCAATCACTAATGTTCTGTTTGCAGTTTTACTCTTGCTGGGTATTGAACCACCAGCTCTTTGGAACCATTACAGCCCAAGTGCTTATTCCTCACTGGTAAGAACTAGCTCAGGCAGGGCTCGTCATTTTCTATGCTAAGCTAGGAAGATTTGGACTGTTATTTGCACTGTGTTTCAGCTGGCTCTGTGTCTCAGTATGAAGTCCTTCCTCACGCTCAGCACTTATCTTTACTACCCTAAATAACTTGGTATCAGCACGTTTCGTCGTGTCCCTTCTGACAGTAAGCTTTGACTCTGTTGAACAGCTTTATTCCCATGCCAGTTCCCAAGGAAGGAAAATGCCTTCTCTCTCTGGGAAAACTCTGATTAACTCCTGCTGCCTTCTTCCCATCTTTTAGCCAGTTTATTATTTTTTTTGCTGTTGATGCTCAACTTCTTGAAAAGCCTTTGATGAGTAGCTGCAGTGAGGGTGCTTTAGAAATCTCTATAGGCTCTATCAACTGGATCTCTCTTTTCTCATGCCTGGTGTCTCCTTGATGGAACTCCAACAGATTTACACGTGAGGCATAACTCTTCTTTCCAAGAGCTATGCCAAGTCCTCCTTATTAATTAACCCTGGTGCAGATACCATGTCTCTAAATCCCTGGCTCTCCAGTGGAACCATTTAAAATAAATCACAATCACATTTATTACCTTTGTCTTCTCAGATAAAATGGCAGGTTCGAGTGAGAAATTATACACAACAGCTGGAACCATAGTCACTTAGAATTCCTAGGAGAGCAGAGTCTAGTTCTGGTGATCATCTGTTTATCTTGTTGATTTAAACTACAGCCTTTCCTACTGATCCTTCAGTTTGTCACAGATTCTCTAGTAGTTCTCCCCTAATGAAAGAGGCTTGCACAGAAAGTTCCCTAACTCTTTTGGAGCAGCAAGGCATTTATTCAGCTTTCCTGTCATGCTTTTCTCTGATCCTGTCTTCTCTGAGGGTGCCTTTCGACCTTAATCACATGTTGACTCTACTGAATCTCTGGTATGCTTCCTGCTCTTGATGCATTTGGAAGAGGATTTGCTGTGAGATTTGATACTTTTTTTCCAAGTTGCTCTTACAAAACCCCCACACTTCTGTCCTATTTTGTTGCAGTGTTAAGCTTTTTAACTTACTTTTTTTTCCCTCATTTGGTTTTGCATTAGTTTTTAAAGGATGCTGGAATAGATTCTACATCCCTGCAGGATGAATAAACAATAAAAGAAATCTGCTAGTTTTGCTCAGTTCAAAAGGACAATTACAGCAAGGATTCCTGCCAGGATGAAGCTCAAAGCAACAGTTAGGAGAGTTAAATAATCTTCCTGCTGTCTAACAAGGGTTTAAAAATGGGACAAACAGAGCAAACATAGCCCACATGTGAGGAAAGATTTGAGAAAAGGCACAAGGATGTCAGTGGGGTTAAAGGGCAGGTTAAGGGTGACTCAGTGTGCTGCTGTTAGGGAGCAAAGCTGGAAACCACCCTGATTTCCCTAGCAGCGCCTGCCGCCCACACCAGCAGCTTCAGTTCTCTCCACCAGGAAGACGTAGGCAAGAGCTCCACGTTTCCTCACGCTAGAGTGTTACTGATGCCGCTGCTGCCTTCCACCCTGGGCTGCTCTCCCCTTTTGCTGTGCCTCAAATCAGCCCTGCTCATGAGAGATGCCTGCTTTCCTATCCTAATGATGAGTTCTTACCTCAGTCCTCCTACGTGGTATTGAAACCCTTAAGCCACCAGGTTTTCTGGTGTTCATGCCAGCACAGCTGGAGCTCACCAGCCCTCAAAGGTTGTATTTCTGCGCTCGTCTTGGTGTGAACCACCATAAAAAGGGTGTAGTTATTGTGAGTAGTAATTTCCTGCTGGAAACTTCACAACTATCTAAGTTATATCACTTTGACCAGATAAAAACAGCTTTACTGACTAGCAGCAGGCTGGAATTGTTCTGATGATTACCATTAGCATGCAGTTTGCTGTGAGGGACTGGAAGGAGTAGGAGGAGATCACAGCATGGTGCACTCAGATCAAGAATGGTGGTATAGCAAGGGCTTAGCAGCCTCTTATTTGGGATTCTCTGCTCCTGCAGTTACTGCTAGACTGGTTTGCTCAGTCTGAAAAGCAAAAAAAACCAAACAAACCAAACAACCCATCACCACCAACAAAAAAACCCAAACCACTAAATCTAGAAGTTGGTCTCAGTGTGGGTGTAATTCAGCATTTACTGTCACCCTTACTTCTGTACTTAGTATGGACCTGATTACTGCATTTTGGATTGCAAGGAAATATTCCTTTGGAACATGCAATGGGAACTGATGCTTCTCACCTGTTCTATCACAATGCAGGTTAGCAGAAGTTCATGCTTTCTGCTAAACACGAGTAGGCAAGCTAAGGAAAATGCATTCTTCTAACTCTCAACAATGCTCCTCTCCTCACTTAGTAAGCATGATGCAGGCTGAAAATCCCAGCTACCCAGTGTGGTTATTTCCCCTGAAGTTCACCTAGGGTGAGAGATTAGGGCAACAGAGCTGGTAAAGGTTCTGGAGAACAGGTCTGTTGACAAGCAGCTGAGGGAACTAGAGTTGTTCAGTCTGGAGAAAAGGAGGATGAGGGGAAACCTCACTGTTCTCCACAACTCCCTGAAAGGATGTTGTAGTGAAGTGGGGGTTGGTCTTTTCTCCCTGGTATTAAGTGATAGAATGATAGGAAATGGCCTGAAACTGTGCCAGGGGAGGTTTAGGTTTGAAGGTTACATATTAGGAAGAATTCACAGAAAGAGTGGTCAGACTTGGAACAGGCTGCCCAGGAAGGTGGTGGAATCACTGACTCTGGAGGTGTTCAAGAAACCTGTGGACATGGCACTTTGGGACATGTTTTGAGGGCCATGGTGATGTTGTCTTGACAGCAGGACTTTGATTTTGGAGGTCTTTTCTAAATGAAACAATTCTATGATTACTTTCTGGGAAATTGTATGAATCCCTGTTTTTCAAATACTTTTCATGTTCTTCCTAGATATTTCACGCAACTGCGAAACATGTTAGTCCAACAGATACCCCTGAGTCTCCCATGACAGAGCTCAGTAACGTAGACACCAAACCCAAATTATAGCTGCTTCAGCATGAACACACCAAAAGGCAGACAGAGGAGATTGTTGTTTTCTGTAGAGAGGGTTGATACCATCTGATGGCAAATGCAGTGCAGTGAAAAAGAAAAGGGAATAATCTGTGTTGCCAGCACCAGTAATGACTGCAGACAGATCGCTTCCCTCTCCTCCTGCACATCAGCAGGGCTGTGATACTGAAGACAAGGAGAGATGTCCTAGCTGTCAGCCAAATGCACTGGAGAAGTTAATGCTGGAGTCAGTTTATGTCCTTAAGGCTTCAGCCGGAAAGCATGACAGAATAGGCAAAGTGCCTTCACCAAGCTTTGCTTTTTCTGGCATACTTCCTCCATCCCTAATGAATTGTTCTGTCTCTGCAGGGATACAGTTGGGCCCTGGAATCGGTTATGTAACTTAAATTAATTGCAGTATTTGTCAGCATTAAAGAACAACCATAAGAAAAGCCAAGAGAGAGGTTTTGTTTTCACCAAAGTCTTGGTAAGAGTCCTATAAACACAACAGAGAATATCACTAATGAAAACATTTGCTCTTTTCTAGATCTCTTTATCTTTGGAATGTAAATATTTTTCATGTTTCTCTGGCACTTCCAGCTAACAAAGATAAGGACTCTCTTTGCACCTAGATATATTGTCATTGTAATGCAGACTTCGGGGGGGAGAACAATCAGAGTCCTACTCCTCAGAGCAAACGATGTGTGCTGCACACGAGGCCCCCACTAGTGCCCCTTGTGATAGTGTCTTGGGTGCTTTCAGTCTGCATTCCCACATTGGGACAGCAACTAAAAGAAACAACAGCAAATCAAAATGAACCGTAACTCTGGGGTAGAACAACAGGCTGAGAAATCCCTGAGCATATTTAAAGCCTTAGGTGTGTTGCATATTTAAATAGGTGATGCAGTCCTGAAACCCATACTGGGAAACCTTGTTAGTGTCACAGTACCACAGATTGGGGTATCCTCAGTAGGTCTGCAGCTGACACTAAGTTTGGAGGGAGTGTTCATCTGCTGGAGGGTAGTGAGGCTCTACAGAGGGACCTGGATGGGCTGGATTGATGGGCCAGGGTCAGTTGTATGAGATTCAACAAGGCCAAGTGCTGGGTCCTGCACTTTGGTCACAACAACCCCATGAATGCCCCAGGTTTGGGGAAGAGTGGTTGAAAACCACCTAGCAGAGAAAGAACTAGGAGTGGGGATCAACAGCCAGTTGGATATGAGCCACTGTGTACCTAGGTGACCAAGAAGGCCAACAGAGTCCTGGCCTGGATCAGGAACACTGTGACCAGCAGGATGGGGGCAGTGATTGTCCCCCTGTACTCAGCACTGGTGAAGCCACCCCTTGAGTCCTGGGTTCAGTTTTGGGGGCCTCCCTACAAGAAAGGGGCAAATATGGAGAAAATAAAAAGGAATTAATAGAATTACTTTTGTTCGAAAAGACCTTTTAGATCACAGTTTGTAAAGCCTGGTCACTTTAGCCTTCAGTTCAGGGGTGGAGAACATATTAATTTGCTGTGCTATCCAGTAATAACACACACTAATTTTAGTCATGGGCTGTAGCCTATAAAATGAAGTCACAGGGCATATTCAGCCAGCACAATGAAGGTTCCTCACACCTGCTTCAGCTTAAGGCACTAATTTGTCTTCTCTGGAGACTGAAAGTTCTGGGTTTAATCAGGCAGGAAAATAAATGCTGTCATTTCCACCAACAGAGTCAGAATGTTCTAACACCAAAGTCAGTGGAACTTCTACACAGATTTTTCTTGGTTGTGGTCCTCATAGGGGACTGATTTGTGTTACACAGCTGGCACTTTGTGCAGCAGAAGACTGAGGCCAGCGTAGAGGCTGCTGCTGGCTGCAGCTAAGGTACTTGCCATGGGAAAATTTAAGAAACTTCATTTTCCTTAGACTCTGCCAATGCAATTACTCTCTTGTTACTCAAAAATAATCTTTTTCTTTACACACTCTTTCAAAGCAAATAGTAGGTGTTAAGAGCACTATATTTGTCATCAGTCACAGGTCATCCAGTACCTGAAGGGGCCTACAGGAAAGCTGGAGAGGGACTTTTAATAAGGGCCTGTGGTGACAGGACAAGGGACACCAGTTTCAAAGGAGAGCAGGTTAGGTTTAGGTTGGACATTAGGAAGAAGTTGTTTTCTGTGAGGGGGTGAGACACTGGAACAGGTTGCTCAGAGAAACTGTTGATCCCTCATCCCTGGAGGTGTTCAAGACCAGGCTAGATGAGGCTTTGAGCAAGCTGGTCTAATAGGAGGTATCCCTGGCCATGGCAAGGGGGTTGGAACTAGATATTTAAGGTTGCTTCCAACTCAAGCTATTCTGTGATTGAACCCCATTTTCTAACTAGGTTTTCCTAATCTCTCTGGTATTAGGAACACAGGGCTTCATTTCACAGACTAAGCATCCTTCCTGCTGTGTTCTGAGGAGGGATTCTCTGCTGCTTTCATACCCCAAATTTCTGTGAATGACAAAGGAAAGCACTACTGAATGGCACTAACAGGAAATACCACACCACCTTATCTTCTGAGCATCGAAACTGACACCATTGTTGAAGACTTTGAAACAGAATTAAAGTGTTAGCTGAGTAATCACCAAAGGAATCTGTTGCTTTTAATTCAAATCTGCATAACTATGCAAAGATCAACGTTTGGGGAATATTGCTTTATTAACTGCTTTTTCAGTTACATGCTCGTTACAAAAATCAGTGAACCCCATGGTACCTCTCGCAGTAGTAATACTACTTTGTGTAACATTTTTACAAGACAGAAAAAAAAAAAAAGAAAAGAAATCATAGTGTCATAGAATCACTTTGGTTGGAAAAGTACTTTAAGATCATCCAGTCCAACCATTCTCTGACTCTACCAAGGCTGGTGCTAAGCCATGCCCCTCAGCACCACATCTCTGTCTCTGAAACACCTCCAGGGATGGGGATTCCACCACCTCTCTGGGCAGCCTGTTCCAGAGCTTGAGAATTCTTTCAGTGAAGAAGTTTCTTCTAAGGTCCAACCTGAACCTCCCCTGGTGCAACTCGAGGCCATTTCCTCTTGTCCTGTCACTTGTTACTAAGGAGACGACACTGACCCCCAGGTGGCTCCAACCTTCTTTCAAGGAGTTGCATTGAGCAATGAGGTCTCCCTCAACCTCCTCTTCTCCAGACTAAACAACCTCAGTTCCCTCAACTGCTCTTCACGAAACCTGTTCTCCCGACCCTTCGCCAGCTTCGTCGCCCTTCACTGGACCCGCTGCAGCACCTCCATGTCTGTCTTGTAGTAAGGGCAGCTCCTCAAGCACAGCGGCCACAGCTCCAACGCGGGTTGCCCAGCCCAGTCCTCCCCGGGCGGCCTCCGCCCAGGGCAGTGGAAGGCGGGACTGCGCAGCTGGGGCTGCTGGCTGCTCCCGCCGGCGGCGGCGGGGCGGGTGAGGGAGGCGGGCACGTCCCGGCAGGTGAAGGAAGGGGCGGGCGCGGGGCGCGGTGTCAGCTGCGGGGCCGCGCTGTGGAGCGGCGGCGAGTGGCCGGCGCGGCGGCTGCCGCCCGCGGAGCTGAGTGGAGCCGCGGCTGAGGTAAGCGTCCTCTCGCCACAGAGCTCTCCTGTCGCGATCGGGAGGTGGAGGCGTTCCCGCTCCCACCGGCGCCTGTGAAGGGATGGAGGGAGGAAAGGGGCCTCGAGCGTGTGCCCAGCTCCCTGCCCCTCGCCTCAGCGTGGATTCGAAGGGGCGCGGGGAGGCTCGTGGGGGAGTCAGTGGGAGCCCGGCCTGAGGGCGTGCGGCGCCGCAGGGGGCAGGAGCGGGGTCTGGGGCTCCTGGGGCTCTCTCCTGCGGCGCACTCCTGCTATGGAGGCCTTGGGAGCTGCTGGTTTCCCTCGCGAAGGTTTCTGGAAGTTTCCCCAGCCTCGGTCTGCGTCGCTTCTCGCTGTGAACGCAAGTAGTCCTCTCCGTGGCTCTGGGGAAGGTGCTGTTCGTGGAATCAAAGAGTCGTTTTGGTTGGAAAAGGCCTTTAATAGCGTGAAATCCAACCATGTGCCTGTTGCCGTGAAGGACACAGTGGAAGCACGCCTGGTGTCTCCCAGCGTCATGGTTGACACCTCTGGTTTGGTGCCACTTGGTTGCCTGCAGGTGGAAGGTGGGATGGGGTCGGTTTGGCAGCATTGGTCTGCCTGTGGGAGAAAGGGGAAAAGTGTAGGTGCTTTCCATTGGGAAGGAGAAGATGAAAGAGCTGTACTTTTCCCTATTTGTGCTGAACTGTGGCTTTGCTGCTGAGTTGTGTTAGGAGTCGTTTCCTCGCACGCTTCCACTGATGATGCAAACACATGTTAAAGGACAAGGCAGGACGTTTTCAAGGTTACAGCACAAATGCATTTTTGACAACATTTTCTCTAGCATTATATTTTTCAAGCCCCTGCAATCTTGGAAGCCTTCTCGTATTTACATGGGTCATGCTGTCACTTCTGTCAAGGTTTGAAGTTCATCTACAGGTGTAGGCTCTGTCCACACTACCTGTTGTACTTCCTCTGTCAGCAGAGAGCAAGGACACCTGGTATCAGTTCATTTAATTTGTCAGCTTTTATCCCACAAGTGTCCACTTCAAATTGCTAGCAACTTAAGGATGCTGCCATCCAGAATGAATTAAGAAGGTGGATAAATGCTTCCCCTCCTACCATTCTCTCTGCTAAGACCTCATTGTTTGGGTCTTGATGATACTAGTGAAGACCAAGTTGGTAATGGGACTGAACTGGCCTTGTACCTTGTCTGGTTTCATCATTACAGTTGAGTTCATGTTGCTAAGTGGATGTCCAAGAGCCTCTCCTGTTGGTATGTGCACTCTGGCTTGCTGGTGCACTAGCACCACTTCACTTTCCTCTGTGAAATTAGTTGCATTACACTGGTATGTTTCTACTGCCAAAAGCAAATTTCCACTTCCACCCTGCTTTTAGTGTCTTAGGGGCTATGAAGCCTTATTTCAGATCTGAATAATTCTACACCTCTTCTGTGTGTTTTTAGCTGTGTTAGCACAGGAAGCATAGAGCTGGAGCCTTTGCAGTTTATTTCATTCACGTACCTCTTTCATGCTGCAGACAAAAGGAGAATTAACTTGCTGGTTTTCTTCTAGGCATAACACGTGCTCCTTTCCCTTCCTGTTGCTGTGTTTTGGACTCATCTTGCTGTTGCAAGAGAGCAGATTGAGATACACCCCTTGCCAATATTCCGTTACTGAGGAGTCAGTACTGGGTCAGCTTCGTGGAGGATTAAATGCTTTCCTGTTAGTAAATTTTTTGTTTTAAAATCTCCCAGCTCTCCATAAACTTCTCCCTGAAGTGTGACAAAGCTGATGCTAAAACGTCCAGAAAATAAAGAGAACTTTTGGTTTTTTTCAGGTTATAAAGGAAGGAGATACAGAAATTCCACTAATGGAAAAGGTTTAAAGTTTTCAAACCAGTGAAAATGAATAGACCAAAATAAATTCCTGTGGGTACTTCAGGCAGGGCTGAGGGAGAGTTCCTGCCTTTGAGGCCAGTCTGATCAGTTGACTGTGAATATGTAAGCTCCTGCACATAGATGAACCCCCTGTACTTCTGAAAGCAGACTTTCAGTCTGATTTTGTTGTTAGAAAACTTAGCCTACCAAAACCCCAAACAAACCAACAACAAAAAACCCCAAACCACCCCAAACAAAACAGGGGCCATGAATAGTCTCCTCCTTGAACTTCTTGTTTTTAGTGGATTCGAGGCAACCTCTTTGGATAGAAACTCAAACATTGTAGCCACTTTGGTAATGGATACCCAGTAGAAATGGAAGTGCAGTAAGAGCTGTTAATTTACTCTTCACAACACTAAGACACAGACATAGCTAACCATGAGGCATGTTGTAGCTGTCCTTTTACCTGCAGGAAAAGTGTATTTGACACTCAAATGCTGGTGGTTGTGTTGTTTGCCCTGTAGCAAGCATTTACTGCTGTGCACTACTGTGGGGGTGGTGAGGCACTGGAACAGGTTGCCCAGAGAAGCTGTGGAGGCTCCCAGCCTGGCAGTGCTCAAAGGCCTTGAGAAAGCTGGTCTAACAAGAGGTGTCCCTCCCCATGGGACTAGATGATCTTGAATGTCCCCTCCCACCCAAACCATTCTGTAGTTCCATTGTGTCAATGAATCGTGGCTAGCTTGGCTCCTGATCTCAAAATGCAGGTGTGAATAACTAACCCTATCATTGGCGAAACTGTTAGTTTGTCTTACTGTAGGATCAGGATCTTGGCTTACTGCTTCTGTCAGACCTTGGCAGGAAAGGTCACATAAGCTCAGACTCTCATTAGAATTGATGGATAGCTCTGTAAACAATGGTGAGGAATCACAGTTACCAAGGGACTTCCAGAGTAAATTGGCTGTTTAAACTTGAAAGTATTGGTTGATAAAATGATTCTTCCACAACGCATTCTGTCTTCTGATGGGGGATTTCTGAGGGAGGAGGGAAAGTAAGGTCTTAGGGGTTGCTACCTTCTTCTATCTAAGCATTCTTCTGGCCTTTTTTGAAGGCAAGTTTATTCCAGGAAGTTATTTCCTGATAACATTGCTTTGTGTATGTTTTGGACCTGTACTGTAGTAGTGCCTGGAAAGGAGCTGGGAGTCTGGAAATCAGAGGGGTTTAAGGCAACCAGAAAGGTAGTTCAAGAGAGACAAGATCTTTTGGTTTTGGAATGTGCATTTTTTTCATACTATTATCCCATGTACATGTATCACTGTCTATTCCTCTGTTATTAGTCAACACCTCTTATACTCATCTTAAGCTGGGATGCCCAGACAAGTTATGCCTTTTGGAATGTGTTAAGGAGAGGTCTGCCAGTGCTGAAGTTTTGGTCAGTCTCACTCCACTGGGTACATTGTAAACTGTAAGGAATCGTTTCTCCTGCTTACTTTGGCCAGATGGGTGGATTAGAGCATATAACAGAACTCCCTGCACCATGCTGCCTTCACTGTACCTCTCCAAGACCCATTGGAAGGTTTGCTCAATCTTGCCTCTTCTCCATAAGCTTTCTTGTATTACTTATTCCTTTACTAAAAAGAAAGGGGCTTTATGAGTCCACATTCCATTTAACACATGCATGAACCAGAAACCTGCTTTTCCTCAGGTAGGGGATGATTTTCAAATGAGGCAGCAGTTGGGGGAGAATGCAGAGACATGACTTGCTCTGGAAACAAACGTTAGTGTTGTTCTCCCCTTGTCCCAGTGTGCCAGCAGAACTGAAATAATCTATTTTACTGGCATGCCAGCTCATTTCCAGTAATGAGCAAGTTCTTATCTCTTCCAAACTGTTATTGTAGTCATTACACATATCTGAATATCTTTGGCAGGAAGATATTTAAAGGTGATTTACAGTGCAGAAAAAGGAATGCAGACCTTGCCAATACTTCTGCCTTCAGCTCCTGCAGACTGTTTTAAGGAGCAGAGACGAGTAGCTTGCATGCTTGTGTCTTCCTGCCACAGTCGTCAGCTGGTTTAACCAGATGAATTCAGGGACAACTGCTCTGTAGCTAGGGCTCTCGCTAATGTAGTTATGGCAAATCTTAGCTTCATGGAAAGTGGGCATTCTGGATCTGTCTATGAAATCAGTGGTAAAGAACTGGAGCTAGACAGGTGGTGTGAAATAGACAGATTTTTGGCTAAGTTCGGTAATAGCTGCTTGCTGAATTTTATTGCTGAATTGATCTTCAGATCTGTGGTTGCCCAGAGATAGGGAAAGCAGACCTTTGCTTCCTCACCTTTCAGGGTCACTTCTCTCCTAATATAACAGTAAGGGCATTTGAATCATTTGCTGTAAGTATTTTATGCTAGAGTTCATTTCCTGTCTGGCAGCTGATTTATAAATGTCCAGCTCTCTGATTTAACACTGGTTACCAAGTTCCGTTCAAGTGATGAGTCCCAACTTGCTGTAGAAAACCAACCAGCTCTTTGGAGTTTAAATGGTGTTCCTCATTCTTGCTTCTGGCTGTACTTGGAAAGAAGAGGCTGGGGGAATCCAATGGCAGCTGTGTTAATGTCTGGAACTGTTGCTACCTCGGTGGTCTTTGTTTAAATGTTGACTAGAAAGAGAGATGATGGGGGGTGTGCTACAAGTCTTGTCATGACAGGGGATTTTCACGTAAGAAGCATGACTAAAAGATTTCTCAGGAATTTGAAGTGCATCCAAATAAGAGGAGATAGGGTAGAAGGAAGTAGGAAGATTGAGGATTTCTAGGTTTAGTACTTGTGCGGTTAACAAAAGTAAATAAAACTTCTTATGAAAACTTCTTACTTCTTATGAGGGTGCTGAGGCGCTGGAACAGATTTCCCAGGGAAGTTGTGGAGTCTCCAAGCCTGGCAGTGTTCAAAGGCAGGTTGGGAGGGGCCTTGAGCAACCTGGTCTAGTGGAAGGCATACTTGCCCATGGCAAGGTTTTGGAAGTAGATGATCCTGAAAGTCCCTTCCTACACAAAGCATTCTATGATTCTGTACTACTGAGTGATGGAAATGTAGCCTCCAGGGATGGCTTTTCCATCTATTAGGATAAGAATGAGAGTTTAGGTTGGGCTTCTGTGACCTGAAGTCCATTGTTACGGAGTGTAAATGTCCTTTTCATTGCTCAGGTTAGCCAGTCTGGAACTGCCAGCTGAACTCCATCTTTTGGTGTTATTCTGCTTTAACAGATGGAAATAAGGTCAGGTCTGGTTTAGCTGGCAGTCTTCCTATATAGGTGAACCATGGACCCATGCTGTGCAATTTAATAATTAATCCTTAAACAAAAGCAATGCTTAATTCTAAATGTTCTTGAAATGACTTTAACTCCAGCTTCATCTTGTATTAGCCTGGAGCTTTTAATTTAAAGACATGTAAAATTGGAAACAAGACCCTTTAGAGAAGGGGAGTCTTACTTTAACACCTCACTTGCCACTTTCTTCTTTGGTTCTTCTCCAGACAAAGGAGGAAAGCTTCCTACTGTCCAGCAGAGCTTTACTCTGCTGAAATCAATCACTGAGATACTCTTATTTTTATTTATACAGCATTTCAGATCTTGAAACGGATTCTAGTAAGTGTCAGAGTGTCTGTAACTCCTTTCCTTTTTTCGTAATAACTGCTCAGTAACAAAAAAGGAAGAAGAGAGGCAGAAGTAGTTCGTTGTGAATGCTTTGGTCTTGTATGACGAATATAGATTGTAACACCGAAAAAAAGAAAGGAAAGAAAAAGTGGTTTGGTAGGAAGCTTTGTTTCCCCATTCTATTTTTAACTTCAGCTACTGCACTGATAGGCATTAATCACCATGCTGGAAACAGTAATTTTAATAAACATTTGCATATTTTCCTGTTAAATAGATGGCAGTCTGTTGAGGTGGGGAAAGAACTTGTTTAGAAGTCTTGTGAACTATGATTTTGGGGGTTATACCCTGTTGAATGTCTAGAAGCAGAAACTAGATTTATCTGTGATATCCTTTCAGTGTCCACACGTAACTCTTATTCCAAGTTAAAATCTTGTTGAAATGACCTTTTGTGATGTAGTTTATTATCTCTCTTAGATTCTTTTTCAAGATGGTGTGTGTCTTAAGTTCTGATATGCGAGAGGGACAATCTCTCTATTGGTGATGCTTAGTAAAACTCTTCTATAAAGTAAAAAGTTCTGGTTTAAAAGCCACATCCTCACAAATTTCACTTTGAAGTCTACCTAGTTCCTCTTAGCTTCAGCAGAAATTGCATCTAAGTGCTGGGGTTGACATCCATACCAGAGTGGTGTTAATCTTGAGAGCATGCAACCAAGCAAGAGGCTTAAATTATTAGACTCTAATCTTGTGACAACCCTACTAAAAAGAGTAAATAATTAGCTTGATGTTGCTTAACAGTAATTCTATTACAGCATGTGACAGAATTGTTTTGTTTCTCCTAGACCAGCTCTGAAGAGACCAAGTGGAATGTAGTACAGTTGTAAAACAGTTATTTCCTTGAGCGAGAGCACCTCTTGCCTGGGAGCACTGTGGCATGATCTCACTGCAGAGGAGGCATAGATTGTTACTGAGTAGTGTTCTTTCACTGCATGTGGTCCTAGAGCTTTCAGACAAATCTAGCAATTGCACTGCTTTGACACCAAGCACTGAAGTCATCTGCTGGTCTTTCCTCATACTAATAAAGCTGTAGTCTTAGATACAAAGGCTTGTGTAGGAGCTGGTCTTCCTTCTTGTTGTTTTCTCTGTATTCCTGGAAGGATTAACATTTCATCTACTTTATGTCCTGATAAGGATGTACAAAGAAATTTAACACAAAGACACCTGGACTATGAGCCTTCTGGGCCTATTGACAGATTCAAAGGCTTATAATTAGCTAATTAATAACTGACCTGTAAATTTGACTAAGCAAAATGAAGCACTTCAAGCTATGTTTGGCTGAAAGGGTGACCTGACTTGCACAGCTGCTGAGCATCTGCAAGCTGTTAAATGCCTTTAATCAGTCAGGCTGAAACATTCCAGCTTTCCATGGCCATTTTTCAGTCAGTTGATCAGACTCCACTCTCATGCCAGGCAGATAGGGTTCCAAAGCACTGCAGAGTTTTGAGTGGATTTGTGTATCCAGACTTCTGTACACGTTACATGGAAAAACAAGCTTTCTGCTGACACAACAGGCATGCCCCCATGGATTGTCCTGTGCAGTCTCCATTGTTTGGTGTCTAGGAGAGAGTCCTTACCTTTGCTTTCCAACTGGAAATATTAGACTAAAGGGTTATGAAGCCCTGGAAGAAGGGAAGTGGTAGACTCACCATCCTGGAGGTATGTAAAAGCTGTTGAGATGTGGTGCTGAGTGGCATGGTTTAGTGGTGACCTGGCAGGCACTCGGCTTAAACAGTCTCATCCAACCAAAATGATCCAATGATTTTAGGAGCACATGGGTCTTGCTGTAAGATGAGTAGTTCTCTTCCCTCTAAAGAGATAGAACACTACCCTGAAGGCTACCAATGTGATTTGTGATGCTGGGTTTAGGGGAACCTGAATAAATAGTACAATGATGTAAATGTACGTAGTACATTTAGCACAGTAAATAGTACATAGTCTGGCCCAGCAATGAGCTTGTGTGGGTGCTCTAACTCAGGAGTGAATTAAGCATGGCAGATTGCTAGGATTCTGCTAGATAAATACTTGATGTGTGACTCTGCAGTGGGGAAGGGAGGGAAAGATGAATATTTTAAATGTACTTTTCATGTTTAAAGTAGAAGGGCAGAATTAAATAACTATTCTACAGCCAGTTATAGGAAATTATTATATTTGTAGGAAGCTGTTACAGGAAGAACTCATAGTGAAATTCTTTTTCCCTCTGAATGGAAAGAACTCATAGTGAAATGCTTTTTTCCCTCTGAACAGGAGAAACTCACAGTGGAATTCTTTTTTCCCTCTGAACTCAAAGCCTCAGTGAGTCATTTTCCTCTTGCTCTCTCCCAAGCACCCTTATTTCTGTCTCCAGGCAGTATCAGGAAGGTTGTGAAGATGTTTGCAGTTGAGAAGGCTGCAGCTCTGCGTGAAGAGGCAAACTGAAGCCTTATCAGAGGAATGTGTGAATTTGCTGGATGCCACCTCTTTTGCTTCGAGGTGCAGATAAGCTTTCTAATAATGCTGAAAACAATGTTGATAAGATGGAACACCCTATTTCCAAATGCACACAGCACTAGGTTGTATCCAAGTGATTAAGCCCGGAAACTATCTGTCCTGTTGGCGCTCTGCCTGCTGTGCCTGTGCTGCCAGACTGCTTCTCCACAGCCCTGCAAGTGGAGAGCAGTTGTGTTTCTCCTCCTCCTTGCTGGCTGGCAGCTCTGCTTAGCAGAGTGGTTAATGATCCTGGAGGAATGAGAATGCCACTAGGGGTAGAAGGACATCTTAGTAGAAGAGGAGGGTGTCACAGTGCTGCTGATGCCACCTGCTTGCTTGCACTGTGGGATTTGGCTCCCCAGCAAAATTGGGTTGGCAGGTGGCAAGGGATTAGTGACCAATCTGTTAATTACTGAAGATGTTATAGCCTCTGATCTAATGGGCTGCAACAATATCATGCTATTTGAAAATTGCTTGGTAGAAGGAAGCTCTCTGCTGGGCTATTGAACTGGAAGCTAGGTCTCTTTTTCCAGAGCTGGAGATCTTACTGTGGCACTTGACTGATGGGCTTGGTTTCTCCAGAGGAAGCCAAGCATCAAGGATTTGCAGCAGTGTCTTTTCTGTGGCAAATGGAAGTCTCTGATTGGAACTGACACAGACTCAAGTTGCACCAGGGGAGGTTTAGGCTGGATGTTAGGAAGAAGTTCTTCACAGAAGGAGTGATTTGCCGTTGGAATGGGCTGCCCAGGGAGGTGGTGGAGTCACTGTCTCTGGAGGTGTTTAGGAAGAGACTGGATGAAGCACTTGGTCTTGGGTGATAGGTTGGACTTGATGATCTCGAAGGTCTCTTCCAACCTTGTTTATTCTATTCTATTCTATTCTATTCTATTCTATTCTATTCTATTCTAGCTAGCAAGGAGCACGTGAATTATGTGAGTGCTTCTAATTAGTTATTGCTCCTGTCCCTGTGCACAGAAGGTACACTCTGCATAGCAAGACCTCTGACAAGATCAATTGTGTATACTTCAGTTTTAATGCCTTGTAGGCTTCTCTCTATCCTTTCTCACTCAAGGATTATTTCTAGACATTCAGTTGAAGTTCAATTATTGCACTCTTTGCACTCAATTTTGATTGTGCCAGGCTAGCTGCTGGTTCTCTGGTAGACCACACAGGGCAGGAAGTGGTGCCAGAGCAATAGAAGTGAAGCACAGTGAATTTGTTGTTACTGTCTTGTTGCCCATTAAAATAAAAAAAAGGACCAAAAAAAATTGCTAGCTGTTATGATAATGACAAATATCTTCTCTGGTCATAAAATGTAAAAAAAAGCTCTATCTCTTGTGAAGAATTTGATTTATTCTTTTTAAAAATAGGTCAGCTGAAGATTATTGAATCTGGAAGTTAAAAGCTTCTGCTGCTTTTTCTTTGGAAGAGGAACAACCACTTCTCTGACATCTTAATATTTACTCCTGCTTAGAGGCAAATAGAAATGGATGTACTTGTTTGTACACTTAGAAAAATTTGGCACCATGTTATAGCTGGAGTAATCTCGCTGCCATCTGGTGTGGCTCTTCCAAAGAAAATGACATAGCCATCAAGGCAAGGCTAGCACTGTGAATCCAAACTGTGGTGTTGTGCTGCTTGTTGTTAAAGGTGGCTCTTTCCAAAGAGACAGACCCACGTCATGCAGACAGTGTGTGTATGTAAACAAACATGCACAGATACAGGTGGAATATAACTTGCATAACAGGAGGTGGAAAGAGGCTGCAGTTTTACCTAAACCCAGCTGGTTTCCAGGATGTGCCTCTGATAACCATAATGATGTTTTAGTTTCTCTGGTATGAGATGATCTTTGCTGAATAGTCAAACTGCTTCTTGTGAGCTTCCTTTTTTTCCCAAGTGATTCTTTGGAGCAAAAGTCATAGACTAGTAAAATCATTTTGGTTGGAAAAGCCCTTTAAGATCATCCAGTCCAACCATTCTCTGGCTGGTGCTAAACCACAGCCCTCAGCACCACAGCTCTGCTTCTGTTCAAACACCTTCCTGGGGAGCCTGTTCCAGTCTTTTGAGAACCCTTTCAGGGAAGAAGTTTCTTCTGATATTCAATCTAAACCTCCCCTGGTGCAACTTGAGGCCATTTCCTCACATCTTATCACTTGGTCTCTTCTCCCTAGTAACAACACCTGTCTGGCTCCAAACTTCTTTTGGGAGTTGTAGAGAGGAGTGAGGTCTCCCCTCAGCCTTCTTTTCTCCAGGCTTAACAACTCTGGTTGCCTCAGCTGCTCCTCATAGTGCTTGAGCTCTAGACCTATTTTCACTAGTTACTAAATGCCTGGAGTACATGGAAGATTTGGATTTCCTGGAGGAATGTGAGGGTTTTTGGAGAGGGTGTAATGCACTTCTAACACTTTCTAGTACCCCTCTGAAGCTGAGAGTTCTTTTTGTGGCTGTAGATACAATCATGGGTTGGTAATGCGTGTCTGTGCTTTGAGATAGTCAATGAGTGCAGTTTTTTAGAGGATGTAAAGCGTAGCAGTGTGCATGGTTTCCAATGCGCTTTTCTTCCTAAAAGTTCAGCTTCTCTAGACTTTTTATGTTGTGGTGCCAGTAATGCACACAGCACCTGTGATCACAGAAGCGCAGAATGTTAGGGGCTGGAAGAGACCTCAAAAGATCATCTAATCCAAATCCCAAGACAGAGCAGGATCACCTATACCAGATCGCACAGCGATGCATCCAGGTGGCTTTTGAATATCTCCAGAGAGGGAGACTCCACAGCCCCCTGGGCAGCCTGTTCCAGTATTCTTTCATCCTCACAGTGAAAATATTTTTCCTCGTGTTTATATGGAACTTCCTATGCCTCAACTTCCACCCATTGCCTCTTGTGCTGTCATTGGGCATCACTGAGCAGAGCCTGGCTCCATCCTCTTGGCACTCACCCTTTATGTATTTATAAACCTTAGTGAGGTCACCCCTTAGTCTCCTCCTCTCCAAACTAAGTGATATGTATGATCTGTCATTTGCTAGGGTCTGGGCGAGCTGTCGTTATATGTACTATATGAAGATGTCAGGTTTAATTACTTGGGTTGAAACAGGATTAATCCCATTGACCCAAATTCCTGAATTTCTTTTGTGCAAGTGAAATCCAGCCTCAGCTCTTCATTGTGTCCAGTGAGTGACTCATGGTTAGAATGCTTTAGGAATATCTAGGATGTGTGTAGCAGACAAATAAGCTGAAAATATTGTAAAAGCTTCTGCTGGAAGTGTTAGGTGCTCTGTCTGAATTCTGTGAAGTACCACAAATTGGGAATGAAAGAATTCTCTAGGGCTTCCTTGGACATAAGGACAGTGAGTTGTGGGCAGTGCACAAAACATTAGGTTTTGGAGGCCATTATGCTCTTAAGTTCCATGTGTAATGTCATTTTTCTTTTGAGTTTGTTGTGGTTTGATTTCTTCCTCCTGTGACATTAATGATCACCACTGTAGGAAGGAGTCTAACATGTGCAGTGCCACGAGATCCATTCCCATCCTCTTTAGTGATCTAAAGCTTTTTCCCAGCATGAGTTAACCCTGACAAAGGCAGGCCAGAATAGAAGGCGGTTTGAGGAGAAGAGTTAACTGACATCCAGATCAGATGGAAAGTAAGAATCTAGAACTTGTATTTTAGTTCCTTGCCTTTGACCTGTCTGACTGCCAGCTGTTTGTCACTTTTATGGTATGATGTGTGCTTCTCATACCTGTTGTGAAACCTTGCTGGACACAGGGTTGGCACTATGCCACTAGTAGATTTGATTAGACAAACTATGAGCAGTGGTGAAAGATAAGAATATTATTGGTCACGTTTTATGATGTTGCATATGAATGTTTTCTCTGCTTGAAAAGAGAGTGGTGTGAGCTCACTTTTGAATGCAATTTTACAGCCTCTTCAGAGGTGTAGACCAGAGTTTGGGTCATCCTTGCTCTTGGGGTTCATTTAAACAAGATTTAAGAGAGTTTGTAGGTTGTGGTGTGGTGGTGGTGTATTTTTTTTGTGTGGTCACATTTCTGAAGCAAGTAGTTATTTCCATAAAAGAAATGATAATGTAAAATGGCATTGTCCAGATTGCCCTGTAGAAGCAGCCCACTGCCTCTGACTGTACCTGTTTAATGTTATTTTAAGTGCTGTGAAGTGGCTGCTACTGTTAGTTCAAAGGAGGAAGCCATGAAGATATCTGATCAGAGGTCTGGAGCACCTCTGCTTTGAAGACAGCCTGAGAGAGTTGGGGTTGTTCAGCCTGGAGAAGAGAAGATGCCAGGGAGGACATTAGAGAAGCCTTCCAGAATTCTGACAAAGGCATGGAGTGACAGGGTGAGGGGTGATGGCTTCAAACTGGAAGAAGGTGGATTGAGATGAGACATGAGGAAGAAATTCTTCCCCAGGAGGGTGGTGAGGCACTGGAGTGGGTTGCCCAGAGAAGCTATAGAGGCTCCAAGCCTGACGGGTTCAAAGCCAGGCTGGGTGTCCCTGCCCATGGCAGGGGGTTGGAACTGGGTGATCTTGAAGGTCTCTTCCAACCCAAACCATTCTAGGATTCTATGATGCTGTGACTGCTCCCTCTCATGCCTTCCAAATTAAAACTGTTTGTTTATTGCTGTCTTTCTGGCACAGCCCCTCAGCGTACATTTGTTTTAACTTTAAAATCTTGACCTACAATCCTAGCTATGCATGATCTGGTGGTTACAATTAAATTCAGCTTTTGTAAAAATCAAGCATGAGCTTGCAGAGATTCTTCATTTCACTGCATGTATATATACAAGAAAATGTAAACAGCATTTACCTAACCATAAACAGTAGCCTTAAATCCTCACTGTTGTAATCCGTGCTCCTACCTGTTTCAGCTCTTGGATTTAGTATTTTGTGTGGTTGGAGGTGGGAGTGTCAAACTACTAAGGCCTTACAACATCCTTTAGAGAAGTTCATATTGTGACTGAAAAGGGAAGAGCCACTGGGCTCAGAATAAAGAAACTCTTCCTGGTGCACTGACTTGCTTGCAAGGAGCTTCAAAGCTGTTGGAGGTGGGGAGTGTCTGTTAGCAATGCTATCAGCTGGGCCTTCTATTTCTATAAATTAATGCCCATTAGCAGTGCTATCAGCTGGGCCTTCTATAAATTACACTTGCATGGTTATGAGCTTATTTTGAGACTGCTTCCTAGTCAGATTTTCCAAGTATGAGAAAACTCTGAGATGCTTCACTGTGTCATTACTTAGAAACCAGCACCATCTACTGTGTTGTGCAGCAGCAAAGTGAGTCTTTGTGGTTGCACTTCATCTTTCCAAACAAAAATAGGAAATGTTTGTCTCCTTTTGTCTTCTCAGGGTTTGACAGAAGTTGAACTTCCTCTTTGGTGCAGCCTTTTGCCTTGCAGAGGTATGCAAGCTAAAGCAGAAGGTTACAATCCACCACGAGAGGGATGTGCAGGCTTGAAGGGCTCACAGATGGCCTGACCAAATGTTTCCCCTCAACCAGGGCTTGCTGAACTTCTGCAGTATTCAATTAGTAGCCTCTTAGTGGGGTCAGCAGCAGAGTTTATAAATTTACTCATTGCATTTTTTGCTGAGAGACATTCAAGAGGACTTTATAAGCTTTATGTGGGTTTGGATTTTGTAATATCCTGCTGCAGGAATGTTTTTGAATTGCTTATATACAGGAAATTTCCTGCTGACTTGCATATACACTTGCATCAAATATTCTCCTTCACTGGCAGAAGTAGTCTTGGACCAAGGTTTTGCTAGTTTTGCGCAAGCACAGTATACAATGAACTGATGAATGTTTTATGTCATCATAGAATAGCTTGGATTGGAAGATCTGGATCGAGATCATCTAGTTTCAGCTCTCCTGCCATGGGCAGGGACGCCTCTTATTGAACCATGTTGCTCAAGGCCCCATCCAACCTGACTTTGAACACTGCCAGGCTTGGAGCCTCCACAGCTTCTCTGGGCCACCTGTCCCAGTGCCTCATCAACCTCCTGGGGAAGAATTTCTTCTTCCTGCCTCATCTAAATCCTGCCAAGATGGTTTAGTATCAAAAAAGGTAGAAAATCGTTATCATAAGTGTAGGCCTCGAAGGTGTTTGTTTTTTTTTTTACCATTCTTCCTTATTCCCCCCCCCCTTGGACTATTTATGTTCTTTAAATCTATTTAATTAGAATTCTAAGAAAACACAAAAATATTTCCTAACAAGAGACTTAATTTTTATGGCAAGATATCTGCTGGCTAAATGTCCCTATCAGCTGTGTTTTATATTCATTACTGGATATTTCACTCCATCATGCAAATTACTAAAGGCCTTTATTTAGTTGTTGCTTTTACTATAGTCCAGTGATCAACCATCTCAGATGCTTCAAGGTGTTTTGACATCTAAGCAGAACTGACTATGTAGTCCAACAGTGCTTCCTAAGTTATCAGATAGGAGGACATCAGTGACAGAATTGTCTGCTGTGCATCACAAAGGAGTCTAGCAGTGAAGTTGTTTCAGTAGCAGTGTCTTAGAACCAAAAACTTCTGCCAAGAAAATCAATAATTTGTGGAAAGGCCCACTTCAAGTGCCTGGATGTATTTGGGGAAGCTACCTTTGCAGCTCTCTTGCAGCACAGCTCTGCAGGACTTGGCCAGTCATATTTCTACTTCTGCTCAGTTATGTAATTGGGGGTTTTTTAATTCTTGCCTACTTTCAGTTATACTACAAGCACTGAGGAAAACCATCAGTTAATCACAACAGCTGCATTTGCAGGCTTCTTTACAAGGACCTTGTATATAGGTGAATTAAAAGGAGCAAAGAACTTTTCCACCTGGTTTGAACAGTAAAGAAGAATGAAATCCTTGCCTTGCTAAGGTGTCTTCAAACTTACTGGAAAGAACATGATAAGCAGCAAAAATGTTTAAGAACTTGCCTCCCATTTTGTTATTTAGACCAAATGTTACTGCTGTGGTCTGACAAAGGCTTGGCACCCTGTGAACTCACTGGGTGAATGCTCTTGGACAGATTTGAGGGGCTTTTTGATTCAGTAGAAATCTTTAACCTTAACTTGAAAAGCTACTCATGATAAAATTGCCAACACAGGAAGTGATGCTGGGGTAGCTGTAGTGATTTGAACCTCTATCATTACCTACAGCAGTGCGAAATCTTATTTTTCAAGGCTAGCTGATGTAAGAGAATCTGTTAAATGACAATGTCCTTATATTGAGAGTTTGCAGAAGGTTCCTCTCCAGCTGCACAGTCTAATTTGTTTGGGGTTTGGTTTGTTTTTTTTTACAAGCTATACTTTGGGGCTATACTTTGGTCTGCAGATGTTTGAGCAATGTATATGACATTAACCATATCCCCAAATCAAAGTCATTATATCATCTCTTAGGACTTGTGCCAAGCTGTTTGGTGAAACAACCAAGAAAAGTTGTAACTCTGGTTTAAAATTGATAGACTCTTTCTCTCAAGTATGGCTTGCTTATTGCAGACCAGTGCTGGCTGGTTTTGCTGGAGTTCCAAGCCAACAATACATCCATGGATATATGGAGCTTAAGAGCTGTGGAGTATAAATAGAAATTCACGAGCTTTTTGACCTGAAGTGTTTCTCAGTTTTAGATTGAATATATACTATCAAGGCTTGAGATACCATTCTAAATATATTTAAGTAAATAGAAATATTATTAAAGCTTCTTCAGCTCCTCCTCCTCAGTAAGCTGAATGAAGGAATGTTAGCTGAAGTTTGAAGAACAGGGATTCTTTTGGCATTGAAAGAAAATGTTTTGAAGTTCTGGCCTCATTTCTTGCCTTTACTGTTTTTGTTTGTTTGGTTTCATTCTGCAGGTCACCCAGCAGTAGTTCAGATGCATGGTTATTCATATTTTAACAGTACTGCCTTCCCTAGGAGATGAAGAATTCAGGCAAGTAATTCAGGCACACTCTGTGGCTGTGGAGTGTAGAGCTGACAGATACCTCTCAATACAGTGGATTTGTTTCCACTGTGATCCAGAAACCTGGGACTAAACTAGATTTAATAAAACTCTCAATAATCTACTCCCAATTTAAGCTTACTAAAGACAGTGAAACTTGAACAGAATGTGGATCCCTGCAGTGCCTTGCTGACCTGTAGGCTTGTATGGAAATCTAGCATGGATGAACTCTCAGGGTTATTCTGAGTGGAAGTTGGCTGCCGAGCTGACTTCTTGCTCCAGCTGAAGGACAGTGGGGTTCATGCTGCTTTCTTTTAATTTGGATTGTTGCTGTGTTAACTTTTCCTCCTTGCCTGTTGCTGGGCTCTTCTCATGCTGCTTTTATTTAAAGTCCATTTTTGCAATTTCCTGTCAAGTGGTCAGCAAGAGGAAACTGTCTTGCTGCGGAGACAACTCAGCCCCTCAGCTAGGCTAGTGAGTTTCTGCCACAGCAGGTTTTGAAGTGCAGTGCTCAATGTGTTGCTTTTGCTTTCCTGTAACTAGATATAAGTAAGAGCTGCTCCTAACAATGGCAGACACAACTGGCTGACTTTCTCAAACAGTGGCCCTGCTGGATTGAAATCCAAATGCTCATTGGTTATGCTTTGGTTCTTCCTTTTAATGCTCGCTGAATGAAATCTCATAATGTTAAAGGAATGAAATAACTCCTTTTGAGTGAAATTGTCCCTAGGTTAGCATGGTGCTAAGCTGCTTCTTGACACTGATTTTGTGGAAACAGATGAAGATTAGTGGTCTGAAAACCATAAGCCAGAGTTCCTTGCAGGAAAGAGTTTTCTGTTGTGAGGAAAGATAGGCTTAATGCTCTTTCACTTCCCTGACAGAAATGTTGATGAAATCCATAAAGACTTCATGTCTCTTCAGACTCCTGATTTGCAATTTTGAAACACAACCTCTCTGATTAATGTTTGGTCTGGAAATTGAAGCTGAGTTTTCCCTTTGCCAAAACTGTGAAACATCTAAAATCTCATTTTATTTTTTGTACCTCAGTGGAACACCAGCTTGTGTGTGGGCATGTGTGAAATGGCTTCAGTTCTAACTCTGTGACCATCTTGATAGTGTTGGAAATCACCAGAAAAATCAAAAGAGGATCTTGGAACTTGACATGAAATAGCCTGTATTTCTGAGTGCTTAAGTGAAGAAAGGCAGAGGACAGCATCAGAAGGGTTAGAGTGGAAAAGCAGTACTTCAGGAACACGTGTTGGATTACTGAGGCATAATTAAAATGAGACTGTTGAGGCCGAAGAGCTTGGTATTAGAGTTGTGCAGTTGCAAGCTGAAAACCAAGGCATAGGTGTGGCAGACCAGAAAAGAGAAAAAGGAACTGATTGTTTTTTCCAGTGTTGCATATAGCCAAATGCTGTCATTTTGATCATAGATTTTTTTTTTAACTGAGGTAGAGAGGACGATTGCCAAGATGGTGATGCAAGCTTAGAAGAGGGTGCTTAGATAGGAAAGAACTGGGGAGGAAAGATTGCTTTAAAGCACTGCATGTTAATGCTCAAAGTCTAAATTGGTAACTGATATTGGAGCAGATAAAGCAAGTGAATTTAATTCATAAACTGCTGAGATGTAGTCCTCTTTACATCTTGACTGTGTAAAAATTCTGGTCGTTAAGCCACTGATAGAACTGGGTATTAGTTGTCTTTTTATTAGCAGCCTTCCATTGTTTGACAGAGGCCTCCAGGAGAGCAGGAGAAGGGACTTCTGACAAAGGCATGGTATGACAGGATGAGGGTTAATGGCTTCAAACTGGGAGAAGCTGGATGTAGTTGAGACATGAAGAAGAAATTCTTCCCTATGAGGATGCTGAGGCACTGGAACAGGTTGCCCAGAGAAGCTGTGGAAGCTCCAAGCCTGGCAGTGTTCAAAGGCAGGTTGGATAGAGGGTCGAGCAAGCTGGTCTGGTAGGAGGTGTCCCTGCCCATGGCAGGAAGGCTGGAACTAGATGATCTTAAAGGTCTCTTCCAACCAAAACCATTCTAGGAGTCTTATCAAAGAGCAACAGGATTTTGAGTTGATCCTTTTAGCTAACAACAACTATGTGATCTTTGTTATTTCTTTTTCCGATACAATGAGGCTATGGAGAGATTGCAAGTAGATGCCCTGTGGTGACATGTGGGAAGTGCTTTTCTTGCCAAGATAGCCCTGGCTAGTTATAGGGTACAGATTTGTGTCCCTTTCCCCTAGAGCATGCAAATAAGCTTTACTTGGGCCTATTTATCTCGGCAGGCTTTGGCCATCATTCTGAAACTTGCTAGTTAGCTTTGTCTTACTTGAACTTTCTAGCTTGAGGAGGTGTTGTTTAATTCCAGACAGAATCAGTGAAACACTTGAATGCTCTTAAGAACTCCAGATGAAAAAAAGTGTAAACCAGTAGTTTATATTCATCATCATTTGGTGACAGCTGTCCTGTAGATTTGTTATCCTTGCCTTGTAAGCCTCTTGGATCCTAATTTTATTGTCTACTGTGGTTTGAGTGGCATCAATGTACAGGCAAGACTTGCTCTGAAGCACCAATTGCTGCATAACCTTTCCAAAGAGCTATTTTTAATTTCTTGGGTTGTAGAGGGAAGGACAACCCAGCTGTGGGGGAGAAAACAGATGAAATACTTACCATAGTTGTGTGGTGCAGTGCCAGGTACCTGAAGCACAGGCAGCGTTTCTGGGCTGTGCCTCTGCTGGCCCAGGAGGCTGAGTGCACTGCAAGAAAGAACTAAAAGGTGAGCAGGGAGCCAGGGAGCGCTGGAAAATCCCTACTGCTCTCTGGCTTGCTGTTTGCAGAGTCTGAGGTATGCAGGGTTTGATTTATGGGCTCTCTGGGAAGTTGGGAAATCTGACAGAGATAGTGCTGCCCACTAGCACTGGGGGAACAGGAAGTAGCAAAGGAAACAAGTCACTGCCTAGGCGTCCCTCCTGGCCACAGAGCAGCGCAGATGCACAAGCAGTTGGGGCAGGGTTTCTTTTCCTTTTGTGTGTTGGGCGTACAGCAGCCACTGCAGTCTCTTTCAACCTTGTAACATAGGAGAAGGGGAGAAGTGCAGAGATGTTCCTGTCGTGCCTGAGAGGGGTTACAAGTTATTAATGGCTTTGTCCTCACAAAGAAAACAATCATTTGGTGAATCTGTCAGCAGAAGAACCATGTGTCGGTCGTCCACCAGGTCAGTGCAACTCTGGCTCCTCTTTCTGTCATTTTTTTTTTTTTTTTTTTTAGGTAGAGAGCAGACTAAACAATATAGTATCTGGGGTAAAATACTTTTAACTCCTGCAGAAAATTCAAGGGTAAAAAAAATGGAAGGGGGAAGAGCTGAAGCGAGTGTTGGTTGCAAACATTTGCCCGGAAAGAAAAGCAAGTTGAAGCAAGTTAAGCTAAGCAAACTTACTTACAAGAATGTTTCTCAGTCACGCTCAGTTCTCCGTTCCCTTTGTCTTGTAAGATTTATTTGACTTCACAGTGTTTGTGCTGTGCTATTAATCTATCTGGGAAGCTATTGTGAAAGGGGCTGTTAGAAGTATTAAGAAATGGAATGAGTATCCCAAAAAAAAAGTAGAGAGAGATGTGGAAGAGTGTTTTGGAAATAGTGGGAATGCTTAATAACTGGGAAAGTGACATGGAATTTTTGTAGAAAGCAGTGTTAAGAACAGATGGGAAATGTTTAGATGATTGAACTGGACAACGAGTTTTTGTCCAGAATTGCTGGGAACACACTGGGGAAGCTGTTATTTTACAGTTCTGCTGTATGTAACACTGCCTCAGTTTGGGCTAAGCCTTTTGTAGAAACTGAAACTTCAGTCTCTGTGTCATATGAGGAATACATTTGTTTCTGTAAGTTACATTGTATCTGTAAGATTATATGAAGTTTACATTCAGAAGGAAACTAGCATCTGGCTTCACTAGGTTTTACTTCCAAAACAGGATTTAGAGATCTGAGGTTCTGAGGTATTAGGGAGTTTAAAATGTTCTCAGACTTAGCTGGCACGGAGATACTTGTTGCAAATTCAGATCGGGTTTAGTTTTTGCACTGCAGCTCTGGAGGCTGCTTTTCATTTGTTTTCAGCATGACCAAACTGGGCTCCAGGACAGACCATAAATATTGTTAGAACAAGTGAGAACTTTTAATACAACTCCTGGCAGCTGTAGTTTCAGAGATGAGGGTAATGTGTTTTCACGCTTATATACCGCAAGATACTGTTCACATTTGCCATATGTCCTGCTGTTAGTTAAGCAAGAGCTGAGGAGTTCTGGCTCTCCCAGGATGCAATCCATAGTTGAATCAAATTGTGCTTGATTTAATTGGGCTGAAGGCCAGTAGCTCATAAGGCCAAAAGGGGTAAGTGTTCTCCTGTAATGTGATCCAGACCTTTAATGTGGCAGAATTTTATTTCTACTTGTGGGTGGACTTTTACCCTGTAAAGTTATGCCCTAGCCTCCAGTCTAGCTATAGTCTTTCTATGCTGAGGGGATAGGTTAAAACTACTTCAGATATAGGCACTTGCATACTACACACCACCAGAAATCTATACTCCCTTTAGAGTTTGAGGCTGGTGAAAGTATTGTGATGATTCAGAAGAAACTTCAGTATCAGGCTGGCAGTATCTAGCTTACACGATGAAGTGTGCGATTTCACTCTTTCATGCTGTTGTGACTTCCATGGCATGTAAAATAAACTCCAGCTCATTGTAATAGCATCATAGTGGGGAAACTGCACTCATGATGGACTGACTTTATTGATACATCAGCAATACACTGCAAATAGGTTTGGTTTTTAGTCTGCAGACCAGTTTGTAGATATGAAGTAGTGACAGTAGTAATTGTATAAGCTCTGCATCATGCTTGAGAGTGCCAACTGCACTGTTCTTTCCAAAAGCACTGCTGAATGGTGAAGTAAATCTGATGAAGTTCTGGCCCACCTTTCCCACTCTTGCACTGTAAAGCCCAACATCTCCTTCACAGGCATGGGATTGTCCTGGGGATCATCTGAGAAACAACATGATGCAAGGCTTCTGCTGTCTGCTGCTGTCTTTTGCTTCGGGGGGAGTCAGATCAGTGCTGTTGCAGTGGGGGAGGAGGTTAATCCAATAGCCACTTAGACTGGGGTTTGGGCCATGGTGGAAAACTTAATTTTAAAATACTCATCTAGTTCATCAGTGAGTAGAAAGAAGAAGAAAGTGTTTAGGTCTTACTAGAAGCTTCTACAAGGCAATTATCCTGAGTAAAGTTACCCTCTGTTTGTAACAGTGTCAGAAAGAGAGGATGGCTGGCTCTGATGGCACGTGGTGTGCCCTTTCGGTTAAATTTGTAGTCAGCTCCACGGAAGAGACTCTGTTCATGCACCTGGGGTGAAAAGGAGTAGCAGGGTCTTTGGCTAGTAGTCTGGGAATGTCACTGCATAAGAAACAGTGGAAATCCTTTCTGTTCTTGACAATCATGGAGCTAACAACTCTACAGGGCTTCCCATTGTGTGTACCTAGGTGGTAATGCAGCATCAATCTGTTCTTCATGTAAGGTATTAAAAAATTCAGAAGAGGAATATCATGAGTGGAAGGAACCATTTCAGTGATCTAAGTCAATCCTATCGTAGATGCCAAGACCAGAAGAATCTTTAAGAGCATCCGTTTTTTCTTTTCTCACACTCCTACAATAAAGCTTCTGTGGTTATCTCATCCTGACAGCTTTCTCCCAGCAGCTTAATGCATGATATCATCTAGTGTCCTAGAGCTACTTTGTACTGTTAAAGAAAATAAAAAATCTGCTTGGGACATGATTCAAAGTACTTAAATGGATTTTTAGAAGCCTCCCTCAAACATTTCAATTCAGAATACCAAAGTCCTTCCTATGTGTCTGCAAATGAAAGTGCTTGAGGAGCCTACAGATGTAATGGAAGTGCTGTAAGCCACAAAGAGATCCAGAAAATAGATACAGCAGCCTCTGAATCTATTGAAAGCCTTTATATAGGGTGCTGTATTTGGTGAGCTCTGTCATGTGTACTTGGCTGTGGAGTTCAAATACATCTCCGTTTTTGATTACTCAGCTGGCATGGGGAAGTCCTGAGGTTTGGTCTCTGTTCTCAGGATTGTTTTATAGTGAGTAGTCAAAAGTAAGAAATGATTGTGAGCAGAGGAAGCAGAACCTGACACTCTGCTGTCCTTTCCCTCATTTAAATCCTGTAGGTAACACTGTGTAGAACTGGATTGTTTTTTTCTCCTGCTTGCTCCAGTGCCTCCATCAGTTGGATAGTCTTTTATATTTGCTTGATATTCTGGCTTTTCAGATGGAGGAGAAAGTGCCCTATGCAGGCACACTATAGTGAGTAGGCTAACAAGTCTGCTCCTGCAGGGAAGGTCAGCATGACCTAGTCAAATATTTGTTTTCTCTATTTACCTAGGGTGGCATACCCTTGTCCCCAGTGTTTGCCATTGGCTTCCTAGAAATCTCAGCTCACTGGCTGTTTTGGATAACCTCTCCAAGACACTTAACTCTGCCTCTTCTGATCCGTTTTCAACTTAAGTGCATCATGCTGGAACAGTTTCATACCAATATCTAGGTGCTTGAGTCCTCTCTTGTTCTGTTCTTTGTGGTGAAAGCAGATGGGATTTGCAGCCCCATGGTGAACCTGAAGCTGTTGGGTGGCATTGAGGCTAGGTTAGAGTTAGTTCAAGAGAACCAACAGCAGAGTATATTGGTCTGAATAAAAAACTTCCATTTTTACTTAATCTTTTTACTGAGTGTAACTAAAAAAAAAGACTGAAGTGACTTGATTTGTAGTGTTTGAATCTTGATGTGCCTGTTCTTAAAAGAAAAATGTAGCCTTGGCCTTGCTTTTGGGTTCCTCATTTCAAGGAAATCACTCTTAGCAGAACTTGCAGCCTGGTTTTGTGTCAGCAGCCAGCTGGGTAACGCTCTCCATTTCCCTCACTTGAACTTCTCTGCGAGATGTGGAGAAATCATTGCAAGGAATTTTTTGGGGGGATGTGTTTGTCAACTTCTGTTATCTTTAAAAAAAACCCAAACTGACAAGCTTTAAATATCTGTGTGTAACCCCTTCATGGGCCTGCTAGCACATTGCTGCTGCTGCTAGAACGCTGGAGGCGTTCAAGAGGGGACTGGATGTGGCACTTGGTGCCATGGTCTAGTTGTGAGGTTTGTGGTTACAGGTTGGACTCGATGATCTTCGAGGTCCCTTCCAACCTTGGTAATACTGTAATACTACTGTAATTGTGGAGGAGGAGGAAGAGGAAGGAACAACTCTGCTTTGAAAGATCTCAATCACATAATAGGAACAGAGAGGAAATAGCAGAAGGAAGGATACAGTTGAATAAAACAAACATAATTTACCTTTTGGGGAGCAGGAAGGTCCTGGAGGAAAATTAGGAAACTCTGGTGCCTTGTAGCTTCTGCTGTGAGAACCTTCCTAGGGCCTTGGATCCCTGCTTGGTTACCTGCTTGTGCAGGTAACACTGGGGACAAACCCGTAATATTTATGATTAAGTGTGGTGGGTTGAAGTTCCCCCCCCCCCCAACATTAACTTTTAGCCAGACCAACTCAGAAGCAAATGAGGCTGTATTTACAAGCAAAGTCTACACTCTGCGATGGAATGCAATGAATATGTACAAAATATACGGGATTTACAATCTTATACAGGTGTTTACAATTAATAAACAGCACAAGGATCCCCCTGTCCAAGGACCAGGGGAAGCTACTAGCCTTTCCCTGCCTGCCTTCCCATCACTCCCCTGTACAAAAGGGACAAGAGAAAGGAAGAGAGAAGTTAGACTTAGCCAAGGCTAGCCAAAGCATGCAGACTGTCTCTCCTGAGCGAAGCAAAACAGCCAGAGATCAGAAGAGGAAAAAGGAAGAATTGTTATGGTACAGCTCCTCTTATTCTAGATATTTCCCCAATAAATTTGTTTAGAATAATACTTTGTTTTCCTTTTTACACCCAATAGTGATTTATTTATATTTTTCTACTTTTCTGCTCAAAATCTGTAAGTAAATTTTAAAGGCATAGCCTAAACCCACCACAATCTACCCCTTCTAAACAATTTCATTGGCTGCTAATACTATCTGTCTAATCTAAACCCACCACATTAAGTTTTTTAGGCTGCATAGAGAATTTAAGTTTAAGCTCTCCTGTGCAAATTGCCAGTAATTTCCACACTTCCCCACACATGCGTTATCAGCAAAAGGCAAGTAATTAATGACCTCCTAATCTTTCATTTCTGGGCTTCCTACAATGGTATTTACTGCACTGGTGCAATTCATCTCTCAGCTAAACTCTATCACTTGCTAAGTACTTCCAGCGTGTTGCCCTCGAAGGCTGGAGAGACCATTGTGCTGTAGGCTCTTGCATTGCTATACTGAGATACACTACTGACTCCTTTACTGGCCCTTAGGGGAAAAGGAGAAGCAAACAGGATCCATTATATTTCAGTCCTCCAGTAAAGACTTTTCAGATCTAAACCATCATCAGAAACTTATTAACTGGAACTTCATTAGTTTGCCTTTTACTTGGAGAGATCTTTAGCCCTACACCTGAGGCTAAGAGCCCCTTTTCTGTCTAGTCAAACTTCTCCTTCAGTTTGTGCATGATTTCTTTTCCCTATTGCACAGTAGACTTTTTAGCCTAGCTTTGTTAGGAGCTGAAGAAAGAAAGGCCTCATAGTGATGTACCAGACAGAAAAAGCTACTAGAGAAGTTAACCTGTTTAGGATGATAGCAGAAAGAGTGGTAGCTGCAAAAGTGCTTGGTATTAGTAATTGACAGAGAAATTAAATGTAAGCCTGCAGCAATCTGTGCTGAACTCCACATGCACAGGATGCTGTCAGGTATGACACCCAGTGTCAGATTATACACTGATGCTTTCATTTAGACTAAATCATGTAAGCATAAGAAGTAGCACTGGATACTGCAGCTACTAATTATGACTGCTGATCCCTCATTATACAGAAAATTGTATATTATGGATGTGTGTGGCATAGAACTTCAGAGAAGCTGATTTCCTTTCTCCTCACCGGCCTGATGAAGTCTTGCAGTATTATCTAGGAGGTTTTAAAACACAAATACTTAAACAACATTTGCTGAGCACTCTCCCATTGTTTCGGCAGCTGCCAGTTGCTTTTGAGAGCTGTATAAAAATAAATCGGGACTTTTTGCACCATGCTTTTCATATGTTACAAACTTCCTGGAATCTCTGAACACCCGTCTGTGCTACATACTTGCCAGCTGAACCACGTTAGTTGTTTGGAAGACTTGGTTAAGGAAGCAAGCTTTTCTTTCTTGGTACTCGTTTCTTCAAATATATTCTTACGTTTTAAACTGCTTTCAATTCTTCTAAACTGCAGGAAGATGGCCTCACAGGAGCAGGTCTGGCCAGTCCCAATGAAGGCAATTGGAGCACAAAACCTTTTGACAATGCCTGGAGGAGTGACCAAATCAGGGTATCTTCATAAAAAGGAGGCACCCAGCTGCAGATTCTGAAGTGTAAGTTGAATGAGGTATTAACTAACTAAAGTGTTTCAGATGCTTATCTTTGGGGCCCTCAGCACTGTTTCATGTTAGCAGACTGTTCCGTGAAGCTGTTCTTTTGGTGTGTACTGCTTTACAGTTGTACTGCACAAAAGAATTCCCTTGTTTTGGAACTGTGAATCTTGGATAGAAATGTTGTTGATTTTCTTCTGCTTGGTTAAATCTCTTACCAAGCCCCTCACAAGTAAGATTTATCAAGGCAGAAACAGATTCCTGGGATATGTATTGTTTTCAAATATTCTTTCCTAAAAGAAATTAGTACTCTCTTTTTTTCCAGCTGGGTGTTATGTACTGGAAAAATAGTTCCATCTCCTCCTGCTGTTGTGAAACTAAAATTTGCTCACTGCCAACATTAGACTGTACTTAAAAAGCAGTAATTCCTTCTGGAATCAGAATCTATTTTACATGGAGAGAACTTAAGATTCAGGGTTTATTTATGTACTCTTTATTTGCTCTCCCAGTGTATAAATAAACTGTGCTTATATAGTTAAGGGAAAAGGTTGCAGCCTTTGATAAAGAAAGGAGCATTGGCCCCCTTGACAAAAGAAAAAATATCACTTTATCAGCAGCTTTATCTGCTTGAGGTGAAAGAAGAGAGGGAGATACCATCATGGTTTTGGGATGGACATAAATAGTACTTGTAGCCTGTGGCTGCCCTCCTGCCGTTTGTTTTAGGTTGCATTCTTACATTAGCTTATTCCTCTAGGAAGGAGCTCAAGTGGAGTTCAGGCCTACAGCCTCTTCACCTTCTCTTGAAGTCACCACATCAGCTGCCTCTCAAATGAGGGAAGCAGATACTACCTGTAGTCCTGGAACTCTGAATGGAATGGACAGCTTTACCCTGTGACTTGTCATCAACAAGCTGTTGCTTAACTAATTTGTGCTCTTTACTACTGACTAATAAGATTACTAAAAGCTTAAACTATTCTACCCAAGTTAAGAGGCTCTAGTTAATGCACTGCCTTTGGATTTATCTTTTGCTCATATCTTTATCTTTTCAGGGCCATTGAGATTTGTGATTATCCATGAGGGATGTATTTACTACTTCAAGAGCAGCACATCTGCATCTCCACAGGGTGCATTTTCTTTGAATGGTTACAACAGGTGAGTGCCAAATAACTTGTAACAACCAAGCTCCTTTTACTTAATACAGGGGGTGTGATTTTCTTTTCCAACAGCTACATCTATTGTTTGGGTTAAGCACTGATCTCAGATCCCAAGAGATGTATTCCTTTCAAATTGTATATGTGATGTTTTGTGTGCTTTGGAAGTGTATAGGCTTAATCTTTTATTATTTAGCCAGTAAAGCTGTTAAAATTCAGTGGGCTTACTCTTGCTACTGACTTCGTGCAGGCTTTGCACACACAGAGATATGGATTCAGTGCAATTCGTCAAAACTATGGGACAGGTCAAAACATCTATTTCCAAGTCTGTCTGGTGCTATATAACTAGTGCTTTATTTCCTGTCAGCACTCCTGCATAGTGCTTTCTGCCACCTGAATGGAGAAAGAGTACAAATGCCCACATGGGGGTTTATGCCATTTTCCTGGGATTGGGGGTTATTTCTGTAAGGCACAATTGGTCAGTAGAACTGCTTTCTAGCAGAGCTTTGTGACTTGTACAGTAGAACTAACCTTATAGCTGAAGGTTTTTATCTACTGGTGGTTCTGTTTCTCAGGGTTATGCGGGCAGCTGAGGAGACAACATCAAGCAATGTGTTTCCTTTCAAGTTAGTTCACATCAGCAAGAAGCACAGGACGTGGTTTTTCTCAGCTTCTTCTGAAGATGAACGAAAGGTAACCTTCTTCAGTTAAATTCTCCTTGAAGAAGAAAGTGAATCTTGGACTTCCCTGAGACCTAAATGAACTGGACACATAGCTGTCACTGGAGTTTGGACTTCTCTGAAAATCATGTCTCGAGTTTCAACTATTAAGTTAGCATTAGTTCAAGTTGTGATTTAGGGAATGGCTGTAAGTGACATACTTGATGGCATGGAATTTTTTATTTCTTTATAGCCAGGGAACAAATATTTGTATGTTAAACCTTTTATAAAGTAGAGAAGCAGTTCAGTGAAATCCATCACCCATAAACATACAACGAAGAATAGAATAGAATAAACCAGGTTGGAAGAGACCTTTGAGATCGAGTCCAGCCTATCATCCAACACTATCTAATCAACTAAACCATGGCACCAAGCACCCCATCAAGTCTCCTCCTAAATACCAGTAGCTGGCTTTGGAAATAGCAGCTTGAAATTTTCATACTGACAGTTGTAGTGTTTGATTCTGTTTTTGACTAGTTGCAATAGTGCAAGCATTTGACTGGTAAGTTGTTTCCCCAAACTCAGGGATAAATGCTGCTTGCACAGTTACTCTGTTGTTGCAGGGGACAGATACTGTGCATCTTTGGTGAATGATTTAATGATGGATGTGTTGAATATTGTGTGTTTGTTCCTATTTAGAATTGGATGCTATCCTTGAGGAGGGAAATTGATCACTACCATGAGAAGAAAGAAATAGTAACAGAATACAGGTATAACCCTTTAATCATTATTTGTTTTTCATCACTTTTTCAGTAGCTCTTGACAGTGTTTTTTAGGCTCTTTGCATCTAGAAGTAATTTATTATTAAATAAAACCAGGTACAGTAAGGCCCAAGCATAAAAGGGCTTCCATACTACACAGAATACCAAGACAAAAATAAATCTTTTAGTAAAAGAACATTGAGAAGAAAGCAGCTACATATCTGGCTGTTAACTGGGAAACAAGAATAGATTACTTCTGCTTTTCCAGTGTTCCTTTGCAGTGCTGCAGGCCTGTAGCAGACATCTTCACTGTCCTAAGACACACACAGTGATGCCGAAATTCTGTGGCTCTTCTTTTGCAGTGACTCTGGCTCTGATGCAGACAGTTTCTATGGCTCAGTAGAACGTCCCATTGACATCAAGTATTCTCATCATTCAGCAGAAAATGAAGGTGACAAACTCAGACACTTACCAATAAGATTTATTTGCTTATGTGCTGCTGCTGAATTGTGCAGGAATTATTCCCAGGGCTTAAGCAGACTGATCCAATTTGTAACTATACATTTTCTTTTTTCACAAGGTGTGTAGTTGTAATTTTAAAGCAGGAGCAGATACTCTGTGCCCTAAACCGTTAGTAAAAGAGACGTGGTAACTAAAGACAGTCAGGCCTTTCAAGGACGTGTCTGTTTCAGCAACTGACTTCTAGTCAAGAGATGTGTTAGTAAAATCCAACCTGAGGAGCCTTGCCTCAAGGTTCAGCAGAGTTTCTTCACCAGGCGTTTTCCTACCTGCCCTGTCTGAGGGCAAGGCTGACTGGAGCTGCTGCTGTCCTTTGCTGAGAGGAAATGCTGGGCTGTTTCTCCTGGCTAGGACACAAACCACTCTGAAATCTCTAGGAAATCCTGTTCAGTTGCTGCAAAGTAGAGGAAGCCCTCATCAACATTGCACGTAGGGTTGAGTGCAATACCTTCTGTGCTTGTGGGAGGGGAGAAGGGGATGCCCCAGCAATTGTGTTAGGAAGCCTAGCAGAGTGCAGATCAGGAAAACTAGAAGAGCTAACTGATTTTAACCAATGACTCTTACCTTTTTAGTGCATTCCTCTGGAGAAATGCTGACTATTGCTATAGACTAGACTAGACTAGACTAGAATTAACCAGGTTGGAAGAGACCTTTGAGATCATCAAGTCCCACCTATCACCCTACACCATCTAATCAACTAAACCATGGCACCAAGTGCTTCATCCAGGCTGTTGTTGAACACCTCCAGTGATGGTGACTCCACCACCTCCCTGGGCAGCACATTCCAATGGCCAATCTCTCTTTCTGGGAAGAACTTCTTCCTAACATCCAGGCTAAAACTCCTCTGGCACAGCTTGAGACTGTGTCCTCTTGTTCTGGTGCTGGTTGCCTGGGAGAAGAGACCAACCCCCACCTGGCTACGACCTCCCTTCAGGGAGTTGTAGACAGCCATAAGGTCTCCCTGAGCCTCCTCTTTTCCAGGCTAAGCAACCCCAGCTCCCTCAGCCTCTCCTCATAGGCTCTTCCAAAGGCAGTGAGGAAGAATCAATGCCTAGGACCAGCATGCGTTGCATATCTTGATTATTCTGACTTAAAGGCCATGTCATGGTGCATTTTTGTTGTTGTTGCCAGAGCAAGTCAGAAGTGTTAATTGTCTTGTAGTCACTAGACTTCTGTATTGCAAAATTCTTCCATGTTTCTGTGTTAAGATTAGGCGAAGGTTAGGTTTAGGGGATTATTTGTTTTTCCCAACTGGTTTTGCCAGTGCATCTCTGTAGTTGTCTCTGCAGCTCACTGGAAGTTTTCAGGAAGGTTATAGCAGTAGAAAGTCTCACCAGAAACTAAACAGTAACTTCAAAGATGGCTAAAACTTAATGTGCAGTGTAGTCCATCTCTGACTGTTGTAATTCATAGCTTTCTTTACTGACATCAAAATGTAAGCAAACTCCAGCTCCAAACAGCAGAGAGGTGGACCAAACCTTGATTGTACATTTTTTCCCCACCTCTTTTAAAATTCAACTGGCAAATATTTGTTTATTAAAATGCTTTAGATACTCAATATTCCCTATTGGTTCCAGGAGTACTTATCAGCATCTGACAGATTGCTTTTTTTATCTGCAGATTATGACCAGGAGGAAGAGGATGAGTCTTACCTGCAGCCAGATACCTCTGACATAGTGAAAGATGGTATGGGATTTCTTTCTTTCCCTTCAGAAAAGGCCCCCAGGGAAGGCAAGATTCATGTAGAATGCCAGATTATCATTTTGGCGTGGTCGTGTCTAAAGCATTGCAGGTAGTAAAATGACTGAAGTAATGCACAGTGTTGAATCTTGAGAGGTTCAGAAGTTCTTAGTAACAGCAGCAATAACTTACCAGAAGCATCTCATGCCTCTAAGTGCACGTTTTCCTGCCCTGGAAGGACCTGTGTCTGGTGGTCAGTCTGGAGCAGGAGCAATGCTTGTAGTGTAGTATCTTTATTTTTTAGCAAACAGAAAACTCTTTGCTAAGTCATCAGAAGCTGTGCCTGAATCAAAACTGCAGGAGTTTACTATGGCTAACTGTGCTGGAATTTAAATGCTTATCAGTATCTTAGGTAGTGTCAGACCAGATGCTGGTAGACTATCAGAAAACAAATGTGAAAAGCCCTCTGATGCAATACATTTCCCCTCAATGTGTCATGTGTTTTGGGTGTTTTCTTCCATAGACATGGTCCTGCCCCCAGCCTACCCACCTCCACCAGTTCCTCACATTAGAAAAGTCACTTACTCAGAATCAAGGGCAAACTCCATCTCTGGCAAACCTTCTGCACCAGTGCCACCACCACCACCTCCTAAAAGAAGCTTGCCTGAGATCAAAGTGGAGGATCTCTTACACACCAGGGAACCCCAGCTGCAGTGCCGGCCTGAGCCTCACCTAAAGATGCCATCCCCCAGCCGCAGACCCAGTGAACAGCTGCCCCCTGTCCCCCCTCTCTTCAAGAAGCCTGCATGTGCCAAAGAATCTTCCTCATTGCCTCCAGAGCCTCTGCCTCTAGCTCAAGTCCTTGCTACTCCAGAAGGATGCGAGAAGCTAAAAACCTTAAACCTGTCACCACGAACTCCTCCTCCAGTACCAAGCAATAAACCCAAGCTGTCACAGCTGACTGAAAAACCAGTAGAGCCCAGAGTGCCAAGGGAACCTGGTAAACCTGGACTGTTTGTACCACCAATGCTCCCCAAACCACCTGTGCCATGCCACCAGCCTCCTGCAATCAAGGCTAGACCAGAGAGGTCATGTCCCCAGTTACAGTAAGTATGGAACTCTACAATCGTGTTAGTTAACTCTGTCAGACAGGTTCCTCAGATTCACATCAACATCTGTTCCTGTTCCCTCCAGCACCCCTCTTGTCCTCTGTCTTGTGCTTTTTTGCCTCTGTTTGTTACTTGAGAATTTTGCAGTGAGCTTAAGCTTCTGAAACGGTTCAGAAAGAAATAGTAGAGCAACCAAACTTACACCCAAAATTTACACCAAAATTTTGCAGTTCAGTTGGTTTCAGGTCTCTTAAAGACTTACCAGCCTTTGAGTGCTGTGAATGTCAGAACCAAAATGAGCCATACAACCAGTTTTAGGCTTCTGTGGAGCTAGGAAATGTGTTTCATTTAATCTGAAGATCAGCTTTAGTATGGGATGTGGAACTAGTTATGGTGGTGAGTCAGATAAAATACTTTTGTCTGTTGGATTGTTGAGCAGCTCTGAAGAACAAGTGATAAACCAAGATGTTTGGGCTGTAACACTGATGTGTGAGAATAGGCTGAGAAAACTGCCTTCATTCAACCCTTAGGAAGGCTGAATGGAGATTGCTGCTGTCTACAACTGCTTCATGGGTAGGTATGGAGGAGACAGAGCAAGACTTCAGAGACCTTCAGAGATGGGATAAGAAGCAATAGGCAGAAGTCACAACTTGGGAAAGTACAGCTAGAATTAGGGAAAACTTTTCACCATGTGGATGGTGAAACACCAGAACATATTGCTGTAGAGAGGCTGTGGAATCTGCATCCTTGGAGATACTCATAACTTGACTGGACATGGCTTCCTGAGCTACCTGATCTAGTTGTGCAGGATCTTGGACTAAATGAACTCTAGAGGTCTCTTCAAACCAAAATGCTAAACTGGAACTTGTTCTGCAGTTCTAGTTGTATTATCCCTTCAGTGGGCTTTGTATATTTGCTCTGTTTTCCTGAGGAGATGTCCTTCAGTTTTTGTTCTCTTTCTGACAGGAGATCACCACCAGATGGACAGAGTTTTAGAAGCTTCTCATTTGAGAAACCAGCACTACCCTCCAAGCCAAATCAACCTGATGATGATTCTGATGACGACTATGAGAAAGTAAGAGCAAGAAGATGATCCATGCTCAGAGAGTTCTTTTTTGTTCTTGCTTATGTTACACTTTGAGGAACATTAAAAATCCATTATTTCAGGGGAAAACAAAACAAATCAAACCCACAAACCCCAACTTTCTGAAAGCACAGAGCTGTGGGATTTTTTTTCTGTATTCATTTGTTTGGTTTGGCTTTAAGAAATGCTTTAATAAAGTCTGGATTTTAATACTGGATGTAAAGGAGGATGAAGTCTAAAGTAAATCACCACTAATAATTTAATCTACTGGTGGCTGTAGTTTACTTGCATAATGAGTTGCTAGCACTTTTTATGTGGTGATTTATTTTCTACATAATTTTTACAGGTTGGGCTGCCTGCTTCAATATTCCTTAACACCTCTGAATCCTTCGAAGTTGAAAGGTATGATGGGCCTTTAAAATAGGTCTTTAGACATCCTACAGAAACCTGCACCCAAAGATCATTTTGCTAGGTATTGTGTTTAAAACCACTCTAGAAGTGTTTAAATTCCTTTAATGTGGAAATCACTTTTAGAGGCGTTATCTCGGTGTTCATAGAACCACCTTGGTTGGAGAAGTCCAACCATTCTCCAACTCTACCAAGGCTGGTGCTAAACCATGGTCTTCAGCACCACATCTCTGCCTCTTTGAAATACCTCCAGGGTTCAACCACCTCTCTGGGGAGCCTGTTCCAGGGCTTGAGAACCCTTTCAGGGAAGAAGCTGCTTCTAATACCCAATCTATGCTCATGTAGCAGTTGGAATTAATGCTACTTGCAGAGTGATTTTGCTCCATCTGGAGAAGGTTGTTCTGCCAGGATGCTGGGTGGAACAGAAAGCCAGATTTCTGTGCTGGTTCAGATGCTAGAAGGATGAACTTCTTCCAGCTCTGATGTACTATGAATGACAACTGAAATAGAGAGTCGTATAAGAATTTTAAGGATCTGGGCATTTTACTTACCTGAGTCAGGAAATGCTCATCTGTGAAACTGCTCTTTTATTTGTAGGACATTTAAAGCTAATAGCCCCCGGGGACAACCACAGAATGGATTGTACTGTATTAGGAACTCATCTACTAAGCCTGGAAAGGTAACTTGCAGTTGCTGCATCTACTCCTCCAAAACCCTTTTTTGGTTTAGAGTTACTGTATCTTTTGTATGATAAAATATTTAATTTAAATATGCTCTTTCTTTAAAGCAAGATAATCTGAGACAATCACTATCATAACCTGAGAGATTTGGGTTGTAACAGATTCTTCAACACACTGACTGAGAGCTTGTTAGCACGGACTGAAAATGTTGCATTTGTCTTCTTCAAGGTATTGGTTGTGTGGGATGAAACTGCAGAAAAAGTGAGGAACTACAGGATCTTTGAAAAGGTCAGTAGTTGCACTGTGTGTTCACATCTAAATTTCAGCTCCAGTCACACCCTAAAGGAAGGAATCTTTAACTCCTGAGTTTAATTTGGAGTTATCTGTGTGAGCAGTGGGCAAAGCAGTAGCTTGCTTGAACGAATTTCTTTGTTCTGGTGATGATGTTTGGGGGATTTTGTAAAAACACTGAGTTGGAAAAATTCCTGCCAATGGTGACATATGTTCTTGTTCTGCAACAGGACTGCAAGTTTTACCTGGATTCAGACTTCATGTTTTTGAACATGGGAAGTTTGGTCGAATACTACAGCACTCATGTCTTACCTAGTCATGACAGCCTGATGCTTCGGTGTCCTTATGGCTACTCCACACCAAGGTGACATGACTGGTGTAATTCACTGACTTAGAACAAATGGGTTCCCCCATGCCCTTGGATTCAACCTTGTCTCCTGCCATTGTTGGAGATACCACTGTTTGCACACAGGAACTACGTCTGTTTCAATCATTTATTCTCATGAGACTTGTGTGGAAAGTGAAAGTCCATTGAGTGAACTCTTGGTAGAACCTTACAGTCCACACTGGTGGATTTGATGGTCTTGTCTTTTAAGAAGATCTGGACTGGTGAGGCTGTGAAAGCTGTCCATGAGACCTGCACCTTCCAAAAAACTGCTGCTATTACTGATCTCCTTGTAATGTGGAAAATGGACATGAACTAAGAGGTGACCTGAAAACAACCAGTACAGAAAAGGGTAACTTCTGACAGTGTCTCAGCATTCACTTGTGACAGGGAATACTAACACTGACTTGAAGGCACTACTCCTGCTCAGCTGAGAGGTTTTGTATCATTTGGATAGCTCACTTTGTATCATTTGGATAGTTGACATGTAAATAATTAAGACTTTGCAAATAATTTGGTTTATTATAGGTGAAAACATGGCTTCTTTTTGAGCCACCTCAGACATAAAGGTGACTTGTGACTGCAATGTCTGCAGTAACCAGTCCCAGTCCTGTCAGCTGATGTGTTTATGGCACCTGACATCACTTCATGATGTGCACTTCAGATACATGTGGAACAATGGAGATTTGGCTTTCATGGGAGCCCCACTGGAAGGGCTGGTGCCACTAGTATTTGTCATGGGTATGAGAAAAGAGAAAGGACTATATAAGATGAAGGGGGAAAGAGTGGAGTCTTTGGAATACCCCCAGTTCTGCCTAGCAGTTTTCTCTCATGTTGATGAAGTCAAGGATTCTTTAAAGCAAAATGTAAGCAAAGCCCTGAAACCATGAGCATGGTGCTTCTGTCACCCCAGGAATCTCTGTGGTCAGTTTCCTAGGATCAAGCTGTCAGCCTATCATATCTGTTCCAGGGCAGGTAGTCTGCTTGTTGTAGATCACCAGGAATTTGTCCATTATTTGAATTGCTCCTCAGTTGGTAGCTGCATGCAAGTTAAATCTGGTTTTAGCATCCTGTCAGCAGTGTCCATGATGAGCATTAGCATGGTGCTGGTAGCATTTGTACCCTAATATTTTGGGGACAGATATCCTAAAATCAAGGGCTTGATATTCATGCCAAAATTAATGAAGAAGGTAAATCTATTTTAATGACCCCTTAAGTAAGCTGGTTGACCCAAAAGTACTGTTATAATGGTCTCATACTCTAGTAATGTTTACACAACTTTTAATAACAGTTCAAGTAATGCTGTCACTCCTGGAAGCAGGAGAAGGTATCTAATTTCTGTCACTCTAAATCTGTATCCACAAACTTCACATTTCAGTTTTAATCTTGTTGCAGTTAGCCCCAGCTTTAAAAACTTAACCATTCTAGAATAAGAATTTTCTTTTTCAGGAAATAATAAACCAAGATTTAATCCCTAAGGGATTTTCCTTAATAAAGAGATGTAATATTAGGATGATACATAGGAGTGGAGGCAAAAAACTCTGCTTCTGTCTGCAAGATACACAGCCATGCACAATATCAGTATTTTGGTCTGTGCTCATGCTGTAATAGGTTTTGCAGAATCCTAGAATGGGTTGGGTTGGAAGGGACCATTAGTATCCTCTACTCCAAACACCCCTGCCATGGGCAGGGACACCTCCTGCCAGAACAGCATGTTCGAGGCCCCATCCAACCTGCCTTTGAACACTGCCAGGCTTGAAGCCTCCACAGCTTCTCTGGGCAACCTGTTCCAGTGCCTCAGCATCCTCGTGGGGAAGAATTTCTTCCTCAGGTCTAATCTAATCTATGTGCATAAAGAATATGCAGTAGCTGAATTTCAGATTCTGTTGAGTATTTGATATTTTCTCATTCCTTTTTAAATCACTCCCTCTGGTTCACTGCCCTGATCTGATCCACTCTGTAAAGAAGGCTTGGCCAACAAAGCACTTAAGAAATACTTGGGCATATAGATAAGAGCAGAGCTAGTTCTAGTTCCTTACAGTATTTACACAGTGTTTACAAAGTGGATTTTCCTCTGGGAATAGTTGACTCCATGTGCTATGAGCATCCTACTCAGTATCTGACAATGTGCTCACCTTTGGGGCTCAAGTATCTGATTTGGTTTTTGCAACCATAAGCTCTTCAAAACTTTCAACTACAAATCCTTCTGTAACCCAATAGATGTAAAAGATGACACTGTCTTTACCTGCATAATGCAGGGTTTGCAAATATGTACATTTGAATGGTAATTGCCTTTTTATATATCTATAAAATAATGTCTTTATTTCTGAAGTGGATAAACTTTCAATGCCAGTTCACTGAATGATGTGCAGTTGTCTTGAACTTTACAGGTGTGTGTTAATGGTTTTGTCTGTAGTTGTGTTAAATCGTGCTTGATCCTTCTGACCCTGAAGTTAGAAGACATAGTTTTCAGCCCACGCTAAGACTCAAATCTTCATGCAAGCAACAGTCTCAGAAATTTCCCATTCTGCTCCTCAGTGTGGCTGGGGGGGGGAAATTACCACTTTGTTTTTTTTTTTTTCCCCTCATTTCTTTCAGCATTTCCTGAGCACGGGAGGACTGAAGCATTCATTTTGTCTGTGGGCACAAAATAGAAGCATGGCTGTAATACAAAGAACAGCTTGGAGGAATCGGAATATCTGTGCAAGAAAGCCAAGTCTCCAGTGGTGTTCTTTAGCAGCTTGTTTGGGAAAAGAGGACCTTCCAATTTCCCAGCACCACTCCTGCTCAGCAATGTCAATAGAACCTGGTAGGTCAGTACAAGCACAGCAGGCTTCCAGCCTCCTAGGCTTACACAGAATTGTTTGGGTTGGAAAAGTCCTTTCAGATCATTGAGTCCAACCGTTCTCTAACTCTGCTAAGCCTGGTACTGAGCCACGTTAAGTATTCCCTAGTGCAGAACTTCACAGCAGCAAGAGCATTCACAGCCTCTTGTGCTTCCATACTTTGGGAAGTTTGAAAGGGTTGTCAGGATTTCTGACTCTGTAAGGTGATTACTTTGGATCTGGGGACATCTGCTGGTCAGCCTCTGCCATGCAGGGACCCAGGAAACAGGAACACAGCTTCTTAGTCTGTGCATGGACCTCATTTGGATAGAAATAAATCCCAAGTGACTTCAGATAGAAGCTGGAGATTAAAGCTTAATTTCAGGTGGAAACTTGATGGGCCAGGTCTTTGAAACCTCAGATGCCTTTTGGCTCCCCTTTCTCATGTAAGCAGCAATGTTATTCAGCAAAATTCATGGACTCATCAGATGGTTTGGGTTGTAAGGCATCTTCAAGATCATCTAGCTCCAAATGCCCTGCCATGGGTAGGGACACCTCCTACTAGACCAGTTTCCTCAAGGCCTCATCCAATCTGCCTTTGAACACTGCAAGGCTTGGACCCTCTACAACTTTTCTGGGCAACCTGTTTTAGTGCCTCACCACCTCACCAAAAATTTCCTTCTCCTGTCTCATCTCAGTCCAGCTTCTTCCAGACTGAAGCCATTACCCCCGATCCTGTCACTCCATGCCTTTGTACAAAGTCCCTTTGCAGCTCTCCTGTAGATCCCTTCAAATCCTGGCAGGCTGCTCTAATTTCTCCCCAGAGCCTTCTCCCAATTCTCTCAGCATGTCTTCACAGCAGAGGTGTTCAGGCCCTCAGATCATCTTTGTGGCCTCATTACTCATAGGAAAGTCTTTTAACCTAGATGATATTGAAGTTAATTGAAATTTATATTCCTGTTTACATTATTCTTGAAATATATTTTGAGGTAGAATTTTCATAATGGACATCTGAGCACCACCTAAATTATCTACATCACAGATTGAGAGTTGTTCTGAGCATTAAATCCTTCACCTAGCAGCAGGCAAATCACACAATGTTGCAGTAGTTTCCATCTTAGTAGTCAACTCCTTCAAGTCAAGGAGGATTTTTCCTAGCAGTGGGAGTGTTTGAGAGGACCATGATTACAGCCTCTCAGATAGGAGAGCTCATAGGTCTTTTACTCTAAATACTCAAAGCACCAAAAATCACAAATGCTACTTGAAACTTATAGAAGAAATAGCATTTGAGCTCACTTGAAAGCTGGAAGAACTGAAGTGCTGATGTTCTGTGGGCTTAGTAGTCAGTATCATCCATAGCTGGCCCCAAAATCTATCCATCAGGACTTCCATTCCTCTGTTTCAGTTACAGAAGGGGCATGACTACCCCTTGCCTGTACCTTCTAGCTTACAGCATCCAGTCACCAGGAGTGGGTAACCCAACCTCTCGGGTCCAAGGCATGGCCCCAGTGGGTGTGTAATCTTAGAGCAAAGAACCATTTCTAAGGTAACTTTACTCACACATACCTCTACTGGAGCTGGTGTGCACAGAAGTGAGAGGAACGAAGTGTTTGAAGAATTTGATCTCTGGATATCTCAAGCCAGGGAAAAGCATCTGACTTTTCTGTAATCTGCCACTTTTTGTGCCTTTTACCAGCCCTTCATACTAACTCCTGTGTGCAATCTTGGCAGAGCTGGTGCTCGCACTGGGAAGCGGATGTGCTCTTCAATTCTGACCTTAAATGCTGTGTGTGGATGGAGGTGTGCATCTGGTCTGAAGGGCAGTGAAGCTGCCACAGCAAAAAAGAAGGCTGTTTGCCATGGAAATGTATGGAAGAGGATGAACAAAGGGAAGATGTGCCAGGTGTGGTCTCACAAGCTGTGTTAGGCCTCAGTGCTTACCCTATGCTTTAGTTGAGACCCTGCAAACCTTCCTGCTTATCTATTTTTCCAAGTAAATGCCAGCCTCACCCTACTGACATTAAGAAAACCCATGATATTTAAGAAAGGCATTTAAGCTCAATAATCAAGTTCTTTTGCTTTGCTCACACCTGCCAAGAAAGTTTCAACACTAAGACCCCTGGGAAAAGCAGCTGAGAATTCACATTCTGACATTGTTTTAGTTAGGGGAACCAAACTTTGTTCAAGAGGTGGAGTAAAATCTGCATGAGATGAAAATGTGTGATCACAGCAGAGATGCAAGGCCTGCCCAAACAACAGACTGTTAGAACAGTTCTGGCAGGCCAAGAGGGAAAGATCTGGTTTGATACTATTTGCCACATTATAGGTAAGAAAACTGATCTGCATCTGCTCTGTGGAATGAATGCACCCCATGTAAAGGAAAAGATAAATATCCTGATGGTTGGTTTGTGACATCAGCCCAATACTGTGCTTCTCAAGGTAGCTGTAAACAGTTTAGCGAAGAGCACTAATGCCAGGAAAAGATGTGAGCTGCATAAAAATACTCTTCATGTCTTAATGCAGAAGTGCTTCCTGGTATTGTCTTTGATTCTGTATTTCTCCTGCACCGCCACCTGCTTAGGTATGTGTGGGTCTGTGCTCTCCCTTATGGTTCTGCCCAAGTTACTTAACCCCACCTTCCTGCTCTTCCTGCAGCTGGGCAGGGGCACCTCAGGAACCTAGTCAGGCCAGAAACAACTCATGTATTAGCTGTATCAGTCTGGGGCTGCAGACTGAGTTGGCTGAGTGGGCTGATTCAGCAGAGCTGGCCTTGGCCCCTCCCTCACCCCCTGTTTTTCCTATCAGATTAGCCAGGTCAGACAGTGTCTTCTCTGGCCTGGTGATGAAGATTTGTGATGCAAGGAGCCAGGAGAGGGCTGGAAGGGGACAGCAGGAACCTGTGACCTTGGGCAGGTCACAGAGTAGGACAGAAGAGAGAGGTAAAGGAGCAGCACTTCTCTGCAGGGTTTCACTGTGAGAGTGAAGAGGTGTGATGGCAAAAGGCATCTTCTGATGAGCCTAAGCTGCTTGTGACACTGCACCTGGGACTTACACAAGCACTTTAAGCCAGCACTACCCTCCCCCAGTCCCTGGGCACTGCTGCTGCTGTCCTCAACATCCCCTTTCCCCTTGGCACTGCTGATCTTACAGCCATGGGCTGAGCAGGAGAGGAACCTTCATTTTCAAACAGCAGTTGTTTCTGTGCTGAGTCAGTCTTAACATGGATACATTTCTCCGATTCATCAGTTGAGAGCTTTGTATGTTGAATGCCAGGGTGAGGAAAGGTAAGTCAGGTGCCAAAATTAAGGAGAGGTTTGATGAGAGACAGCTGCAAGCCAAGGGGAAGACGAAGGTGGAGGCAGGTGGCTGGGCCCAGCTGAGTAGACTTTGGACATACTCAGCTGTCTCCAATCTTGTATGGCCACACAGCCACTGGGTTCTGCAAGGTTTCTGCACAGAAAAAGAAGATTGGTAACACGAGTCAGCTTTGCAGTTTGTGCTTTATTGCAGTGACTAACAAACTTGGGGTGTGGGGGGGTGTGTTTACCAGCCACGCAGCTCTTCAAAAGATTTCAAAGCTCTAAAGAGCTGACCTAAAAACGTCTAATCCAACCTCCTATATATACAAGCTCCACTTCTGTATATTCATTTATCTTTATATTATACTTCTCTCCCCCTTACACAGGAATTTAACGTCTGCAATGTGTTTAAAACACATTTAGTTTAAACCGATGTCTCTAACTCCCACCAACGCAGTTCTCAGGCTTGATGCTCTCCTGCCTATCTGCTCTTCTAGACCAACCCTGACTTGCTGTGAGCTTCCAGCGATTAGAAATAGTCACAGCTGTGTTAAAGGACCAATCACCCTAACGCTTCCTTGGCAATTACTCGATTGCCGCCCCTATCTCTCAGCTTTCGGTGAGATAAGCTTCCCGGACGACGCACTGGTCCTTTCCGAAGGGATCCAGTTCCACAAGAAATCCCTTCCCTATACCCGGGGTGGGGGATGTCTCCTTAGCCTCTGCTCCGCGGTTCGGGAAGCGTCCCGAGCCCCGCAGCGACCCCGGACCCCGCCGTCCGCACCAGGCGCCTCCTGCCAGCCTCCTCACCAATAGGAGAGCCGCTTACTCACTGAGTGTGCGTCTTCCAATTGGCGGCGCCGTTACTGGCCTGCGGCCTGGGGAAGCCGCACCCTGTCGGGCGGGGGCTGGGCCCGCTCGGTGCGGTGGGGGAGGAGGGAGCGGAGCCGAGCGGCGGGAGGCGGAGCTGGGGCCAGCGGCGGCGGCGGAGACAGCCTCGTCAGGGGGACTGTCTGCAGCGGCCCCTTTCCCATTCCCTCTTGCCTTTCCTTCTCATCTCTCCTCGGGTAAGCGCCGCTGGGGAGAGCTGCCGGTAGCGGTGTGAGGGTGGGGGTTGCAGAGGGGCGCAGCCGTTAACGGTCCTCGGTGAGGGGAGGAGGAGGTGGCAGGCGGGGGCGCAGCCGTTGGCGGCGGGCAGGCTGTGAGGGGAGGCGGGCGCTGCGGAGGGGCACAGACGCTGCGGGGAGGGGGAGGTGGCGAGACGCGGCTGGGGCGCAGAGCCTGGAAGCAGCTTGTTTAGCTCGGGGCGCGGAGAGAGGAGCGGGGGGTGGTTGGCGCTGCCTTGAAAACAAGCAGTGGGGCGCGTGGGGGTGTGTGTATGTGTGGAAAAAAACAGCTGCCAGCTGCCCGCAGGGTGCCTGCGGTGAGGGGATGGGGCGGGGGGCGGGGAGGGAGGATTTGGGGTGTCTGGAGTGAGGAGGGGCAGAATGAGGAGGTCTCCTGATGCTGAGTGGGCTGGGGCAGTGGGGGGTTAGGGTTGGAGTGGCGGGTTCCTGTCGGCCCTGTCTCGGGAGTGTCAGTCCCCTCCTGCCGTTCCCACAGCGGGGAGCAGGGTGGGATGCCCCTGCTCCAGTGCCGCCGCAGGAAGCGGCCGCTCAGCGTTTGAATCTCCGTTGCCTCCCAGTGCTGCGTTTGCTGCCTCTTCCTCCATCTCCCTACTGCTTCATCTACCCCTTCCAGCTTGTGAAGTGACCTGCTGGCGATGCCTGGCGAAATGCGGGCATTGGAGTGTCCAAATCGCGGTCCGCAGAGGCCGTAGGAATGAAGGAGGAGATGTGATGCGTTTGTGCGGTGCTGATGATTGGCGGGGTGCAGCAGCAGCAGGGCAGTTGTTTTGTTTCCTCTACTGGAAGGGGGTATCTGTATTTTAGTATTTCCAGTATCTGCTTTAGATACAAAACGTCACAGGTCTTTCTGCACGTAATTGCTGCGCTTCTGCTTTTAAGGTTGATTCTTACTCTCCGTTGCATTAGTTAAAGCTAGTAATTAGGGAGGGGGAAAATCCAGTCAAGCTGGAAAAATATCCATGGCTGTATGGAGATAGGGGGCTGGGAGCAGCGCTGGGTTTAAATCTTTTATGAGATATTGGCGTGTGCTCAGTGCTGGTTGTTTTATTCACTTTTTGGAAAGTTGCTGTAAACCGTGGTATTATCATATACTAAAAGTATTCTGTTTTCTTGCCTGGTACCCTATGGTTTTATACAGAGGTTTACAAAACCTGTCTACCTTCAGCTTCTGAATTGCCAAACTGCAGGTACTGGTGGATAATTTCTGTGTGCTCTGCTGAAAGCTACAGGTACCTCCATGCACACAAGCTGTTTATGGCTCTCAGTTCTTGTAATGTGACTGCATGTGCTGACAGAGTACTCGGCAGGTCGTAACTGCTGCAAATGCACTCCTTTTTTTTTATAGAGCAAAAGGGTTTATTTTTAAAACCAACATAAAACTATTTCTAAAATAGGCTTTGATTTTTTTGCTGAGCTGATTGATCTAGCAATTCTGTCTCTCTGTTGTATAATGAGTGAGGAAAAAAGCAACCATGCGCTGGGCTTCTGGAGCAGGTGGCTTTGCTATTTCTTTATATTCAATAAGCAGATCGGATATGGTCATGTAAAAATAGTCTTATGTGAACATAATGTTCTATGCAGTTTGCCTCAGTGACAGAATTTCATGTTGCGGATTTTCTTAGGAGTGTTTTGAGGAAGAGACAATTGCAAGTTTTCACACCTCCACTGCAGTAAGATAATAATACATGCATTAGTACGTTCGAGTCTTTAAGCATCTGCTGGTTTTATTTGAGTTCTGGTTTCTGTCTGAGATTCCACACTGAGAATAGTGTTCTTTAGCCAAAAACTGTTGTGTTGCCTGAAACCTTTCCTTTTTAAGGTTGACTGTTATAAAATGGTGTGAGAAATCTGGATGTTTGTGCTTCATCGGAAACAAGCACTTTTGCTAGCATGTTGTGCCAGTAAGTTGATTAGGATATGGGTCAGTAGTGCTGTGAAGAAGGTCATTTACTGAATCAGTGTTTTTCTGTGACAGATTGGCGTGGATGTCTCCAACAGAAAATCATAAAGTGGCTCAACTCTCCTCATTCTTTGAGATCTACCATCAATATGTTATTTTGCATGTACAGAATTGGATCACTTGATAGATTGTGGACAAACCCATTTGAGCACTGGGAGACTTTCACAGCAGTAAGGATAAAGCTGCTTGCGCCTCATTCAGGTGTTGGCTTGTAAGGGGTAGCTTCTTGGCGTGAGATGCCTTTAACAAATCTCTTCCCCCAGTGGCCTGTGATACATAGGAGGAAAAAAGCTGAACTTAATAAATATTGTGAAATATTACTTGGAGTTTCAGGCTTAGAAGCATGACGCTTAGCATGTTGATTGCTGTTAAGCGTACAACTTCTGCGTGACAAGTGCTTTCTGAGAGGCTAGATGGTTAATCCTGTAGCTGCTGCTTTTCTGAGTTGTAGAAATAGTTTCCTTAATTATTGAAGACCTTAGCAGTGGTGAATAGTGAGTAATTTGCAAATCCCAGACTGTTACTATGCAAATGAGCCAGTCCTGCTTTGAGGGGAAAAAAATCATAGTAACAGAACTTGCCCACTGGTTTTCTGAGAGAGAGCTTATCAGAGGAGTGTTGCTTTTGTTGTGCAGTGAGGAAAACTGAAGCATGAGGACAAGAGGTAAAATATATAATGCCAAATTTCTGATTTTGAGGGAGCTTAAGTCAGAATTTACTTCTGGGCCGTGCTGCATGGCAGAAAGTAATCCTTGAAACAGCACTACTAGCACACTGTGCTAGTAGTTCATGCTGTAACTAAATGTCTCTTCAACCCATTGATAGGTGCTTTATATGTAAAAAGTGATTGTGAGCAGATTTGAGTGTAAGTTTGATCTGCTGATTCTGTTGGCAGGTCATACAGACATATGCTGTAGAACCTGTCTGGAACTCTTCTGTTAAGTTATGCATCTTCTATATTTACAGATTCAAAAGCAGGTATTTTAAAGTAATGGTAAAACTTCTCAGATTGCTTATTTTGCAGTTTCCATTCATATAATCTATTTAGTCTTCTCAGGGGAAAAAAGTCTTGCCACTTTTACAACGTTTCTCATAAAAATACTCCTTTTTGGTAGGGCTGAGGACAGTAGCTGTAGAAACCTGCTGGTAAAGAAAGGTGGGAAGTGTGAATCCTGTAAACCAGTTTATTTCCTGAGGAAAGCCTCTTTTCATTAGAGGCAGTAATGCTTTAAAAGTGCTGACCATGCAGATTTTTTTGATATATGATAATTTTTACTTTAAAATTCCCCTTTCCTGTGGTTACCTTTCCTATCACTGAGTGTGCAAAGGCAGGGTTCTGCAGTAGTTACTAGAGCATTCAACTTAACTTTATGGTAATATCTGTGACCGTCTTAGTAAGCATCTGTTTAGTGGGAATAATCTTGATAATCTTCAGTTAAATTGAAGCAAGTTTGTTTCTTGCCTCACCAGTCAGAGGATGTTGTTTACTGTGGTCTTGTCAGTTCATAAATGTTAGCGGCTAGTAGTTGCAGAAGTTGTAAGGGCGGAGACCACATGAAACACCCTTTCTAGAACTGCTTTTCAAATCAAGGTCTAAGCTGAGGTGTTGCCATTTGTGGTCAGGGCTCCAGCTTAACTTTCTAACCAACGGTCTTGGTCTCGAGTAAACTTTGTATTGCTGCTGCTTTGGAAAATTTTGGTCTTAACTGTTCTTCGTTTCAGGGCAATTTAAGATTCAGTGTAGAGAGGGATTTGTGTACCACCATTCTAGCTGGCTGATCAACACGTGTGCTTGGTGGCTTTGCTGGGTTGACTCTGACCATTAAGAAGAAACTGAAAGTGTTTTTGGAGGTGTAGTCAAACAGGAGTAGCAACTTCTTCAGCACCTACTTCCTCCTTTTGACCTTGTTTACTAGATTGCATTTTGAGAAATGGTCTCTGCCTGCTCTCTTGAATGCAGTTATTTACTCAGCTTCAGATGAGTTATGTTAGCAAGCTGGACACATCAGAAGAGTTTTTTGCTATCACTTATTTGAGTTATTTTCACTCCAAATTGATTCAAAATCAACCTACTTCAAAGCAAAAGCTGAAGGCTTGAGTTTCTTTGCTTTTCAGACTCACTGTATACTCCTTTGCACTTTTAACTGACTAATGTGTTGGGTTTTGTCTTTTAAAATGATTGGTTTGTTTTTTTTCCCCCACCATATGTTGCGTATTGTTTTCAGATCTTGACTCATGAAATCTGAAAAGATAGGGAGTAAAATATTTCAGAGCTCTGAGATTTGGGTTTTCTTCCATATACCTTATTGAGTTGCTGAAAAAAAGGGGCCATGGAAACAGTGGTAAAGGCAGTTAATCAGTAACAATTTATGGTGTCTTTGATACTTTTGCATCAAAGGAGGAAATAAAGGTTAGGTTGTGGCCCACTCCTGCACTGAAGATTACCGGGAAAGCAGATTATTACATCCAAGATCTTTCTAGAGTTTTGGTTGGAATCAGTAAACATAAAAAGCAACTTTGGACCAAAAACTGTAATTTGACATGCAGCCATATAGAAGCTTGTTCTTATTGGGGTGCTTTTTATGCTTCCTAGCCATCTAGCAAGGTCTGAATACACTATTGCAGCTTGATTGCAGCTAATGCCAGATTAAACCAGCCAGTGTCTGGAAAAACCTTGACCCACGATGATTCTCTTCTGTGGTTTAGTTTGGGGTTTGATTAAGGTTCTTTTGGTGGTGTTGGTCGGTTTGGGGTTTTTTACATGTGGGTTGTTTTTATTTATATGCTGCACAGCATAAAGCGGCTGGTCCTGTGTTGTGACTGTGGAGGTGATGGACAAGGCAAACTTTGAGTTTAGTCTTTGTTTAATAGATGAAACAATTTATTTGGCTGTTGTTGCTGGAAGTCTGTAAAGTATGTATGCATGCATGTGAAACATCCATTGCACCTAAAATTCTGCAATATGTGTTGCTGCTGCAGTGCAGTCACTGAGAGATGGAAGTTTTTGAGAGGCTTTCACCAAAAAAATCAAAGTATCACAGAGTTAGAGGGACTTTCCTTTTCAACTCTGAACCTATGAAGTAAATTTAACAGGAAAATGGTGACTTCAAGTGTACAAAGCTTCTGCCAGTAGTGGGACAATCTGGTAGCCAAACTTGTCCACGCTAAGGGGGCATGACTCCTGATTTGTTCAGGAAGCAGCAGCGTCTGGCTGTGTGGGTGTCACATGCTTGCCATGGTGGTAGTTTTAGGCTATGCCTTTAACATCTTTTACAGATCTTGAACAGAAAAGTAATAAAATATAAATAAATCACTACTGGGCTGGTCTGGCAAAGTTAATGTTGGGGGGAGGGGGGAGAGGGAAATTTCAACCCACCACAACCTGTTAATCACTCTGAGTAGCTCTAACCAGTCAAGTATATTTTGCCTCTTGTGTGGCCAAACTGGGTGGACCAGTGCTTGGGTGAAGGGAGGAACAAGGATAGGGCTCATGTGGTATTTAAGGGAGGATCATGAGGACTCAGGATAAAAAAAGGCTAAATAAGGGGGTGTAAGAGACTTGAGTTGGTAGGAAATCGTATTTCATTAGTTCTGTTGTCTTTCTCTAGGTGCTTTTAGTTACTGAAAAGCTTTTAATGATTTTCAGGCAAAATTCTACCCAACTAAAGTGTTGCTTTCTTTTTCAATGTCACTTCAAGCTTCCATATGATTTGAATAACAAATTCATTGTAAACCCCAGGATTCTATTTTGATTCCAAAGTAAATCTTCTTTTCTTACTGTGGATATAATTTTAAGCCTGTAGTATATATAGCAAAGTGTGTGGGTCTTCAGGCTTTCTTCTCCTTCCCTGTTGCACTTGAATTTATTAGATGGTGAATTTTCAAAGAGATTCTAGTAATTTTAGTTATCAGTTATAACTTGGAAGCATTTCAGAGCAGTTTTGTGTCTTTTATGGGTAAATTCAGGATGAAGATGTCAGGAAAGAGGTGTTTGTGACTTATTTTTCATGGGGTGTTTGTGGCCAAGTGTACAGTAAAAATCTCTGGTTATATAGAACGTTTGTGGTACAGTACTAAATTATTTTGGAATCTAAATGAATAACGGTCTTAGAGGTTTGCTTAGAGCTCAGTTGTACATCTGATATGAATCTTATCTGGGGATTTAGGGAAAACTTTGTACATCATTTGGATGGAGGGGGAGATGATGCTTGACATCAGGGAAAGCTATTGTGTCTTTGTGTCAAGGTGGTGGATTTCTCTGCCTTGGACTTGTAAGACTCTCCTGTGGTTGTCTGCTGCTACCTGTAACTAAGAGCCTGCCTGGGTGTTTTTCACACTTTCCATCTCCTTTAGAACCTGTGCTAATCTTGATGCTGCTGAGTTAAGAGGATCATCTTGTGCTGTTTCCTCTCTCCTATAAGGAGAGGATGTTTGTGGCTGCAGCATAAGGGAAAGACTTTGACAGGTGGTATATCCACTTGTGGATCTGCTGTAGTCTTTACTGTTGATCTAGGACACTTGCCTCAGTTCCAGCCTGTTAATGCTGATGTTGATTTAAGGAGAAGGAACCCCCAGTTTAGATGCCTCTGCTTTGCTTCACAGTTGTGGAATGATAGTCCTTCCAATGTCTTCCAGTTTTCTCCCACTACAGCAACTTGGGGAGGAGCCAAGATGGGAAAGCAGAGTGAACAGTGTGCTGCACAAATTGAAGAAGGTGGCAGTCTCTGAAACTGTCCTCTGGCCTGCCCAGCCACCAGAAAATAAAGAGCATTTTGGCAGTTGGTCAAGGAAGGCCAGAAGTGGTGAACAGAAGGCTGGGAAGTGTGGTTAAAACCTGAATGTCATCCAGAAAAGCTGGACTTAGGCAGTCTTGCAAATTATGAGGGTAGCCTTATTAATTGAATGTTCTGGCTGGTGGAAAAGTTGCCTGAGGCTTAGAGACTTTATGGGTCAATGCTTGCCACTAAAGTGGGGAGACACCCCTCCATGCCTCGAGCTAAGCTCTCAATGTCAAAAGTAAACCATTGTAGCTGCATTTGTGACTTCAGCCACGTGTTTCCTGGCTTTGGGATCCTGTCCAATGTGGTTAAGGTAAAGTGTTGCAATGGCTGCTTTCTCCAGAAGACTGAAGCTGTTTTTCTTGCTCTTTTTCAGTCTTTAACAGATGCTGGAATAGTGTCTGTTACACAAATTATTCTTAAACATTAAGTGAAACAACCCCAAAATGCAAAGAATGTTAAATATTGCATAATGAAAAGAGATATAAGGAGTTACTTAAGGTATCCTGGGTTTGTTTTTCATAATACAACCTTTCTAGAGAGTTTAAGCTTTGTTCTACATTTTCTGCTTTTCAGGGCACTGTTATTACTGTGGTCACAGATGTTGCTGAAATATGCTGGTTCTGTAGGAACTGAACTACACTTTCAGAAATTCATTGCACCCCCAAGTCAAATGGGTGCATGTTTCTGCACTTTTCCAGTAGCATAGTCGCTGGAGTCACTTAGTTAACAATAAGGCAGATCTCAAATGCCTCTTTCTCTTTGCAGGCCTTTAATCAGGACTAGACACCTTTCTAAATAATACTCTGTTATTAGTTGCTGGTTTGAAGACCAAATACTTAATGGTAGAAGGAAAAGGTCACTCAGTCTGGATTTTTGTTTGCTACTTTACAACTTGTACTACAATTCTTGCTTGTTTAATTTAATCCTGAATTCGGTATGCTAATCGTTAATGGGTAGGATAAATTCAGTTCATTTGACTGAAAATTAAGTCTAAATTTATTCTTTCAAGTATTGGATGATCTGAGAGAGTAATTTAGTAATTTTCTCCCCTCTGTTGCTATAGTAATCCTAAATTTGAACCTTGTTTCTGCAGACACTTTTCCCTTCAACTAAGTTTTGTGATAGCTATGCAGTGTGTTCTTGGACTGAAATAGCGGTGATACAGGTTTTTTGTCTTCATTTTGCATTCAGATACAACATCTGAACTAAGGCTGAAGTTAAGCACCCTTTAACTTACTTGCTCTTTCTCTCTGAAGAGACTTTGTGGCATTCTTACTCATTTACTCATTACAGATTTTTACTCATGTTTTAGGCATGCATCATTTAGGGGAACAAACAAGCAAACAAAGGTTCAACTAACCCAAGAAAAGATCCAACCAGATCTCTGTCATGAAAAGCTGTTAATAATTGTAACTATAGAAGTGAACATTGGAACTGCAAAGGCTGTGACTTAGTTCAGCATCCAAATGTTCTTGCAGTTCCAGTTTTACAGCAGTGCTCAGGGTGTATTTAATGAGGTGCGTTCACTTCTGGCATAGCTGAACTTCTGATACAGCAATAAATGCAGATAATTCTGGCAACTGTACTTGTGCTCTTAGCAAAGTGATTTTTTTTTCCATGTAAAAAGAAGTGGAGATGTAAGATTTATCAAGGTTAACAGTAAATGGAAGAGGAGCATCAGGAGTAAGCAGAAAACCCCAACAAGACCTGTCCTGTCAGCGAGCATGTGGACAATGAAACAAGACTGAAAATAATTTAGGTGCAGTATGAAAAGTTTGCCTCCGTTTTCAGTGAAGACAGTTTTGAACTCGCTGAACTGAGGTTATGAAAATGATTTCCATAAAGATAGGTCTGACAGGGTGCAGGTCAGTGGGACTGTGTTACTTTGGAATTTTGAAGTAGATAGTCTGTGTAACTGGAAGCCCAGTTGCAAGAGTTGTTACTAAATGTCAAGGTGTTGGGTGGCTGATGAGCAGCAATAGTAGCTATGTTTAGAGGAAAATGTGGCTTGGATAGTTACTGCATCATTAGTGTGACCTCAATATTCAGGGATTTGTTTAAATTTAGAAAGAGAAGCTGTTGTATGTAGGAGGAAAATGGAGGATGAAGTGATACAGCTCGTAACAGAGGAAGACTTGGTCAGAGAAATCTAATGACCCTTTTTATGACATACATGACATCTTGGAGAGGATACGTGGTTAGAGCTGAGCTCTTCATTTAGGAGTCACATAATGTGTTGTGTCCAAGCTAGAGTGATGTTTCTGTGAGCACTGATTTGGTGACAGGATGTGTTGAGGGTAGATAGGACTGGGTGACCAGAAGGTGATGTATTGAAAGTATGTTATCAGTGAAATTTGTCAAGGATCAGTTTCAAACTTATTTTCATTAAAAACATTGATGCATTCCCACTTCTTATACCAAGCTCACGTTTTCTCATCAGCTGTCAAGTGTCACCACTGCAAACACAGAAGACCACTTCAGGCTGACTAACCTGTCCAAGTCAGCAACCATGGAAGGTGTGAGGTTAACAAGCATGCTCTTGCTGCCCTATTAATATTTTTCCTTTCAAGTAGGAAAGTGGTATTGACGTTTTCTGGTACTAATGAAAGCTTCTCTGGAATATTGTATCTAATTCCTGTCACCTGCCATCAAGTCAAAAGGGCATTTGGACTTGAAGAGGTGCAGAACTGATTCCTAGAGTCAGTAAGCAAATGGAGGATTTGCTCTGGAAAGAGGACTCGGTGTCCTGTTTGATCTGGGAAAACGAAGCATGGGAGAAGTTGCTCTGCATAGCAATACAGGTGAAATAACACAGGTGGGTAAAGAGTTTCTGAAGCTTGAGGTATGAGAACAACTGGATATAAACTATCCAAGAATAAACCTAGTCTGGAAACTGGAAAAGATGGTTCCTAAGCAACGGAGGCATAAAAGTCTGCAACAGCCTTCCCTTAGGAGTAGTGGAATAAGACTCTTTAAGATGGAGCTGGTTAGCTTATGTAAGCAGGGGGAGGGGATGTAACATGTAGTTTTCCACAGTACCTTGAGATTTGAACTCCTTGACCCAGAATGGCTGTTTGTTCCTATGATTCCTGTCTTGTTAGTCCAAGATGATGTAGGAACTTGACCAGATACTCTCCAGAGACTGGTAGGTACGTAAGTGGTTTGTTTCTTGGATGAATTTCTATAGGTCAGTTGCATTCTGAGCTATAGAAATGCTTATATCAAGGGATAATACATGGTGGACAAGTAGGAAGGTTTCAAGACTGGTTTATGTAACACTCTGTCTTTTAACTAGTGAATTTACATAGTTTTACATGAAGAAACCCTAAACCAATGCAGAATAATGCAACTGATGAGTGCTGAGCCCTGTGTTGTCCTTTTCTCATGCTGTCCTGTGTGATTGAGGGACGCTGTCCACAACATATGCCACAATCTTTGTATTTCTGTGAGATGACTCCTGATGCCAGCTGAAGGGCTGATGTGGTGAATACCTTGTCAGCCACATTGCTGTGTATTGCCCTGCTCTTCCTCTCTGTTGCCCTAAGACTCCACCCATCTAATAAGCTTGGAATTTGATTTTTTTTTTTTTTTTTTGAGGAAGCATCACATTTGTGTTTGCACTGAGAGATGCTCCCATATCTCTGCATAATGGATTTCTGGTTTTAAAGGAGACTTGACAAAGAAAAGGCTTCTACTGCCTTCTCCCTGACAGAAAGACACTAACTTGCAAATTGGGGAATTAATGTTGCCTGAGGTTACGATATTTCTCCAGTTTCTTCAATTGTTACGACATGTTAAGTCATGCTTTAATTCCTTCTGAGGTGTTTCAGGCCCAGGAGGGAGCTTGTGAATGCTCATTTGTGCAATCGTTTCATCTACAGCAGTAGTTACCTTACTGGGTATGTTTTTGTAGAAAGAAACAGGCAGAAATAGAGTATCTGCTGGGGTGGGGTTTTTTTGCTCTTCTCTGACTGCCTTGCTTATTCTTTCTAATGTTCATCTAGAACACTTCATTTTTTTAGGAGGAAGTTCAAGCATGGAAAGTAGTTTGGTTAGGACAGGATTGAAGTCTAATGGTGTTTGAAAGGTTCCTTCCTGACTCAGCTTAATGTGTATTATTGACTTCCCTTCAGCTCTTAGTTAAATTTCCTGTTAATTTTTAAGGTATAAATAATTGCCAAAGCAGTGCCCAGGTCCTATCTGTGTGCCTAAATTAGATTTGTTTTCTTAATTTAACAACATTTTATGCTTTCAGAACTAAAGCAGTAGACTGTGAACTGCATCTTACTCTCTTGCATTGTGGCATTCACACCTGATGATTAATGTGAATGGTAAACAATTACATAGGCTTATCATCAGTGACTTCACTGGCACTTTGCACATGTGGTTTAATGTTAGCTCTTGCATCCCAAAAATGGAGTTTTTGGAGAAAGTGCTTGACAGGTATAATTTTGAAAGCTCATAAATAATAGTTAATACTTGAAAGTTTCTGGAACTGTTCATACCATAGTGAATAGTGACTAAATTGTATTTAATCTGCTTTATTACTTAGACACAGTCTCATGTAAGGAAAGAAAAAATCCAAAGCCTGAAACTGTTTGGCAACAGTCTCCCAAGAGTGGAGGACTAAGCAGATGTCTCCTGAAAGCTCTTACAGTGAGGAGACCACATTTAGGAATATTGGTATTTGGAAGTAGTCTATCAATGTCCAGTAAGAAAACCCTAAAAGTTGGTTGTCTTGACTTCTGTTCTTGAAATGTGTTTCAGCTGGAGCAGTATGATTTTGCATGCTAACCGGAAAGGCATCAGATGAAATAAGTGATTTTATTGCCTTGGTGTGAGAGAAATAATAGAAACACTTACTGAAAAGCCAGTTGTGTTCAGTGTTCAAAACAGGGTGGTAAATGGCATTTGTCATCTGGCCCTGTAGAATAGAGGGGGTCCAGAGTGGGCTGTGACAATGATCCAAGGGCTGGAGCACCTCTGTTCTCAAGACAGGCTGAGAGAGTTGAGGTTGTCCAGCCTGGAGAAAAGAAGGCTTTGGGGAGACCATGGAGCAGCCTTCCAGGATTTGATGTGGGCTACAGGAGAGCTGGAAAGGGACTTTGTACAGAGGCATGGAGTGAGGGGATGAGGGGTAATGGCTTCAAAGTGGAAAAAGAAGGATTGAGAAGAGACATGAGGAAGAAATTGTTCCTTGTGAGGGTGGTGGCACTGGAACAGGTTGCTCAGAGAAGCTATGGAGGCTCCAGTCCTTGAAGTGTTCAGAGACAGGTTGGATGGGGCCTTGAGCAAGCTGATCTGGTAGGACGTGTCCCTGCCCATGGCAGGGGTTGGAACTAGATGATTTTGAAGGTGCCTTCCAAATCAAACCATTCTAGGATTCTATGAATGCATTTTAGTGGGGTTGCTGTTGGGTTTAACAAGCTTTGTTGGATGCTTTGTTCCTGGACACCTCCAGCAAAGTTGGAATTGCTTGTGGTGTCATGCACTGAGGTATGTGGATGTGTTGGATCCTTTTGAAATCCCATAAGAGCAGGAGCTGTGGGAATAGCCATCGGGGAAGAGTCTGAAGGTGATGCTGTGCTCCTGAGAGAGCACGTTGTATTTACGAAATGGGGAGGCAAAGGCTTGGAGTAGATGTTCCTACATAGAAAACAATTCTGTTGTGAAAACAAATAACCACAGCACAGCTCTGATACAAACGATGACTGTTTTCATTTTGCCCTTCTCTTTGGAGAGCTGCTTACCAACTTCTGAGGTTTTGTTGAGATAGTTGGACTTCACAGGGTCAGAAACCTCTGGCATGTGTCTGACTGCATGTGGTTTGGGAAATAGCTGTGAGAGCTGGGCTTAGAGTGCTAGATTGAATGCTGTGTGCATGGCACTGCGTTCTGCTCTTTCTAATGCAAGTATCCTGGCAATGAGCTTGAAAGGAGTGCACGTATATATATATATTTCAGCAATAGATTTGTTGCAGCAGGGCTCTAGAAAGAGAGATTTTTACACCTTGGTTCAGGAATAAAAGTATTTGGACAGTACTGTGGGGATTAGTCAGGATCTTTGTTTGACTCTCAACTGATTTGATACATCTCTGTACCCTTTAGTGATCATTGTTTTAACTTAAATTTGTGTTTCTGTGATTATAAGCCCAGTGCTGGCTGGGTGTGATTGTTAGAAGGTTAGAAGGTTCCTGCTTGGCATGTAAGCAAGCACACTGCTTTTAGCAGTTTTTTGGCTGTTGGTAGTGATAGTGTTGAAAGATAGGGGACATTGTTTTTATGTATAGAATGTTCTGTTCACGTTTAGAAGTTACTTGGATAGAGGATATTTTGTTCCTGTATAGAAGAGAAGTTGCTTGGCTAGGGATCCCAGTAAAAATCAGTAACAAAGATGCTATTACAGTGGCGTTGTGTTTAGACAACCAGTAAAGACAGGTGTATAGAAACATTGTGGGGTTTTACTCTTAATCTTCAAATGTTTGTCAACTAATATAATCCATGCCTGAAGATGATAGTCTTTGTAGATGGATAGTGTTCAGTTTCATCTGGAAGCATGGGGTATGTGCAGAACAGGAGCCTTTCGTGTATTATATTGGGACTTGAATTCAGTAAGTGCAGAATCACAGAATGGTGGGGGTTGGAAGGGACCTCTGGAGATCATCTAGTCCAACCCCTCTGCTAAAGTAGGTTCTCCTGGGTTAGGTTGCACAAAAATGTGTCCAGGAAGGCTTTAAAAGTCTCCAGAGGAGGAGACTCCACAACCTCTCTGGGCAACCTGGACCAGTGCTCTACCACCTCAAAAGAAGTTTCTCCTACGGTGCAAGTGAAGCCTCCTGTGGCTAGTTTGTACCTGTTGCCCCTTGTCCTTTCACGAGGCACCACTGAAAAGAGCCCAACCCCATCCTCTTGATACCTGCCAGAGCTGTGTTTCTGAATCCCTCTGTAAACAGCATCTTTTTCCCAATGGAAATGGAAATGTCCAGTGGAAATTATGAGAACCCCAGCTGGAAGATCAGGCCTGGCTTTGTGTCATGTTGCTTTATTCAGCCATGCTCAGTTGTGCAGCGCTTGTCTGACGGGGAGATGGGTGGTTTTCTCTCAGTATTTCATCTGTTGCTGTGTGGGTGTACATGACCCTTGAGGTTAACCCAGAAGTAGGAAACAGGACTGCATAATTGTGGGGTGGGGAGTGCATTCACACTCCTGGGAAAATGAAAAACAGAGGTGAATCGCTCCTAACCTGGAGTCCATGAGCGTTTTTTGATGTACTGCTTCCTAATACAGAACAAACAACTGTCTAATGCAGGAAAAGGAGTCCCAGGGAGACTTTCATTCATAGTTTGTGTCTTAAATTATAGATTTAGGTTGTCAAGAGCATTCTGAGAAGGAAATGAGAATGTTCTTGGGTTTGGTAACTGCAATGGGACGAACATTGTCCTGCTGTTGCTTCTAAGACTTTAGAGGGGATTGGACTTGGTGCCATGGTCTAGTCATGGGGTCTGTGGTGACAGGTTGGACTTGATGATCTTCGAGGTCTCTTCCAACCTTGGTGATAATGTGATAATGTAATGTGATAATGTGGTGAGGATAGTGTTAATACCTTTTAGACAGGGCATGTATTTTAAACACTGAAATTTTCAGTGTAGGGTGGATAATAGATGTTGAAAACCACTTTATGTTCCTAAAATCTTTCATCTACCTGAAGAATTTACAAATGCCTGAATAACCACCATGTAAAGGAGTTGGGGTTTTAATTTGAATAAGCCTGTTTATTTGCTGTCTGACTTGGAAGCAGAATGATGACACTTGTGAGGGTCACATTTCAAAGCTGGTTTTATGTGCCATATGAAAATCTTATGGAAAGTTTATGTCAAAATGAATCCTTAGGCTTGCATTCTGCAGAGATTTGTTTCCTCCTGCATGCAAGCTTTTAAAAATCTGTCTGTTTCTGCTCTGTCAAGAGCCTAAATCGGTCTCATAATTTATCTGGATTTCTGCCCCTCCCTTCCTCCCCCACTGAAACTGGCAAGTGCTATTAAAGACCTGGGGGTGCCACCTAGAAGAGTCTCAGCTGAATGTGAATGAGAGACTCAGGAAAAATTCAGCATCTCTGCTGCCTTCCTCTGCCTGATTCAAGCCTACTGGAAATCTCCAGTCTTTATATTAGCCTCCACCTCACTTACGTAGTTTGATTCTAACTCAAACTTGAAACACCCATCCACAGCATTTGTGATGCCGACGCATCAGACTCGCTGCTTCCAGCATAATGCCTGCACGCTGTCTAATTGCTGTAGTACCTTCTGTGTTACTTGGGGTCTCTACTGGAAAATAATGGCTGAATCCATGCATCTAGTCATGACTATTCAGCTTGGTTCCATCTCAAAAATCTCAACCAGCCAGCCTCATAAGAGGGCAGAATTCTTTATTATGGGACATTTTCTGCAGGATCTCCAAAGGCAGAGGGATATTAGTCATGAATTCATCCAGAAACATGAAGTTCACCTTGTAGCTCTGTTACTTAGTCTCTTTACAAAATCACAAAAAAAAGGATAATCTTTTGGAGCAGTCACACTAATTGCTTGTAACATTTCCTGGAGAGCATAAAGAAATTCACATAGTTCTCGAGTTTTATTATGAGGGCTTATTACATAATTGAGTGGCAACAAATGCTGCCAGAGCATACTTAAGATTTATGATATCATTGCCCAATAAATCCATCACCAAAAGGGGTTATTGTATACAAGAAGGGAGTTTTAGTGTCCCTCTGAGAGTGACTCTTAAATATATTTAAAAATGGGATATGTGTGTAAGTCAGGTTCTCTGCAAACTAAGGATCACTGTTGATGGACAGGGAGGCTGGATGGTTTTCAAGACCATGTAGGTTGCAGCTTATGCTCAGAACAAGAGAAGAGTTAGTGGCTGGGATGTCTGAGCATAACAAAAGGAGACATTTAATACAGTCTAACATCAGTGCCATTGCCTCTTACTGGAATATGTAAGGAACATGCAAATTCTGTGGTTTCATCTGCAAAGCAAAACTGATATGTTTATGCACTTTCAGTTTGTCCTTGTCTCCAACTCAGGATGTAGAAGAGCTTACGTGAGAGCTGTTATTAAGGTTTAATAATTTCTGATGAATGAGGAACTTGGAGGATTTCAATTTTGCAGCCCATTCTGTGTAACTCTCTTACAAATCCCCAAGCTCTGTTGACAGAAGCAGGATAAACTGTAAAGCAGAATCTGATAACTTGTGTGCTTGATTTTCTGAATTCCAGGTTGTTAGTAGACTTCCTCGGTTGAAAACCCTCCTGTTTGTTTAACTTGAGTAAGTTTGGTCACTGCATTTAGATGTCTTGTGGTTAAAACTCCGAGAGAATCTTTTCCTACTCCCCTGTTTAAACGTCCCCATGTCAGCTGCTTCATGAGCAGTAATAGTAAATGGAATAGTTTTGCGTTGGCGAGGCTGAGCAGCGGTGTCTTTGTTCATACGTGTCCATATGCAATTCAAGGGGGCTGTGGACTCTTCTGTGGGATTCGTATACTCAGGCTGTGAAGTGTGGAGTTGTCCTTTACATTCTGTCGTAACCTCTATGGCTGATTTGAACCCTTGGAATACATGTAAATTTGCTCTAACATTGTCAGTGCCGTTCTATTTCAAACTAAAAATGACCTTGTCTTTGGCTGTTTGTATATCAGTTTAAGCGTTTATCCCAGGATGTCTTCTGTTCCAGAATGATTCTCAACAGTCTCCATCCTAGTCTGTGAGATGTTTTCAGTGTTTAACCTGAATGAACTTGACAAAACCTCCAACCAAACCCATAAAACAGCTCTCACACTTGCATAAAGTCAAACTGTAGCTTTAACAAGTCCAGGGCAGTGGTTTTCCTAGCTGTGTGTAACTGAGGGGGGAAAAAAAGACTCCAACCACTTTTCTCTCCCTGGTGAATTAGTAAAGACACAAAATGTCATCCAGCTGTTGTGGAAGGAGTTCTTTCTGCAGAGGAGTGCAAAGGGTTAAATGACGTTGTTTTGTTCATTGCCAGCGGGTTTCAGAAATCTCATCCCTCGCTATTCAGTCCCACAGGAAAATAACTGGAGCCAGGCCAAGATGGGGCCTCTTCGCCTGAGCACTGCTGCAGTTCAGTCAGTCCTTTATGCATCATGATACTAATATTTTAGATATGAATGCTTGGAAATTACTGACATTTGTTGCATTTTTAAAGTATCAGGGAAGTATCCAGATTCCTGTTGAAACTGAGTTTGAATTTCTTCTGTCCTTTGTAGGAGCTTTTGTTAGTCCCAACGGTGAGGTGGTTTATTTTTGTCTGTGATAGCACTGGGTGTGTGTGTGGGGGGTCTTCTTGCTTGCTTGGTTGTTTTTTCCCCTAGACATTCATGAGGCATAACCTTTCTGAAAACCTGAACACACATTTTGGTAAAGGTTCATGTCTAATTTTAGACAGTTCACTCTCCTTTACTTAGAAGAAGGGTAGCACTGCATAGGTAGTGCCATCAAAAATCATTTCCTGTAAGGCTTTATAGGAAAGGTTAAACAATGCTCCTGTGGTTGTATTGCATAGCAGAGGGGCCTTGTTTGTTTTGTGTATTTGGCTGAACCTTCAGGTCAAAAGAAAATCTTGGGGGAAGAAGAAAGTTCTCTTTCCTCTTGTCTCCTCTTTTTGCACCTGGACTGTGCATGTGGCATTCATTTAGACAACTTGCAACTCACGCTGTGTCTTGCATTCAAATGATCTTTGGAGTATTCTCCCTTCTGGTAGATAGAATCCTAGAATGGTGTGGGTTGGAAGATCATCTAGTTCCAACCCCTTGCTGTGGGCAGACACACCGCCTACTAGAGCAGCTTGCTCAAGGCACCATTCATCCTGCCTTTGAAAACTGCCAGGGTTGGAGCCTTCACAGCTTCTCTGGGCAACCTGTTCCAGTGCCTCACCACCCTCACAGGGAAGAAATTCTTCCTCGTGTCTCATCTAAATTGTTTCTTCCAGTTGGAAGCCATCACCCCTCAACCTATTGCTACAAGTTGCTTATAAACTTCACAAATGTGAAGCTGTGCTGCAGCCTGTCCTGTGGGGAAGAGCCTGTCCTCTGTGCTCTTCCTCTTGACCTGCTGTGTCCCAAGCATCCCCAGGTTTGTGATGGACGGTGGTAAAACCTTGTCCTCAATCATTGGTCCTGACCTAATTCTCATATCTGTTTTAAAGCCACTGGTGCAACCACTGCTCTTGTGTGGGGCAGCATTGGATTCTTCTTGGGTAAGCGTCACCTCTCTGTAAGCAGATGGCTTTCCTTCCAGGGGGCTGTGTGGAAGGGAGTACTGCCAAGAATTGGGGACTTCTATGACTGTTGTTTCCTAGGAGAGTCTGGTTTCAAATGCATGTATGTGAAAATGATGGAAGTTTTCTTACCTGCTTTGTTAAACAGACAAATTAAATCTCTTGCTTCTCTCTTTGGAAAACTGATGTGTCCACTTGTGTTTTCCACAAATACAGTGTTGGAATTAACTTGGGTTTAGGGCCTGTGTTCATTTTTGGGTCAGACATACCAATCAGTTTGGCTCAGGCTTTCTGAGTACTTGCTAGATAAAGCTGGGGCCCTGCCCTTGGGAAGCTGGTGATCTGATTTGACCTGTGATGAAAAATCTCAGGGCACTGGCTTATTGGTGTGAGGCTTGGGAAGTGCATGTGGGTTCACAGAAACCTAAAAATAAGCAGTATTTGGGTTAAACCTCTTTATTTGCATGGACTCATGACCCTAATAGCAAAGATAAATGCACTGCTGCCACCATCCATGAATATTAATTGTGGAAAAATAATTGAATAAAATATTTGAATTTTATATTTTTGTGGTCTCAGATTCTCTTTGCACAATTGGAAGATGAAAGTCAGTGACTTGACTCAGCCTTCTGTAGTTCCAAGTGGTGTGTAGCTGAGTCTGTCTGGCATCAGTGAATGAAGAAATTCTGTGTAGCAATAAATCAGGCTGGAAAAAATACTCATCTCCAGTATGTTCTGATCAATAAATGTTAGTTTTGTCAATAAGGCATAGAGAGACCACCTCTCTAGTGAGCCTTTTCTCCTCCAGACTAAACTTCACTTGAAAGCAGATTAACCCAGGCAGTTCAGTTTCAGTGAACTAAACTACTGAATGCATTGAAGAAGACAGTGAGACAAGCTGGAACTTGTGTAGTGTGTGTCGCTGAACTTTATCAGGTAAGGTCTGTCTGAATAGATGCTGCAGCAGCAGATCATTTAAAAAATAGTAAGAGAGATCCTGCCTGACCTGAGGGGAAAATGTGTCCTAATTGCACATCTGATCAGTCTGACCTGAGCACAGGAGAAAGGATTAAGGATTTTTGGTACTGTCTCTGAATACTTGTGCTGACACTGTCTCCAGCTGTCACCAACCAACTGGCTCAGGGAGGTGCTATTTGTTGTTTAAAATGAACAGAGCAACAACAAAAGTCCCAAAGTGCTATAGAATACCAGAGACGCTCTGGAAGCTGCAGGTCGTGTGAGCATATTGTGTGGAAGAAGCTCTTCACAATGAGAGTGATAAAATAAAGGAACAGGTTGCCCAGGGATGTGGCCAAGGCCCTCTCCCTGGAAATGCTCAAGATCAGACTTGTTGTAGCATTGAGCAGCCTGATTTTGTTGGCGGTGTCCCTGCTGACTGCAGGGGGGTTGGACAAGGTGACCTTTGAGGGTCCCTTCCAACCCAATGCAAGCTGTGAATCTGTGCACGTGGCAACTTATTTTTCCCAAAGCCTAAGCAGCAAGGGCAGGCTCAGATTTCTGAGGCAGACAAGACACTGATCTCAATGCAGACAAGTAGTAGAAGGTGTTCTGGAAGTTGGAGCTAAAGATTTCCAAAGCAAAGTGATTGACTCAGCATTGTCTGTGTATGGTTAGGAAACTTCCTCCTTGGTTCAAGGGCACATGTGTCAGGAATTCAGTTCCAAGTGTTAAATCTCTCCATACTTCTGTTAGCAGGACTGAAAAGCCCTGACCTCTATGACCAGTTATCCTTTCAAGTCAAGATGTTATTTTCTACAAGTTGGTCTTCTACTCTCTGGATCATTTTTTTAGCCCCTCTTTGCACTCTGATAGACTAGACTAGACTAGACTAGAATAGACTAGACTAGAATAACCAAGGTTGGAAGAGACCTTGAAGATCATCGAGTCCAACCTGTAATGATGTTTCATGGCTTTTCTTGAAGGGCATCCATGAGAATCTGCAGTAATATTGTAGTAGTCAGGGAAGATAATTCTGCTACTTGGTATTGTTTTACGTTGTGTACACCACCACCACCACAACCACAGGTCTTTGCAACCCCTACCCAGGGATCTCTGATGGCTCCTCAATTCAGTTCTAATCTTGCCTTGTTGTCACTGAGTAATTTTGGCTCAGTTTTTGCCTCCAGTTGTGCTCCCATGCATTAGCTGAGTTAAATTGAGTTTGGTGATAGTATTAATTACTTACTTCTCTGTGGTTTTTACTCAAAGTTCATTTGCATTGAAATTCAGCTTTTTTTTTTTTTTTGGATAAAACTGAAGGCAAATCAACTTCTGTGATGTTTGGGTTTGGTTTTTTTTTGGTGATGTAATTGTGAGGAGTCATTTTGGGAACATTTTAATTGCAGGTTCAACGTGAAGGTTTCAGTGTCAATGTTGGAGCAGCTTCATGAAATGAATTTATCTGAAGGCCATGATTTATCTGAAAGCCACCATGGTGGTTGGAAATAATAGTAAGATGAGCTTCAGTTACTAAGTAATGCTGTGTCTTAAGCTGACAGTAATTTTTGGAGTCCACTATTTACCTTGCAGCATCTCTGTTAATGAGTAAGATGATGGTGCCCACATTCAGTACCAGATAAATAAGTCTTCTTGTTCATGAAACAGTCTCTTCCTGTCTGAAAACAAAGAGCAGAGGGAAGTCTGAAGATGCATTAGCAAAGAGCATTTACTAAAAGAATACAACTGTTTGTGATGTTGAGTGTGCTGTCTAGTAAGCAGCACAATCATGATTTACTTTCTTTGTTCTAAGACTTCCTGAGGTAGTGCCAGCTTTTCCTTTTAAAAGTTCAGTAGGAAACATTTGAAATGGCGAGAATAAATCCAGGGTCACTGGTGCCAAAATGTTCTCCCTGCAAAAGATGCAAACTTTAGTACAAACCATAAATAATTTCCCTATTACAGAGTTACAGTTTTTAAGGAGAAGGTTTGGCAAATATTATTCTGAAGTAAGGCAGAATTGGCAAACAGAGTAAGTACCAGAGTACTGAGTGACATGGTGACAGTGCACATCTATAACCAGGGCTTGATTAGATACCAGGTGATACTCAAACCTTATTTTCTGTAGATGGATGTTCTGCTTCCTCCCCAGCTCCACACCAACTAAAATTTTTCATGCACTTCTCTTTTCCAGACAGATGCTTTTTCAGTTAGGGGTGTGGCTTTTGCTGGCACAGTTGTGTTGGAACAGGCTCTCTCACAAAAACACTTATCATGGCAGAAAGGCCTTTGACATTACAGCTTATCTCACTGAGGGGCTGCACTGCACCGCATTGTGTTGGATTGTCTGTTCTGAAGAGCTGTGGAAGTAAAGATAATCTTACTTTTTTGTTCTTCTTTTACTGCCTGGGCAGCTTGTTGTGACTGTAGTTTATGGAACCATTGGCCATTCCCCAGTGTGTGTTCAGCTGAACTCTTCAGATTCCTCTGATTTATTTATTGGTATCTATAGAAGTGAGGTTCTTCTGGAGAGCTCATCACATTTTACTCCCAATGGGTATCCTAAGGAAACTCATTAAAAAACTCTTCCTAATTCAGAAATCAATACCTCCTATCATCATCAGCTGACAGTCATTAAAATAAATATTATTGCAGTCATAAACCTGTTAATTGCTAGACCTTGGGGGAAAATGGCATTAATCTGGGATATTTACAAGCCTGAGCTACGAAACTGATAACTGCAGTTTGAACTAGTAAGGCATTCGGAGTTCAGTATTCTTACTTCAGTTCAGTGGAGTACAGCTTGTGTTTAATCCTGTGCAATATGTAAATGAGCTTTTCTGAAAAAGCTTCATTTAATTGTCATGTCAGATGATCAGGAGTTGGAGGTTTGAGTCTCAGGGTGTCACAACGGTGACTTTATTGAGCTGGTCGCTTGTCGGTGGAAGACTTAAAGCATCGTCTGAAAAGAATTTTGGAATGAAGGTTATAATACTCTGCCCAGAACAGGGGGATAATGTTACACAAAGGGATTCTTGTGAGTGAAAGAAGGATGTGAGTATGAGCAACACCAGCTGAGGTTCCAGCCTTTCTAGTAGATAGATGCAGTTGCAGATTACAACATTGAAAACCGAGCCAGCCCTGGCCAGTGGGTGGGGGCTGTTTGTGTGTGTGCTTTCCAAACCCCACATGCTAATGCAGTGATGTGTGTGTTGGTGAATGAACCTAAAATAAATAGAGCTGTCAAAAGCACATCTTGAGGTGCAGAGGCAGTAGTTGTGAGTTGTGTCTCCAGAATTATGGCTGCAATTTGGGCACATACTGGTGGGGTTGGTTCTTCATCTTGATGAACATGTAACAGCCTATTTTCCATGAGGATTTAAATTCTTATTCATGTTATGTCTGGTTTAACTTCCAAGTACAAAACTAACCAAACCACTGAGTATAGACCTCATGTGTCCTGAGCTTCTCTGTCATTGTCTATGAGAAGTTTTGGAGTGCTTCCATGCTGCTGAAAACCAAACTGTGCAGGCAGTTTAAAGAACAGGAAGTAGCTGAAATGGAAACTCTAATTAGGTTTGTGTAGCATGTGCATGCAGGACATAATTGAATTTTCATATCTGTTAGCCTAAATTTTTAGTTTTGTATTTGCAAATCTTTTTTCTCATCTAAAATATTGCTTTTCATTTGAACAAACATAGTTTGGGTTTTTGGGAAGCCAAGCTAATTCTAGATGTATTTGAGCTGCTACCTCTGAAAGAAACATCTACAGAGTCCTTAACTACTTCCTTGCTTGATTTATTTGTTGCTCTTCTCTGCCCTCTCTTCATAGGTTCCTTAAAGCTGTGCTATGAATGGTGATTCTGGTGTGGGGGTGGTGACTTCACCACCTCCAACAACAGCCCCTCATAAAGAGAGGTATTTTGACCGAGTTGATGAAAATAATCCAGATTATTTGAGAGAGAGGAACATGGCACCTGACCTTCGCCAGGATTTTAACATGATGGAACAGAAGAAGAGGGTCTCCATGATTCTTCAAAGCCCAGTAAGAAACCAAAATGCTCCATCTTTTAAGTGTTGCATTTATTACCTCTAATTTTAATACCTCTGTAGAATTGGAGAATTTGGTGACATCTTAGATACGTTTGATACGGGGGTTGGAACTAGATGATCCTTGTGGCCTCTTCCAACCCTGACTGCTACTATGATTACGTTTTTGGTTTTGTTCACCTTTGTTCTGAAGTACCCTAGCTGTGATTAGAATTACTTTTTGTATTTGTAAAATCCTAATTTTTCCTCCCATTATTCTCAAGCTGCACCAGGGGAAGTTTAGGCTCAAGGTGAGGAGAAAGTTCTTCACTGGGAGAGTTGTTGGCCATTGGAATGGGCTGCCCAGGGAGGTGGAGGAGTCGCCGACCCTGGAGGTGTTCAAGAGGGGATTGGACGTGGTACTTGGTGCCATGGTCTAGTAGTCATGAGGTCTTGGGTGACAGGTTGGACTTGATGATCCTTGAGGTCTTTTCCAACCTTGTTGATTCTGTGATTATCTGGTTAAATTTTTTGTTGTCTACTCAAGGAACAGCTCCTCCATTCTTGCTTTCAGAATCCTCTGTGTAATTGTCAATGATATTTCTTGCTTTCATGTGTTCCATCTACATATTTCACTACTTTTTTGCAATCAGTATTTATTTAATCTAAGTAGCCCTTCTAAGAGTGGCTTACACAAGGCAGATCTGCCCTGTGCTCAGTTTGGCATACTTGATTCTGCTATGTGAAATATTTTTCTGTATCTCTTTCTGAAATGGTTTACAGTAATAAACTATGAATGATTGATTATTTTTTTTAATATTAAAGATGTTTCCCCTGGGGGAAAATACACAAATCAGCATTTTTTTCATAACATTTGTAACTGATGGGAGACTTTAAGTTAAAACTGGGGGGGGGGGGGAAAGGCAAAAAACAAACAAACAAAACCCAACAACAAACCACAAACAAAACCAAGCCACCAACCAAACAAAAAAACAAAGCCAAAGAAAACCCAGCCAAAACCCCACCCAAACAAAGAGAAGTAAAAACAACCAGGGAAAAAAGTAAACATCCCCTGTGAGCCACACTGACAATTTTCCTTCTCTATTCTGGTTATATTGCTTTTGCATTTATCTCGTGTTCAAGTTGATTGTACATCCTGTTCTTTCTTCAGAAATCCATTGGTTGGGTGAGCTGTTGATGTTAGTTGGAGAGAATGCTTCAGTTTCCATTCATAAAGAAAGTGACTCACATCACTGGAACTCCAGAGAGCAGCATTTCCAAGTTTCAGTGTGCCCCCAGGAATTCTGCCCTGAGCTCTTTCAGAAGCAGTGTGGGATCTTTCCACCCAAGTGCTAATCCGAAGCTCTATATGGAGATTGATGCTGATTTGAACATGCTTTACAATGTGCAATGTCTTCTTGCTAGGCTTTTTGTGAAGAACTGGAATCTATGATCCAGGAACAATTTAAGAAAGGGAAGAACCCAACAGGTTTATTGGCTCTACAGCAGATTGCAGATTTCATGACCACAAACGTACCCAACGTCTACCCTGCGGCACCGCAAGGCGGAATGGCTGCGTTAAACATGAGTGAGTGCACCTCTCTTTGTAATGGTGGATCCTGCTTTCTCTAAGGCTTAAAATGGAGACAGTGTGAATGAAATGAAGAGTGCTCTGAAGTTCAGATACTGTTCTGCTCACAGAAACATGGCAACTAGAAAATGAATTGGTTGGTTCCTGACCGCCACAGTGCTATGCAGTGTGGTTTATAATTGTGTGTATAATTGATATCAAAAGCTGTGTCAAGTGTGGTGTCTTAATTGAGAAGCCAGCACTGGTGAAAAAAATGTAAAGATTTAAATATTGCTAATGTTTACCCCATGGATTGGCTGCAGAAAAATCAAACACTCATTAGTAGACCAGTAACAGTGAAGGCCTTTAGAAGCTAATTATTTTTGCTATAGAAATACTGATTGTAATTTTTCTCCTGTGATGTGAAGCTATAGAAAAAAAACATCACCAAGAAAAACAACCCCCCAAAATGTGTGAATGCATGTCCACACAGGTTTTGTATTAAGACAGCAGACATTCTTGCCTGTGCTCTAAAATAATACTTGTAATAAATAATCTCCAAAAGAAAGCCTGCTTCTGCTTTATCATAGTTAATTTTTGCCACGTTTCTAATTGCTGTGTGACTGGAGCCACGGTATTTGTTGTTATTTATCATCTCTTCTTCCTAATCCCTCATTTTTCTTAAATGAGCCTTTGTGCATCTTCTTAGACATGCAGATCTCCTTTTCAGGCACAGTAAATCATGTATCTTAAAAAGTGGGGTATTTGGGGTTACATTTTTCTGTTAACAACAAAACTCGGAGAGGGGAAAAAAAATTACTAAGGATTGCACTGCCACCTAAGCACTGATGAGTGTCAAGGAAGGAAACCAGTGCTCAGTCTACCAAAGATAAAGCACCTTGTGTCAGCCTGTCGTTGTGTTTGTGTAATACAAATTAGGACATTATAGTAATGAAAGCTTACTCTCCACTTCTTAGGTTAAGATGTTGATAGAAAGCAGTAAGAAACCCCACTGTAATAGTGGTGTGTGTTGTCAGGTTTTAGCTGATGCTGAGCACAACTCTCCTGCTGTTATTTTACCCCTTCTCCTTTCCAGGCCTTGGCATGGTGACACCAGTGAATGATCTGAGAGGATCAGATTCTATTGCTTATGAAAAGGGGGAGAAGTTGCTACGGTGTAAATTGGCAGCCTTCTACAGATTAGCAGATCTCTTTGGCTGGTCTCAGCTTATTTACAATCATATAACAGTGAGTATTGAATCAACAGAAAACTGAACCAATTGTTTTAACATACAAGAGGGTTGCTTCCCTCCCCCATCTGTCATTTTCTCTTTGTGTGGAAGAAGAGCAAAGTGGTATTGAAAGCATTATAATAGTGAAGGGATTTGTCATTGCATCTCAAGAATAAGAACTGGAACAGCTTGCATGTCAGCTACTGTAGCCTGAATAGCATCTTAAGAGAGTGTACATGAAAGTTCTTCTGATGAAATTAAGACTCCTGAAAGACTCAGTCTTTGAGTATCATAAATGCTTTAATTAATTGTATGTATTATTCTGCAAGTCATCTCTTAGTTTTCCTGCTGAATACTAAAATATCTTATTAGTCAGTTGGATTTTTACAGTTCAAGGTAGCAACCTTTTTGACAAAGAAGCAGTAGTGTTTCTGAACGCAGGCAAACTTGGCTTAATGCAGCGTGCCAGCAATTTTCCTTGTGACTGAGTAATCGCTGGCATCCATAAAAATAATGACAAGGAGGTCAGATCAAGGAGGTTTTATATGCCAGAAGAATGATCAACATGAGTCTCATGAGTAAAGTCACAGCTGTGGTGTGCAACCCAGTCAATTGTCTTCCTAACAGAGCTGAATTGTTTTTGTCTGCATAGTAGAGGTTGTCCTTTATGTATTTTCGTTTCTTGTTGCATTCTGAATGAAATATGATTATTTTATTACTGCTTTGTGAGATTTCAAGGTATATTTGTGAGCTGAAGGTGACAAATGATATGGGTAGGCACAGGGTAAAGGCAGAGGTTAGATGGCTTGGTTCCTTGAGGGAGGGAACATATCCACCATGATGGTTCTTGTAAACACCTCTGTGCTGCCCCTCAATTGTTCTTTCCTGCCCTTTTGTAAAAGGGGCTAATACAGGACATATTTATTCATTGTTTGTAAAGTGGACATAAATGAAGAGTGGCATGCCTGTGGAAGTGGTCAAGGCAAGGGTGTGTGGTTGGGATGGAATGCTTCAAGTTTTCTTTCTTTAGGTAGGAAATGAGCACAGGAAGATCAGATCATGGTGACACCAACTGAGGTGGAAGGTAGTCAAAACACCTGGAGTATGAGCTTCTGAAAGGGTCTTAGACAGCTTTGAAGGGTGAAATAGTACTGGAAAGCTCTTAGTTGATGGTTTGTCAGTAGCAATCACAAGTCATAGTGCACCCACATTTTACAAAATCCTCCAGTGAATAACACTCTGCAAAGTGACTAATAGATATGATTAATCTTCAGAAGCTGATACAGAACAAGGTGGTTTTATATTTACAAACCAGGCCAGGGTTTGTTCCATTTGTCCATACGTCAAGTAGCAGTGGCTCTGCTTTTGAATGTGATCAATGCCTCCTGCTGCATGCAGAGCTGGAGGTTGACTGCAGGCTTACAGTCATTTGTGAGTGCATGCTCTAATTGCTAGGTGATTGCATTCAAGTGAAAAGCTGCCAGTGCACTTCTTGAGTCAGAGAAGAGATATGGCAGCCTTCTGTGAGGGACTTATGCCTGTGTGTTGGAGGATAAAGGAACTGTGAGGATAATAGTGTGTGTGCCAGTCTGGGCATATCAGGGAGCTGGGTGGACTATCTTTGCTTTTCTGGATCCTTACCAATCCCTGACAGCTGCTGTGATGTGGAATGGTTCAGACTGCTGCAGTCCTTGTGCAGAAGCAGAACTACAGAGCGTTGAGAGCTTTCATGTCAAGTGCAATAATGCAGAGTAAACTTGGGTGCCTCCAGGGTTAGGCAGAATTTGAGATGAGAGCTTTACAGAAGGTGCAGATCATCCACCAAGCCTTGGTTTGCTTTGAGGGCATGAGCTGTTTGTTGAATCTAATCCTAAAGTAAGGTGCTTTGTGAGTCTTGCTTCTTGTTTGTGTTACCTTTGAGCTTTCTTGTTAGCCTTTGGAGCATTTGGCATAATGACTGTTCCTTGTCTTGCATAAATAGCTAGAAGATTTTCCAGATCATTTACGTTTCTGTAATGAAGAACTGTTTTGGTGATTCATGAAAGTACAGGTTACCTTCAGTGAGCAGGCTCAGTTTGAGACTCTTATGCTATAGCGTGTTAGCAGCTGGTTATAAAGGAAGATAGATTGGAGCTAGAAGCTTTCAGATGATCAGTTACTTAGGTTAGATCACTAACTGAGGGTCAGGGTACTTGGTAGAGGACCTTCAAGTGTGCTGCGCTGCTCACAGATGTCTGAGAGGCACCCCTATCATGGATGAAACCCTTCTCAGCATTCAACTTTCAGATCTGGAGGCCAAGCTCTTAGGTTTATTCGCATGCTGCTTTTTCATACTTTGTTTTACTAGGGTAGAAATCCAGTTGCAGTATAAACTCACTCTTCCATATCCAAGCATTTTTCCCCCATACTTCTCTTGGTATCATTCCTTCCACAGTAGGTGATTTTTTTTTAGCACAGGATCTAAGGTTTTACTGTCTTCCACCAATGCAAACGACTCTGGCATCTGGCTTTGTTCACCATGAGTTAATTAACTGTGCTGTCTGTTGATTATCTGTCACAACATACAGGAAAGTCATATTGCATGTTACAGGCATACTTGCCCATTTCACACTTACAAAGTGAAAGTAACTTTCATGGGTTTGGGCCTCCTGCATGCTTAGTCCTAATAACTTGCCTAGTCCTAATAACTTGTGCTCTTGTTTTACCCTTAGGCCAGAGTAAATTCTGAGCAGGAGCACTTCCTCATCGTACCTTTTGGACTCCTCTATAGTGAAGTTACTGCATCTAGTTTGGTAAGCTGTCAAATATGAATCTGTTCTATCTGTCTCTGTTTAAATTCTGTCCTAGAGAATATTTTATTCTGTTTAGAAGAGTTTTACTGAACAGAGCTGGGTTTGGTACAGCCGAGGTATCTCTCAGATTCCACCAGCAGGTGTCTTCTGGTTGATCTGGCTGTAAGGAGGAGCCAGCTTGTTGGGACAGCTAATCACATCGTGCCCTTGAGAGCTGCTGGCTGTGAGGCAAACAGTCTGTTTCAGACATCATCATGCAAAGCAATCACAATTTCAAGACATTGTCAGATGCCTGATTTAGCTGCCATCATTTAGTGATGAAAGTATGTGAGGGCGTCAATAGATCCATCAGTTTTGAGATCTCAGAGTTGCAGCTGAAGACACAACTCCCTTAACTATGGAAGCATTTAGAGTGTTTTGCTTCAGTCTAGTCTGCACTGCTGCTGAAGGCAGCTGGAGTTCATGTGGGTGACTCTCACACTGACACAAACCAGAAACTTCCATGCTGTTTTTTCCACCTGGTTACTTTAGGGCAAGCAACCTGCAGCAGAAAGGTGAGGTAAGTGTGTGCAGAGTAGTAACATTTCAAACCTGACACCTTAAGGTCACAATACTCCTCCTCAGCTATCTGTAAAGCTTGCTCTTTCTCACATAATTTCACCTTAACCATCTGTAGAATTTTAATTGAGAAAGCTCTAGGAAAAGGAATAGAGAAAACTGAGACCTTCCTTGCTACTACAAGATCTTCAGAAGAGGCTAAGGCTGTGCCGTTGGGGTGTTTTGTGCTTTGTTTTGTGTGGGTTATTTCTGAAGGTGTCCTGCTTTCATCTCTCCATCAGGAATGTGAGTACCTTGAGTTAAGGTTGTATGAAGGTAGCAAAATGTGCCCAGAGTGGAGAGCATGTTCACACAGGAAATAGCTGGCAACAGGATTTAATAAGAGGAGACTACAGTGATAAGGCACTAGCCTGCTTACTTGACTGGCCCTTCAGTGCCCCAACCTGTGCATAATTATTTCTCCCCTTTTATTCCACTTTTGCTGTATCCATACTCATACTACTTAACAGTATCATCTGGGTAGTCCTAGCCTTGCATGGTACCAGTGCTGTGGTTAAAGGTGCTGGCCTTTCAAGAAACTGCTTCCCAAAAGGTCTCAGTACTTCTGGTGTCTGAAGTTTGCAAGCTTCTTACATAACTCTGCCATAACCCTCTGAAGTGCAGCCGTTTGTCACAGCACTGTCTGTAACTTCTGTCGGCTTCTTACATGCAGTGACTTGTGTTGTATCCAGGAGTTCCTAATGTCTCATTCAGCTGACTTCATCTCAAGCTGAGGCCCTGGTCACCTTCCTGCAGCCTTATTGTGCACATTTTGACACTTGCTTAAATAAAATACTGAAAGAAATATGGGTTTAGAGCTTCAGCTGGGAGATGCTGAATTCAATTGGATTTTTGGCAGTCTGGATTCACTTATGAAATTAATTCTTTTCATTGCCAGGTTAAAATCAATATCCAGGGTGATGTAGTTGATCGTGGAAGCACTAACCTGGGTGTGAATCAAGCTGGCTTTACTTTGCACTCAGCCATCTACGCGGCCCGGCCTGATGTGAAGTGCATTGTCCACATTCACACCCCAGCGGGGGCAGCGGTAAGCACACCATCAGGTCTCCTCCTCCCACCCAGCTGCAAAGAAACTGTCTTCCTCAGTCGTGGACTTCTTTCCTTCTTGAAGGGCACAAAGCCTTGAAGTCTGCCTTCAAATATGTGGTCAATTAGATGTTCCTTATTTGGCTGTTACATGAGTGGTCAGACAGTAAATTGAGTGGAAAGTAGATACTTCATATTCCTGTGTCCTGTGCCACAGAAGACCAGGCCACCTGGGCACACACTGGCTCATCTTCAGCCAGCTGTTCCTCAACACCCCCAGGTCCTTTTCCACGGGAGTGTTCATGGAATTATTGTGACCCAAGTACAGGACCCAGCACTTGGCCTTGTTGAACCTCAGCCCATCCAGGTCCCTCTGCAGAGTCTTCCTATCCTTGAGCAGATCAACACTTCTCCCAAACTTGGTGTCACCTGCAAACTTACTGAGGGTGCCCCGAGTCCTCTTGCCCAGGTCACTGATAAAGAGAACTGGCCCCAGTACTGAGCCCTCAGGAAACAACGCTTCTGACTGGCCACCAAATGGGCTTAATTCCATTCTTTGAGCCTGGCCATCCAGCCAGATTTGTACCTACCCAAGCCACATAAAATGCATGGAAGTTCATATTTTAATTGCAATTACTCATATTTTTTTCTGATTTTTGTCTGTTGCAAGAAATTAAGTTAGTTTTAATGTTTCTCAGGTTTCTGCAATGAAGTGTGGTCTCTTGCCAATTTCCCCTGAAGCCCTTTCTTTAGGGGAAGTAGCTTACCATGACTACCATGGGATTTTAGTGGATGATGAAGAGAAGGTGGTTATTCAGAAAAACTTGGGGCCTAAAAGCAAGGTCAGTGTTGATATCTAGAATTAAAGTGTGTGTGTGAGGGTGGGGGAGGTATGCTCTGTAGTCAAGGGCCTTACTGCTGTTGTCTTTATTTGGAATGTCTTTCTAGGTCCTTATTCTCAGAAACCATGGCCTGGTATCAGTTGGAGAGACTGTTGAGGAGGCTTTCTACTATATTCATAACCTAGTGCTTGCCTGTGAGATTCAAGTAAGAGTTTTAGTATGATATGTAATCGATAACACAGCCTGCTCTATTAACCTTCCAACAGGTTAACAGCTGGCCATCTTCCTGGTTAAACTCTTGATGATAGAAACTACCATGGTGATTTGTGAAATCACTGTGTTGTGTGAGGACACCCGAAACATTGGGTTGAACACCAATATTCAAACACTGTTGGCATCATCAATTCGACACATACCGCCTATTAAAACAGAGACGTCTTCAAAGCCTTCAAACAGCTTTTATACAAGGGTGTTCATTTCTTTAGTCTCAAAATGAAGTAAATTCCCTCTGTGTGGATTTTTGTTGTGTTTCTGATGTCAGTTGGTTGGAGTTTTTAGGTGGTTTTTAATTCTCAAGAAACCTAAAGCTGATTTTGTTGTTTTTAAGGTACGCACGCTGGCCAGTGCAGGTGGACCTGACAATTTAGTGCTTTTAGACCCTGGGAAGTATAAAGCCAAGTCTCGTTCCCCTGAGTCTCCAGCAGGTGAGGGTACTGTGTCCCACCCAAAGTGGCAGATTGGTGAACAGGAATTTGAAGCTCTTATGCGAATGCTCGATAACC